>JARBWK010000007.1:151739830-152259263 GCA_030556195.1 Anolis apletophallus | reverse complement strand
CTCCTCGTTTTCTTTGCTTCCAAAACCCTATTTCCCTTCCACCGCTCGCTCATGGGTGCTTTGGTTGTGCTTTTCCTGCGTGGCAGAAGGGAGCCTCAAGGGTTGCTCCCATTTTTATTATTGTTGTTGTTGTTATTATTATTATTATTTTACCGACACAAAATGTCACAGCAAACGAGGTCTCTATGCTGGGTTTCGTATCACAAGTCGAACCCTTCCCAAGCGTCTAAGAGCTGAGTGATGTATTTCCGAATGATGTGCGCAGTTCCAAGTCCGGTGGCCTTTTGCAGTCATGATTGTGTCCATGTTTATTGTTTCTAAATGCCGGCTGAGATCTTTTGGCACGGCACCCTGTGTGCCCATCACCATTGGGGCCACCTGGACTGGTTTATGCCAGAGCCTTTGCCGTTTGATTTTGAGGTCCTGAGAATGGCTGGGTTTTTCCTGTTGTTGTTTTTCCTCAATGCCACTGTCACCTGGAATGGCGACATCAATCATCCAATTTTTTTTTCTTTTCCACAATCATGATGTCTGGTGTGTCATGTTCCAAAACTTTGTCAGTCTGGATTTAAAAGTCCCATCGTGTCTCCTCTCAGCCTTCTCTTCTGCTGGCTAAACAGAACCAGTTCTTTGAGCCTCTCCTCATAGGAATCCATGGCCTCCAGACCTTGGGCCCTCGGAGCCACCCTCCTGTGGGCCCCTTCCGCCTCAGAGCCCCCCTCCCTCTGGAAAGAGGGCCCGACCCAGAACTGGACCCAGGGCTGTTCTTCCAGGGAAAGTGCAGGTCCGCGGAGATCCCATTGGGTCTGGGCTTTGGCTGGAGTGAGGGGGACAGTCCTGAAATGGCTGACCTCCTTCCTCCACCAGCGGTCTCAGCGTGTGAGGAGGGGTGGGGTGGTCTCCGAGGGCTCCTCGTTAGCCTGTGGAGTCCCCCAGGGGGCCATCCTCTCCCCTCTATTATTTAACATCTACATGCAGCCGCTTGCACAGCTGGTACGGAGTTTTGGGCTTGAGTGTCATCAGTATGCCGATGACACTCAGCTCATTCTGAGGATGGAGGGCAGGCCCGAATCCGTCCCCGATAATTTCCAACGTTGCCTCGAAGCCGTTACTGGATGGATTTGTTTATCTGATGCGCCCATTGCTCCATATGTGGAAACATTTGTTCAGATAAACAAATTTTCAGCCCTTCAAAAAATAAATACTTCTGGGTTAAATCCTTTGGGACATGTTCCACTAAAATGATCGTGTATGCCATTCAATGCAGCTGCAATCTAATTTATGTGGGCCAATCAAAAAGAGAGCTTAAGACCAGATTTATTGAACATCGCTCGAAAATTAATAACAAAAACCTTGACTCAGCCTTCTACTCCCATTGCAACCAGATGAATCACACTGCTGCCTCCTTAAGAGTAAGGATCCTAGAGAAGGTCAGGCCCAACCCTCAGAGGGAGATTAGTGAACAATTGATGAGATTAGAAAATCTGTGGACTCTACGCCTCAATTCAGAGTGGCCAGCTGGCCTCAATGATCCAATCTGTATCAGCTCCATTCTGTTATAAATCAGTAGGTTTCCCTGTGTCAGTACCTTTGGGTCACCCCACTCAACACAGAGCGGGGTTATGTGTATCCATACACCTGATATGGTATGTATTGTGCTTTGTATTTCACTTATTGGCTGTGTATTTGTGTTCTCAATATTTTTGTGGATATTGATTTCCTTTATTGCTTATATTTGTAGTGACTTCTGCTTGGTCCTAGCCACAGAGCCTTGAGAAAGGAGCCCATACATGTTGCCCGAAACGGTCTGAATGTGGCCGCGCAGGAATTAGCATTAAGCTGGCCGTCGGCTCTGCTATACACCGAGCTTATGTGCTGAGAGGGAGCCACACCGCCTCCTCCCACACACGAGTCTTGGGGGAATTTTCCCTCAATGGGCATTGATGCCTTCCTTTAGACTGCTAATTGTATGTTTGTGAATCCAACCCACCCTACTTGAGATCCCACCATCCCCTCCCGTGTCTTGGTTCCCGGGATTCTTGCCTGTGGGCCTCCATTGATACGTTTTGCCATCCTATTGGCCAGAGGGGAACGGAGTTGGGTACTCTCGCGAGAAGACGCCAAGGAGCGCCTGGGATTTCCCATTGGGGATTCCCCCCTCTACATGACCTCACTCTTCCCGGCCTCCCCCACGCCCCCGACGTGCTGACGTCTACTAGTATCTCAACACGTCGACGACGTCCTATGCGGGCGCCGACATACGTCATCCTCAAGCGCCGCCCGCTTTGCCGGACCGGCTCACGCCGAACCCGAGCAGCACACGCTTCACGCTTACCTTTGCCTTTGCATTGCACTGGGGACGCCGCTCAGCACAACCAACGCCATCGTGCAAGTACATTGGGGGGCCTATTGGGTGCGCCTTGCTTGCCTATATTGTATCTGTGATATCCATGTCATTACTTACATGTTGTTAGAACTTTTCTGATGTACCAATAGAGTGCTATTTTCATACCTACGGGGGTTGTGTTATTTCTTACGTACACTAGCATATATAGTCTAGTACCATCAGGTATATACACACTGTTGTTTTGTGCCTACTGTTACCAGCCTGCTCGTTTACTCTGTATCTGTCTAAGGAATGGCAGAAAGACACAAACTTCTCACACAGAGCTCCCATAACCAAGAGAAAACGCTATAAGAGTTTGGTGGCGGGCATTGACCTTGAGTTTTGGAGTTGTAGTTCACCTACACCCAGAGAGCACTGTGGACTCAAACAATGTTATGTTATGTTGTTGTTTGTTTTCTATCCAGAATCACAATGTTGGAAGGAGGCTCACCACTTGAAGGTCCCTAAAACAGGCATGGGAAAACATTGGCCCTCTGGGCACTTTGGACTTCAACTCCCACCATTCCTAACAGCCTGAGGCCCTTTCCTGCTTAAGTGGCTGAGGGGGGGGGGGAGGAAAAGGGCCTGAGGCTGCTAGGAATGGTGGGAGTTGGAGTGCAAAACACCTGCAAGGTTCAAGTTTGCCCATGCCGGCTTTCGACAGAGACCTCTTCCTCCCACTCCCCCTTCGCGCCCTTTCTTCCCCCTCCTGCCCAACACTTACTTTTTCTTCTACACTGCCTCTTCTGCCACCATTTTGATCTGAGGGGGCAGTGTGAGCGTGTTCAGGAGGGGAGGGGGGAGGGAGGAAGACGTGACCCGTGCGGGCGCTACTGCGCAGACTCGCCCCAGAGCAAAGCGAGCAGAGCGAGGCTGGGAAGAAGGGAGCCCGAGTGGAGAAGAAAAAGTGTTTGGCAGGAGGGGGAAGAAAGGGGATTGGAGGTTCCCATTTCCCACAGCACACCTGATGATCGCTCACGGCACACTAGTGTGCCATGGCACACTGGTTGGGAAACACTGCTTTGGAGTGCCTCCCTGAAAGGGCTGGGCCAGAACAGGCCGGTGGGGGGGGGGGGGCTTGTGTTGCCTGGATTTGGCCAACCCACTGCTTCCTCTCTCTGCCCCATTGCCTCAACTTGGGGCTAGGGTGGGCATCTTCTTGCAGGGGGCTCCGGCTGGAGAAGGAAGGCACCCGGCCTGGCCTCCCTTGGTCTGGGTGGAACAGGACTGCTTTCCATGGAGCTCCCTCCCAAAGAGAGGCACCGGGGACTGCCTTGCTGCCACCTGCAGAATTGGGGCCTCCGTGATGCCCCTCTCGGGCTCCAGGCCAGGCGCAGTGGAGGGGGTTTGGGGCTGGTCTCTCCAAAGCGCTCCCAGGGAGACCTCCACAGCGCTTCTGATTTCTCCTGCAGTTTGCACCCATGGTCTCCTGGTCTCAGGAGTTAATCCTAGACTCCTAGAACCCTAGAGTTGGGAGAGGCCTGGTGGGCCATCATCCAGTCCAACCCCATTCAGCCAAGAAGCAGGACAATCACACTCAAAGCACCCCCGACAGATGGCCCTCCAGCCTCTGTTTAAAAGCCTCCATAGAAGGAGCCTCCACCACACTCCAGGGCAGAGAGTTCCACTGCTGAACAGCTTTCACAGTCAGGAAGTTCTTCCTCATGTTCTGGTGGAATCTCCTTCCTTTCCTGTAGCTGGAAGCCATGGCTCCATTGCATCCTAGTCACCAGAGCAGCAGAAAGGAAGCCTGCTCTCTCCTCCTCCTTATGACTTCCCCTCCCATCTTGACCCGTGGCCCTCATCATGTCTCCTCTCAGCCTTCTCTCCTACATTCTAAACATGCCCAGCAGGCCCGGATTAACACCTTTTTGCGCCCTAGGCCACACTTTGGAATTACGCCCCCTTTAAGCCAACCTCTTCCGCACTCCCCCAATCCTTTCATCCGCTCGTCCCCCTTAGGGCTCCGCATCCAGCTCGCCCGGTGTGGCCCCACTAGGTCCGCCACAGGAGTTTCCCTCTCGGCAGGCACTATGGATGCAGGCACGGGGGGAGGAGCCTCCCCCCCCTGATGCCAGGGCTTGAGGCACTTGGCTCCTACCCGGTATCGGGGATTGCGCATGCGTTGCAGTCAGCAGCTGTACCGATGCCGCGCTTCTCCCCGATACCAGGACTTGTTGCGTTGGGCTTCTCTCCTGTACTGGGGTTTGCGCATGTGCCGTAGCCGGCAGTTGCGCTTCTCTCTCCAGTAAGGCGGAGTCTCCTCCTTGTGTTGGAGGAGGATTACCAGCTTTCATGGAGTTAGGGCATGCGCAGACTGCGCAATGGAGTTTCCTGTACTTGCACTGAAGGAACCAGCAAGTGGATGCTGTTGGCATCGAGGGAGTTAATTGTTCCTCCTGTCGACGTCGATGTCAGTGTCGAGAACCCCTTCGCATACGCCGTTTGCGCAACAATAGCAGAGGCAAGAGCTGGTATTCAGGAAGGGGCAGGGGCGCCGCCGAAAAGGAGGACCTCCGGTATCCTTCCTTCCTCATCTCCATGCGCGTTGCGTTTTTATTTGTTTCAACATTTTTTTATTTTTTGGGGTCCGGGATGTGCGCCCCCCCCCCTCCGGCTTGCACCCCTAGGCCATGGCCTAAGTTGGCCTTATGGGTAATCCTGGCCTGTGCCCAGCAGCTCTTGAAGCCGCTCCTCATAGGGCTTGTTCTCCAGACCCTTGATCATTTGAGTCACCCTCCTCTGGACACAGTATTCCAGCTTAGAGTCAACATCTCCTTTCAATGGTGGTGCCCAGAATGGGACACAGTGGGGTTCCAGGTCACGTGGCCTGACCCAGGCCGAACAGAGCATGGGGAGCAGGACCTCCCTGGATCTAGGCACTAGGCTCCTCTTGATGTAGGCCACAATCCCACCATATCACCCTGTTGGCTCATGTTTCCCTTCCTCCCCACGAGGACTCTAAGGACGCAAAGCCCGCCTGCTCCCTCCTCCCCCTCTTGCTTAATGGAAGTTCCTTCCTTGTGTGCAACCTGGAGAAAGGGGCTCCTTCCCTTGGCCTTCTCTTCTCTGGGATAAGCAGCACCCCCTGCTCCAGGGGACTCCTGGCTTCCAGACCTTTGCTCCTTTTGGTTGCCCTGCTTTGGACACCTTCCGGCTTAGAGCCCCTTGCCTCCTTGAATGGTGGGCTGTTGAGAAGCCCTGGGTGCTCCCTCCCTGCCTGCCTCCCCCAGCCCAGCCCAGCCCAGCCCAGCCCAGCCCAGCCCACTCTCTAGGACAGGGCTGTCCAACTGGCGGCCCGGGGGCTGTGCACGGCCCCCCTGCCTGTTGGACACGGCCCCCGCTATGCCCCCGGCCGCCATTTTTAATTTTTTTAAAAAAATAAAATTAAATTAAATGGCGGCCGGGGAGGGGAGGCGGGGCAGGGAGGAGGAAGTGAGCCAGCTCCTCCTCCCTGCACCACCCTCTTTTTCCCTCTCTCGCCAGCGCCAATGCAAACCGGTTTGCATCGGCGCCGGGCGAGGGACAAGGGGCAGTGCAGGGAGGAGGAAGAGAGCTAGCTCCTCCTCCCTGCACCGCCCTCTTCTTCCCTCTCTCCTCCGGCGCCGATGCCTTGGAAGGGAGGGGGTCCCAGCGCGCCTCCCTCCCTTCCAGGCATCACGGCGGGCGAAAACTCCCCGCCAGCCTTCCAGGTTTGGGGAAGGGTTTTCGCCGGTACTCACGTCTCGAGTGCCGGGCGAAAAACCCTTCCCCAAACCTGGAAGGCTGGCGGGGGAGTTTTCGCCGCTGCCGTGATGCCTTGGAAGGGAGGGAGCCATCCAGACTGGCGGGGGGAGTTTTTCGGCCAACTCCGTGTCCCTCTGCTCAGAGGGACATGGGAGCCGGGCGAAAACTTCCCCAAACCTGAAGGCTGGCGGGAAGCGAGCGCCGCCTTCTCGCTTCCCGCCAGCCATCCAGGCTGCGTGAGGTTTCCCTGGGTGACGTCAGGCGTCACCCAGCCTAACGTCACCCAGGGAAACCCTCCTGAAAATGGGCGGGCCGCGCAGGAGGCCGGCCACGCCCCCGAGAGCAGCCACGCCCCCGGGAGCAGCCACGCCCCCGGGAGTGGTCACGCCCCCCGCTCACTGATCACCTGCGGCCCCCCAGATGATCAGTGACACTTCTTCCGGCCCTTGGGCCGGAAGAAGTTGGACAGCACTGCTCTAGGAGGAAGGAAGGCAGGCAAGGTAGCAATTGGGCAGAAGCCCCCTGGGGCCATTCCTTCCCAATCCACCTCACAGCAGCGTTGCCCAGCCCACGTTGCACCCCCTCCTTGGTGAGCGTGCCATGCAGACCTTGTCAAAGGCTTCACTGAGCGGGAGAGATGCTTCATCTTCCTTCTACCAGGATTGTAACTCCATCCATCAAAGAGAGAAGTCCACCTGGCCCCACTTTTCATAGAATCCAAGGGTTGGAAGAGACCCGGTGGGCCATCATCCCGTCCAACCCCCTTCTGCCAAGAAACAGGAAATGCTGCTCAAGGCCTTCCTTTCAATGTGGATGTCAATATTCAGTGTGACTTATTCTCTTCACCCCCTGAGGCCTCAGCGGCACTGGCCATTCAATGCTGTTCGAAGCGAGTTTCAAACTGCAGAGGCCAAGCCGCACACTCCCACTAAAGCGCATGGAAGGAAGCCCTTCATGCGCCTGATCATTGAGCAATAGGTGAAACCCTTGTGCCATGAGATGGGGTGAGCTCCTACCTGTCATCCCCAGCTTCCCATGAGAGAAGCCTCCCACAGGGTGGCAACACACCCAGTCACGTCCTCTGGGCGACGTCTCTCTCTGTAGACGGCCAATTCTCTCAGCCCAGAAGCGACTTGCAGTATATTCTCCATTCACTTCTGACATGATTTCTCAAAAGTGCTCTGTGCTTGGTGTCCTCCTCCTCACCCTCTGGACCCCAAGCAGGTCCCAGGATTTCCCGCAGAAGCACCTGCGGAGCAAAGCCAGCCACATTCCTCAAGACTGGTTTGAAAGTGCATTACATGGTCAGTGTAGATGGACCTGAATCTGGGTGGAAACCCATTGATTCCTTTGGGTGAATGGTGAGTCAACTGTGAATAATAATAATAATAAGGCTCCAGCCAACATGTACTACGCAGAGAATCTGTCGTATTTCCTTGTCCTATCCGACCTTTACTCCAACAGGGTTAAATGTAACACACGACACCTAGGGAAGGAGGGAGAGAGGGCAAATGTGGTGCTCAGGGATGCCTCTGTGAATTGGCCAAAGCTATTTTGGTCCAGGGCTTTCATGCAGGTGTCCAGGAGCAGGAGAGTCCAGCCATGGCCACACATTGGGCCTGAGGCCCTGCAGCGCCACCTTCTGGTGAGCCGAGGGAACCCAAAGGTTCCCTCCGTTGGCTGTTGTCCAACCTCTTTCTGAATGACTTGGAAGGCAGGTCCCGAGACCAGGTGGACCCAGTTGGCAGGTGGGACCAAATTGGGAAAGGCGGCTAGTGCCGCAGAGGGGACCAGGTCGGGATCCAAAGCGAGCAACCTTCACAGATTAGAGAGCGGATGGGCCAAAACGATCAAAATGGATTGCCAGAGGAAGAAAGGGGTTGTTCTACACTTAGGGAGAGAAAAGGACATGCAGAGACCCCTGGCTTGGAAACACTCGGTGGGAAAGGAGTCTGAATAATAGGCCACAAACTGAACAAGTCTTTTGCAGCCGCTTAGAGAGCCAGTTTTGTTTGAGGCTGCGTCCAATCCTGGCCGCCCTCCCTTCCGCTTGGACCAAGGCTCACCCGGAAGAAGAACCCTGTGCCCAGCTCTGGGCACCACAACCCAAGACATGGATGTCGGCAAGCAACAATGCGCCTAGAGAAAAGCCACCAAAATGGTCAAAGGCCTGGCTTTGATGAGGCTTATTGGTGAGGAACAGCTTGGTTAGCTGGTTGTTTCCTTTGGAAAAGACTCAGTCATAATGGTCAATTAGAAATCTACGACACCCGAGGATCTGATTCCAGATGATCTACTTTGAACTGGATTATATGAGTCTACACTGCCAGATCATCTGGGATTAGAAAGGGCCTGAGAGGTGATGTGATGGAGTCAGGACGGAGCTCGTTCTCTGTCGCACAAGAAACCAGAACATGAACCAAGAGTTCAAATCCCAGGAAAAGGAGGCTCTTCCTAAACCCATGAGCACTTTCTAAGCACTGACACGCCTAGCTAGCCATTTTTGATGACACGCGGCCGCATGTGGCCCCATACAGAGAAGTATTGGGGCCGCATGCCGAGAAGGACCTTTCATCCTTGGCTCCTGCACAGCCAGGTGCAGGAACGAAGGATCAAACATGTGCTGTAGTCTAGTCTAGCGTAGTGTAGACCAGTGTTTTTCAACCTTTTTTGAGCTGTGGCACATTTTTTACATTTACAAAATCCTGGGGCACACCACCCACCAAAATGACACGAAATGACATTCTAACACAGTAATACATATAGTCAATATGTTTTTAAATGTATTTATACACTCAGTGTGAAACCTGGGCCTGTTTCGATGAACACAACATATATATGACTTCCTCTCACATAACTTATACATGGCTATCATGTCTTCTCTCAGCCTTCTCTTCTTCAGGCTAAACATGCCCAGCTCTTCAAGCCGCTCCTCATAGGGCTTGTTCTCCAGACCCTTGTGAAATTTCACCCTGAGGCTCAATTTGTTTCTGGGAAACCTGTGAATGGGTAGTCTATACGTTTCATAGATCTATGTGGCCTCTTTCACTGCCTCCCTGCTCCCGCCGCAAAAGCAGAGCAGAAGTGATTGAGTTGGCGTTTTCGCGTTGGCTTGGATTTCTCGTGAGAATAGCCAAAGCTGGAAGCTCCATGTCGGTGAATTGGGCAGTGAGTGAACCTGGGAGCATCGGGAGGCTGAAGGAGCCCTGAGCGGGAGCTGGAGCCATGGTGAGTCGAGGCTCCTGAAGGCTTCCTCAAGGCGCCCCTGGCCCTGGCATTTGTCGGAGCCCTTCCTTTGCCTCGGGGAGGATCTTTGGGGAGGGAAAGAGGGAGAAAGAGCTGCTAGGAGGGGAAAGAAAGGTTCCAATTTCCCACGGCATACCTGATGATCGCTCACGGCACACGAGTGTGCCGCGGCACACTGGTTGAAAATCACTGGTGTAGACACTCTGTGCTGGAGGCCTGGAGGCCAAAACAACAGGACTCCGGCACAGAGCGTCTAGTTCTAGGACTTCTACTGAGGCCGTATGGGGATCTTGGACCTCACTTCCGGCTGGTGGAGCAGGGAGCAGCAGAAGGTCACGGGGGGGGGGGGGGGTACACGCCTCTCTGGAGCCCTGGGATCACCATTACTGGCAACCACAGAACCACAGCAAGTCAGCAACCATCATCCAATCTACTATTCTGGGGTGTCGTAGATTTTTAATTGACCATTATGACTGAGATAAGTGAGGGCGAGGCTGGGAGAGGCGAGGGGCCTGTGCGATGGGTC
Source organism: Anolis apletophallus (assembly GCA_030556195.1). NCBI lineage: Eukaryota > Metazoa > Chordata > Lepidosauria > Squamata > Anolidae > Anolis > Anolis apletophallus. The sequence continues at coordinate 152,249,379 of JARBWK010000007.1, read as the reverse complement.
TTTTCCAATTATACGTGGATGGTGGATTGAAGATCCATATGGCATCAAAACATTGGTGTTTTCCTTCACAAACAACTTAGACAAAGGGGATACCCCAAACAGGTCCTAAATAAAGCTCTAGACAAAACGAGAAACACTTCTAGGACGGAACTTTTCACCAAAAAGGAAAAACCTCCTATAGACCGCATTATTTGGCCACTGACCCATACCCCCCACTCTAAAAGGATTCAAGGGATCATACGCAAATATTGGCCTCTAGTGAATTCGATACCTGGGCTAGAACAAACCCCTATGATTGCAAATAAAAGGACTACTAATATTAAACAACTACTAGTCCATGCTGACCATACCATTCGCACCAAACCCCCACATTCCAGTAGAAATACAATGGCATGTTGCCATTGCTCTATTTGTAAACATATATCTACTATTAACACGATACAAGACCTCGAGGGGGAAAAAACATACAAACTTCACTGCCAGGCCACATGCGGATCCAAAAATGTAATATATTGTATTTTATGCAAATGCTCAAAATATTACGTAGGGGAAACTGGGCGTGACTGGTAAGGATCCAGGAACATCGTTCGAGATTTAGAACAAAAAACGAATCTTCTGTACTGTATACACACTTTAAAGAAAATCATCTATATGACGACTTTAAAGTTGTGGTTCTCGAACAGGTTAAAGTCAAGATGCATCAGGATATTAAATTAGCCTTAAGGAGAAGAGAATGCTTCTGGATAACCTCCCTAAAATGCGAAAGCCCCCAGGTGGTTAAACTACCATTTATCCATAGGAGAAATTTTGATATAATTTGCACCTGGCGCCAGGTGCGGAGGGAGTCCTCTTAAGCCGCGGCTTTTCTCTGTAGCATTGTCCAACCGAATGGGAAAGTGGCTGCGTCCACATACATATATGCTATGACTGAATATTTTGGGTATGTATTGATTGTGCTATATGTATGTAATGCCTCTTGAAATGTATTGATGTATATTGCCTCTTGCCTACTGTTTTGGGGGATGTGTTTTCTTATGTGGGATCACACCTATATGTATAGGTTACAAAAATGTATATATAACAGGAATATGGGATTATATATTGAAAACTATTTATGTTTAATCTAATAGATATTGGACCAGTGGATTGGACAGTAGATAGTATGTGGCAGGTCCCGAAGAAGCCGGAAACGGCGAAACGGATGGCTTGATACCGTCGACCCGACATTGAGTGTAATCCGAATTATATTTGATGACATGTTACCTTATGGATTATAATTTTGTGAAGGAAAACACCAATGTTTTGATGCCATATGGATCTTCAATCCACCATCCACGCATAATTGGAAAAGAATGAAGATGAAATAAATTGAAATAATATTGTGAAAGTGATCTCCCACATTGATCTTTTATTGCTTGGAACAGAAACACACCCCACCATAATTTGCCTGTGCGATGGGTGCCATTTCCTGCCATTAGAAATAGCGGCATCGCACAAGCTCCATTTCACCACAATGATGCCTGTGCATCCTTTTTAACCCCTAGTGTTTCTGCTTATTAACCTTGCCCTTTCCTAAAAGACAGTGACATGTGCCATCTTCTGGTCAGTTAGGCTGGTTAACCTCTAACTGCCTGCAGGGCTAATAGGTTATCTATAATGCTATCTTCTGTCACTGCCCCCCCCCCATGGAGAATCCCCAAAGGTTGAGTAAAAGAAGTGGTCTTGGCAGTAGCGGACCCTTTCAAGAGACATGGACCGAGATGTATGACATGCTAGAAAAAATGGCAGGTCATGTTGCGTTCTATGTACTGAAATGATAGTAAGCAGAACGTGGAAAATAGATCTTTTGAAACTAATCATTCCCAGCTCTTGAAAAAAAAAGTGAGACTGGAAAGAAGGAATACCTTTCTGGGCAGCGACACCTTTCTAAGAGCCAATCCAATTGCATCCTTAAATAGATTTCTCACCAAGTGATGCTCGGTGTCTTAGAAACACTCCAAAGGTTGCCCACCAATCACGACCCTCAACCTTTGGAAGCCCTTTCTACGCTCAAGAGCTGCTTGATCCCTGGGGGGGACGGGGGGCTTCAGGCAGGGACTTGGGGGCTCTCTTGCAGGAGTGCTTTAGCTGAGTCTTCCCTGATGGCAGAAGGGGGTTGGACCTGATGCCCTTTTGGGTCCCTCCTGACGTTGTGGCTCTTTGAGGTGGCTTCCATGCCCCTTCCACTGCCCCTGTGAAGCAATTGCTGCTGTTTTGAATTGTGAGGTGTCATTTTGCTTTTATGCACACTGAATTTTGAGACTTGCTTTAGTTTGGAAACCTTTTTTATTTAAGCTCTCTGAAGAAGGAGGCTTAGACCTGAGAGGAGCCCCAGAGGAACCCTGCTTCTCCGCCTTCCGAAGGCCGAGGGAGGGAGGGCCCTGTTTTGGCTCTGGACAAACTTCAGTGCAACTGGGAACAGGTGGGAAGTGGTCGTCCGTTGACAGTCGAAGGGGTCGTTCTGCGTTGCTTCGCCCCCAGGACAGGGAGGCCGTGGTCATTTCCAGACACCTGAGAGATTCGGGAGGGATTTGGGGGCCCTTCCAGGTGAGTGACCCGTTCTGGAGGGAATGGTCCTGGTGCTCCAGGTAAATGGCCTCCAACAATGCCACCCAGCAGTTCTGGGCGCTGCTCGCTCTGTGCAGTCGGGCAAAGGTGATGTTGACCAGGAGGGATGGATGGATGGACAGATGGATGAGGGAAGGACTCTCAGGGCATGGGGCTTCCTTCTCCTTGCTTCCAGGTGAAGTCCAGGTGGAATTTCCTAGGAAGCCACTGGGAGATTGGCCAAGTCTGAGTGTGTGGCATAGGGGCTGAACCTCCTTCAGACCTTTGCAGCTGGCAATCTGGGCTGAGATATGGATGCCCAAAACAAGTGGGCAGGAGGAGACCAGAGCGAAGGGCATGCCAGGACCCGAGAGAAAGTGAGGGCTTTATGAGAAGAGCACAGAGGGAAGCAGATTTCCAGTGGAAGCAGCTTCGGAGCTTGTGTCCTTGGTTCACATTCACAAAGGGAGGCAGTCAGGCAGCATCTCAGCCAGTATCACTGGGGCCTGGGCAAAGGAAGCCCCAGCGTCAACGTCCACGGGATCATGGGTGGGTGCCACGGTCCGACCAGCAGAGCCTTCCTTTCATGCAGGACATCTTCTTCCTCACGCCCCGCTTTCCCCGCTTGCTCTCGGCCTCTTCGATCATGGCGGTGAGCGCGGAGACCATCTCATGGAGGGGCAGCGTCCCCGCTCTGTACGCCTCGAGCAGCTCTTGTCGCTTGTCCTGCGGGACATATTTGGAAAACAAGAGGTCCAGCACACATACCCTCTGGCCCTTGAACTCACCCACCGACACGGGGATCAAGGTGGTCCGCAGGGACCTCTTCAGCTGCTGCTGCCGGGCCCTGAGCTCCTCCTGGGCCTCCCCTTGGCCACTTCCCTCCTCCAAGCCACCCTCAGCAAGACTGCGAGGCTCCTCTGCCTTTGTCCTTTCAGTTTCTATGATGACGTTGGTGAGGAGGTTGACCAGATCAGGAACATGGAGGTCTTCTCCTCTGAGTCTGCAGAGAAGTTCCTGCTTCTTCTCTTCTGGGATGTATTTGGAAGAGAGGACGTCCCAGCAAGACATGTTTTGCCCCTCAAACTCCCCAGTGGGCACCATGAAGCTCTCCGACCGCAGTACGTCTTCCAAAGAGGAAGATTCGGGGGAGCAAGTATTCTGAACTGTGTCCAATGACCTTGCCTCCTCTCCGGGGCTGCTACAACAAAAAGGTTGGCTGGAACTCTCCTCCTCTGTTCTGTTGACGCTGGAGGTGACTACAGTTTCCATTTGGTCAGTGCTGAGGATGCCAGATTTGTAGAGTTTCAAGAGCTCCTTCCGCTTCTCCTCAGGGATGTACTTGGAGTGGAGGACCTCCCAGATGGACACCTTCTGCCCGCGGAACTCCCCAGCCGCTACTTTAACCAGGTGGGACTTCAGGGCCTTCTCTTTCTCTCCCAGCTCCATGGGGTCCTCCTCCTCTCCCTCCTCTTTGCCAACTGCACCATCATCATTGCCTCTGGTTGTGTCAGGTGTCGTGTGGTGGTGCTTCTCTCTGACTGCAGACTCTGCAAGGAGACTACTGACGATACTGGCAAGTTCCTCAGGATTCAGGTTGCCATTTTGGTGTTGTCTCAGGAGCTCTTCTCGCTTCTCCTCTGGGATTTGGTGGGAGAAGAGGAGATTCCAGAGGGAGACCTCTTGACCCTGGAACTCACCGACATTCAGGATAACAGTGTGATTCCGCAAAGCGTCTTCCCATTGGCCCTCACCACTGTGGGCAGCACCTGACTTTTCTTTTCTCTTCTCCTCCTCCGTTCTGTTGACGATGGAGGTGACCACGGTTTCCATTTGGTCAGTGCTGAGGATGCCAGATTTGAAGAGTTTCATGAGTTCCCTCCGCTTCTCCTCAGGGATGTACTTGGAGTGGAGGACCTCCCAGATGGAAACCTTCTGCCCATGGAACTCCCCAGCTGCTACTTTAACCAGGTGGGACTTCAGGGCCTTCTCTTTCTCTCCCAGCTCCACGGGGTCCTCCTCCTCCCCCTCCTCTTTGCCAAGTGCCTCATAGTCATTATCCACATCATCCGTGCCTCTCGTTGTGTCAGGTGTCGTGTGGTGCTTCTCTCTGATTGTAGACTCTGCAAGGAGGACACTGACGATACCAACGATTTCCGCAGGATTCAGGTTGCCGTTTTGGTGTTGTCTCAGGAGCTCTTCTCGCTTTTCCTCTGGGATTTGGTGGGAGAAGAGGAGATTCCAGAGGGAGACCTCTTGACCCTGGAACTCACCAACATTCAGGATAACAGTGTGATTCCGCAAAGCATCTTCCCATTGGCCCTCACTACTGTGGGCAGCACCTGACTTTTCTTTTCTCTTCTCTTCCTCTGTTCTGTTGACAATTGAGGTGACTACGGTTTCCATTTGGTCATTGCTGAGGATGCCAGATTTGTAGAGTTTCAAGAGCTCCTTCCGCTTCACCTCAGGGATGTACGTGGAGTGGAGGACATCCCAGATGGTCACCTTCTGCCCATGGAACTCCCCAGCCGCTACTGTAGCCAGGCGGGACTTCAGGGCCTTCTCTTTCTCTCCCAGCTCCACAGGATCATCCTCCTCCTCTCCCTCCTCTTTGCCAAGTGCCTCATAGTCATTATCCACATCATCCGTGCCTCTAGTTGTGTCAGGTGTCGTGTGGTGCTTCTTCTCTCTGACTGTAGACTCTACAAGGAGGCCACTGAGGATATGGGCGAGTTCCTCCGGATTCAGGTTGCCGTTTTGGTGTTGTCTCAGAAGCTCTTCTCGCTTCTCCTCTGGGATTTGGTGGGAGAAGAGGAGATTCCAGAGGGAGACCTCTTGACCCTGGAACTCACCGACATTCAGGATAACAGTGTGATTCCGCAAAGAGTCTTCCCATTGGCCCTCACGACTGTGGGCAGCACCTGACTTTTCTTTTCTCTTCTCTTCCTCTGTTCTGTTGACGATGGAGGTGACTACAGTTTCCATTTGGTCAGTGCTGAGGATGCCAGATTTGCAGAGTTTCAAGAGCTCCTTCCGCTTCACCTCAGGGATGTACGTGGAGTGGAGGACGTCCCAGATGGAAACCTTCTGCCCATGGAACTCCCCAGCTGCTACTGTAGCCAGGCGGGACTTCAGGGCCTTCTCTTTCTCTCCCAGCTCCACAGGGTCCTCCTCCTCCTCTCCCTCCTCTTTGCCAAGTGCCTCATCGTCGTTATCCACATCATCCGTGCCTCTGGTTGTGTCAGGTGTTGTGTGGTGCTTCTTCTCTCTGACTGTAGACTCTGCAAGGAGGCTACTGACAATACTGGCGAGTTCCTCAGGATTCAGGTTGCCGTTTTGGTGTTGTCTCAGAAGCTCTTCTCGCTTCTCTTCTGGGATTTGGTGGGAGAAGAGGAGATTCCAGAGGGAGACCTCTTGACCCTGGAACTCACCGACATTCAGGATAACAGTGTGATTCCGCAAAGAGTCTTCCCATTGGCCCTCACGACTGTGGGCAGCACCTGACTTTTCTTTTCTCTTCTCTTCCTCTGTTCTGTTGACGATGGAGGTGACTACAGTTTCCATTTGGTCAGTGCTGAGGATGCCAGATTTGTAGTATCTCAAGAGCTCTTTCCGCTTCTCTTCAGGGATGTACTTGGAGTGGAGGACCTCCCAGATGGACACCTTCTGCCCATGGAACTCCCCAGCTGCTACTGTAGCCAGGCGGGACTTCAGGGACTTCTCTTTCTCCCCCAGCTCCACAGGATTTTCCTCGTCTTCTACCTCATCTTTGACAAGTGCATTATCATCATTATCCCCATCATGCCTCTGGTTGTGTCAGGTGTTGTGTGGTGCTTCTTCTCTCTGACTGTAGACTCTGCAAGGAGGCCACTCAGGATATTGGCGAGTCCCTCAGGATTCAGGTTGCCGTTTTGGTGTTGTCTCAGAAGCTCTTCTCGCTTCTCCTCTGGGATTTGGTGGGAGAAGAGGAGATTCCAGAGGGTGACCTCTTGACCCTGGAACTCACCGACGTGCAGGACAACAGTGTGATTCCGCAAAGCGTCTTCCCATTGGCTGTCACCCCTGTGGGCAGCACCTGACTTTTCTTTTCTCTTCTCCTCCTCTGTTCTGTTGACGATGGAGGTGACTACAGTTTCCATTTGGTCAGTGCTGAGGATGCCAGATTTGTAGAGTTTCAAGAGCTCCTTCCGCTTCTCCTCAGGGATGTACGTGGAGTGGAGAATCTCCCAGATGGTCACCTTCTGTCCATGGAACTCCCCAGCCGCCACTTTAATCTGACGGGACTTCAGGGTCTTCTTTTTCTCTCCCAGCACCATGGGGTCCTCCTCCTCTTCTCCTCTTTGCCAAGTGCACCATCATCATTGCAACACCCTGGTTGTGTCAGTGTGTCGTGTGGTGACTCTTCTCTCTCTTCTGTCTGTTCTCTGCAATGGAGGTGACTGACAATACTGGCCATTTGGTCAGTGCTGAGGATGCCGTTTGGTGTATCTCAAGAGCTCTTCTCGCTTCTCTTCAGGGATGTTGGTGTGGAGAATCTCCCAGAAACCTTCCAGATGGAACCCCTGACCATGGAACTTCAGGGCCTTCTCTTTCTCAGCACCACGGTATCCTCATCGTCATCTTCTCCCTCCTCTTTGTCAAGGTCGTCCTCTTCATCATCATCACCAACACCCTGATCCGCACAGGTGTGGGCAGCACCTGACTCTTCCTTTCTCTTCTCCTCCTCCGTTCGGTTAACTATGGCAGTGACTACGGTTTTCATTTGGTCAGTGCTGAGGATGCCAAATTTGTAGAGTTGCAAGAGCTCCTTCCGCTTCTTTTTCGGGATGTACTTGGAGTGGAGGACCTCCCAGATGGAAACCTTCTGTCCGTGGAACTCCCCAGCTGCGACTGTCACCAGACAGGATTTCAGGGCCTTCCTTTTCTCTCCAAGCACCACAGTATCCTTGACCTCTTCTCCCTCTTCTTTGTCAATGGCATCATCTTCATCATCATCATCATCATCATCCAAAAGTCTGGACCCTTCAGATGCTGAGGGTTGCTCTGTCTTTCCAGCTTTGGCCTCTGCATGGGGTTCTTCTTCTGCCTCCTCCCCTTCTGTTCGGTTGACAAGGGCCGTGACTGCCGTTTCCATTTGGTCGATAGTGAGAACGCCTGAGTGATAGAGTTGCAAGAGCTTCTGTTTCTTCTCCTCTGGAATATGATCCGAATGGAGTCCACCCCACAATGAAATGCCTTCCTTGCAGAACCTGTCTATAGGCAGGCTGATCAGCCTAGACTTCAGGGCATGCTCTCTTCCATCTTGGTGTTCTGCCTCCAAAGCTCTGGCTGTTTGTGGCGCCATTGGGTTTTCCATAACAGTAAATTCCTTTCTTTCTGGCATGGTGGCTTGGTCTTCAGTGTCCGTCATAAGAGTTATAATGCTTTTCATGCATTCCTTCTCGCTCTCGGTTGGTGATCTCTGTCGGTGCAAAATCTCCTCCTTCTTGAAATCAGAGACACACTGTGAAAAGTAAGGATCCCAGAGAGAAGACCTCTCGTCTTGGATTTCACGGATGGTGACATCGACATCTCCCTGTCTCAAAGTGTGCTGTACAAAGTCATAGTAGGTGGACTCTGGGATAGGAGCTTCTCCTGGACTAGATGAGAGTTCGCTAGTGGGACAACTGTGTTCCTTCTCTTCTGTTCTGTTGACCATCGCAGTAACTACCTTTTCCACCTGGTCAGTGTTGAGGATGCCAGATTTGTAGAGTTGCAAGAGCTCCTTCTGCTTCTCCTCTGGGATGTCCTTGGAGTGGAGAATCTCCCAGATGGAGACCTTCTGTCCATGGAGTTCCCCAGTGGTTACTTCTACCATCCGAGACTTCAAGGCCTGTTCCTTTTCTCCAAATTCGGTTCTGTTGCCATCCTCATTCTTTCCAGGTGAAATGATGCCAGGAGATATTGAGCCTTGTGCTGAACGTGCTTTCCTTTCACCTGCCACTTGAGTAATTAAAGCAGACAGGACGGCAGTGAGTTCCTCGGGAGTTAACTGACATGCTCTATATATGCCCAGAAGTTCCTCCCTTTTCCCATCGGAAATGTACTGGGAGAAGAGGAGATCCCGGAGGGAGACCTCCTGGCCCTGGAAGTCTCCAACGTGGAGGAGAACGGTATGGTTCTGCAAAGCATCTTCCCAGTGGGCCTCGTGACTGTGGGCAGCACCTGACTCTCCTTTTCTCTTCTCCTCCTCTGTTCTGTTGACGATGGAGGTGACTACGGTTTCCATTTGGTCAGTGCTGAGGATGCCAGATCTGTAGAGTTTCAAGAGCTCTTTCCGCTTCTCTTCAGGGATGTACTTGGAGTGGAGAATCTCCCAAACGGAAACCTTCCGTCCGTGGAATTCCCCAGCCGCTACTTCCACCAGCCGAGACTTCAGGACCTTCTCTTTCTCTCCCAGCACCACGGTATCCTCATCGTCATCTTCTCCCTCCTCTTTGTCAAGGTCGTCCTCATCGTCGTCATCACCATCTCCCTGATCCACACCTCTGCCTGGACCCCTGACCTTTATATCCAATTTCCTTCTTGTGGCTTCTCCCTTCTGGATCAGGGCAATGAGGATGTTGACCAGCTGGTCTACAGGTATCAACCCCCTTTGGTACAAATCCAGTAACTCTGTCCTCTTTCCTTCTGATAGGTAGCTGGAGAAGAGCAGGTCCCACACAGAGACCACCTGACCCTGGTTCTCTCCAGCAGGCATTTCGATAGTGGTGGACTGCAAGGTCTTCTGCCAGTCCCCTTCATCCTGTCTACTGTCTTTCGGGGGTGTTACGTCCAGGGTGCCTGGAGCTTGCTGCTGCCTGGCTAACCTGATGCGCTTCTCCTCTGCCTCAGTGATGATGGTAGTGAGGATCTGGGCCAGGTCTCCCAAGGCAATGGTTCCTTGCTTGTACTGGCCTAGCAACTCCTGCCTCTTCTGGGGAAGAATGTATCTGGAGAAGAGGAGATCCCACACAGAGACCTCCTGCCCCTGGAAAAGCTCCACATCCACTCTGGTCTTGGCGGCCTGCAAGGACCTCCTTGTGTTCTCTGTGAGGTGGAAGGAGAAGGAGCTCTTGTCCATCACGTGAAGCATCAGCAGGCCCGTCTCGGGATCGGGGAGGCAGCGCTGCAGGAGCTGCATGTAGGTCAAGTTTTCCTGAGTGTTGGGGTCAAAGAAGCCCTTGGTGTCGTCTGTAGGGTCCGAGAGGATTCGGTTCATATCCTGGTCAAAGTAGCCCCGCTGGTAGGCCACCTCCACGGGGAGGCGGTGGCTTTGCACAGGGTCAATGATGCCCCCGGTGGCAATCTGGGCCTCCAGCAGGCGGACGCCGTGGTCTTTGACGATGAGGCCCTTCTTCATGGCCTGGAAAAGGGAGATCTTGTTGCCTGTGTAGGGGTCCTTGTAGCCGGTCACGGCCCTCTCTGCGGAGAGGAGCTTCTCCCGCAGCTCGGCACCCACCAGCTCGGCAGAGACCGCTTCTTCAACGGAGAGCTTTCTGTTCTGGAGAGGGTCAGTGATGAACCCGGTGGCGGCCTGGGCCTCCAGCAGCACCAGGGCAGTGCCCGGCCTCAGAATGTTCTTCCACAGGGCCTTGTAGATGGTCACCTTCTCCATCTTGGAGGGGTCAGACCTGGATGGGACGAACACCCCAGCGATGCAGCTCCTGCCTTCCAGGTATCGTTTGACAGAATCCATTTTCGTGATGTCTTCCACAGTCTTGGTGCCCTGGGTGAGCTCGGACAGGGTGTCCTGGTCAATGATCTGGGAGTCGAAGAGTTCTGAGGCCGAAACTTGCCTCCGCAGCCCAGAGAATTTCAGCCGGTTGCTCTTCTTCTCCATCTCCTCAATCAGGCTTTGGATGGTTCTCACAACTTCCTCAGCGCTCATCAATCCTGCTTGGTAATTCTTCAGGAGCGCTTGCCGTTTCCTCTCGGTCACATATTTGGAGAAAAGGAGCTCCCACATGGAGCGCCTGCTCCCTTGGAACTCGCCCACCGGCACTTCCATGCTCACCAGGCGCAAGGCGCTTTCGAGGTCACCCTCTTGTGGGGGACGTGGAGCTCGGCCTTCCTGAAGTTGAGACCTCCCTCTTGTTGGACTTCTGCCGTCTTCGGTTTCTTTATCGTCACCCGGCTCCTTCTGCGTGAGCAGCGGGGCCAACAGGACAATAATCTCTTCAATACTCAGGAGTCTGTAATGGTACTTCATTAAGAGCTCCTCCCTTTGTGTTTCAGGAACATACTGGGAAAACAAGAGATCCCAGAGGGAGACCTTCTTGCCCTGGAACTCTCCGACATGCAGGTCAACGATGCGATTCCTCAAAGCATCTTCCCAGGGGCCCTCATGATCATGTCCAGCACCTGATACTTTATTTCTCTTCTCTTCCTCCGTTCTGTTAACAATAGTTGTGACTACGGTTTCCATTTGGTCAATGGTGAGGATGCCGGATTTATAGTATCTCAAGAGCTCTTTCCGCTTCTCTTCAGGGATGTACTTGGAGTGGAGAATCTCCCAAACGGAAACCTTCCGTCCGTGGAATTCCCCAGCCGCTACTTCCACCAGCCGAGACTTCAGGGCCTTCTCTTTCTCTCCCAGCACCAGGGCATCCTCGTCGTCATCTTCTCCCTCCTCTTTGTCAAGGTCGTCCTCATCATCGTCATCACCATCTCCCTGATCCACACCTCTGCCTGGACCCCTGACCTTTATATCCAATTTCCTTCTTGTGCCTTCTCGCTTCTGGATCAGGGCAATGAGGATGTTGACCAGCTGGTCTACAGGTATCAACCCCCTTTGGAACAAATCCAGTAACTCTGTCCTCTTTCCTTCTGATAGGTAGCTGGAGAAGAGCAGGTCCCACACAGAGACCACCTGACCCTGGTTCTCTCCAGCAGGCATTTCGATAGTGGTGGACTGCAAGGTCTTCTGCCAGTCCCCTTCATCCTGTCTACTGTCTTTCGGGGGTGTTACATCCAGGGTGCCTGGAGCTTGCTGCTGCCTGGCTAACTTGATGCGCTTCTCCTCCGCCTCAGTGATGATGGTAGTGAGGATCTGGGCCAGGTCTCCCAAGGCAATGGTTCCTTGCTTGTACTGGCCTAGCAACTCCTGCCTCTTCTGGGGAAGAATGTATCTGGAGAAGAGGAGATCCCACACAGAGACCTCCTGCCCCTGGAAAAGCTCCACATCCACTCTGGTCTTGGCGGTCTGCAAGGACCTCCTTGTGTTCTCTGTGAGGTGGAAGGAGAAGGAGCTCTTGTCCATCACGTGAAGCATCAGCAGGCCCGTCTCGGGATCGGGGAGGCAGCGCTGCAGGAGCTGCATGTAGGTCAAGTTTTCCTGAGTGTTGGGGTCAAAGAAGCCCTTGGTGTCGTCTGTAGGGTCCGAGAGGATTCGGTTCATATCCTGGTCAAAGTAGCCCCGCTGGTAGGCCACCTCCACGGGGAGGCGGTGGCTTTGCACAGGGTCAATGATGCCCCCGGTGGCAATCTGGGCCTCCAGCAGGCGGACGCCGTGGTCCTTGACGATGAGGCCCTTCTTCATGGCCTGGAAAAGGGAGATCTTGTTGCCTGTGTAGGGGTCCTTGTAGCCGGTCACGGCCCTCTCTGCGGAGAGGAGCTTCTCCCGCAGCTCGGCACCCACCAGCTCGGCAGAGACCGCTTCTTCAACTGAGAGCTTTCTGTTCTGCAGAGGGTCAGTGATGAACCCGGTGGCGGCCTGGGCCTCCAGCAGCACCAGGGCAGTGCCCGGCCTCAGAATGTTCTTCCACAGGGCCTTGTAGATGGTCACCTTCTCCATCTTGGAGGGGTCAGACCTGGATGGGACGAACACACCAGCGATGCAGCTCCTGCCTTCCAGGTATCGTTTGACAGAATCCATTTTCGTGATGTCTTCCACAGTCTTGGTGCCCTGGGTGAGCTCGGACAGGGTGTCCTGGTCAATGATCTGGGAGTCGAAGAGTTCTGAGGCCGAAACTTGCCTCCGCAGCCCAGAGAATTTCAGCCGGTTGCTCTTCTTCTCCATCTCCTCAATCAGGCTTTGGATGGTTCTCACAACTTCCTCAGCGCTCATCAATCCTGCTTGGTAATTCTTCAGGAGCGCTTGCCGTTTCCTCTCGGTCACATATTTGGAGAAAAGGAGCTCCCACATGGAGCGCCTGCTCCCTTGGAACTCGCCCACCGGCACTTCCATGCTCACCAGGCACAAGGCGCTTTCGAGGTCACCCTCTTGTGGGGGACGTGGAGCTCGGCCTTCCTGAAGTTGAGACCTCCCTCTTGTTGGACTTCTGCCGTCTTCGGCTTCTTTATCGTCACCCGGCTCCTTCTGCGTGAGCAGCGGGGCCAAAAGGCCCATCATCTCTTCAATACTCAGGAGTCTGTAATGGTACTTCATTAAGAGCTCCTCCCTTTGAGGTTCAGGAACATACTGGGAAAACAAGAGATCCCAGAGGGAGACCTTCTTGCCCTGGAACTCTCCGACATGCAGGTCAACGATGCGATTCCTCAAGGCGTCTTCCCAGTGGCCCTCATGACCATGCCCAGCACCCGATTCTTTCTTTCTCTTCTCTTCTTCTGTTCGGTTAACAATGGTAGTGACTACCGTTTCCATTTGGTCAATGGTGAGGATGCCAGATTTATAGTATCTCAAGAGCTCTTTCCGCTTCTCTCCAGGGATGTACTTGGAGTGGAGAACCTGCCAAATGGAAACCTTCTGACCATGGAACTCCCCAGACGCTACTTCAACCAGCCGAGACTTCAGAGCCTTCTCTTTTTCTCCCAGCACCACACTCTCTTCTTCATCGTCCTCGCCCTTGTTTTGGTCAAGGTCATCATCATCCTCATCCTCACCATCACCATTATCACGGTGATCCGTATGCCTGGATGTTTCTGATGCTGTGGGGTCCTTCCTCTCTCCAGCCTGGGCCTCCGCCAGGAGTGCGTGAAGGGCATTGGTCAGCTCCTCCAGGGTCAGGCTGCCGTTTCGGAACTGGTTCAGAAGCTCCTCCCGCCTGGATTCTGAGATAGCCCCAGAAAAGAGGACCTCCCACAAAGTTGGCTGTTTTCTGCCAGTACTTTCTATTTTTGTAGTTTTCAATACGTTTTCCTTACTTTCTTTCTCTTTGATGGTGGATATGAGAATAGTTATAATTTCGTGAATAGTGAGTTTTCCAGCTCTGAACTCTGTTAGTATTTCTTCCCTTTTCCTGTCCGTGAAGTATCCGGAGAAGAGGAGGTCCCAGGCAGACGCCTCCTGTCCTTGGAAAGAGCCCTCATTGACTCTTGTGGTTGTGGACTTCAAGGTCTTCTTCACATGTTCATCCAAAGAGAAGGCACTGGAACTGCTGGGTTGTACTTGAAGCATCCGGAGTCCAGTGCCTGGGTCCAGAATGCATCTCTTGAGCAGCTGCCTGTATGTCAGGTTCTCGTGCGTATTGGGATCAAAGAAGCCCTTGGTATCCTCTGTGGGGTCCAAGAGGATCTGATTCATGTCCTCATCAAAGTAGCCCCGTTTGTAGGCCACCTCAACCGGGACACGATGGCTGTTGACTGGGTCAATGATGCCCCCGGTCGCGATCTGGGCCTCCAGCAAGCGGATGCCGTGCTCTTTGAGGATGAGCTCTTTTTTCAAGGCCTGGAAGAGGGAGATCTTTTTCCCAGTGTTTGGATCTGTGTAGCCTGTGACGGCTTTCTCTGCAGCCAGGAGCTTCTGGAGGATCTCTGGCCCCACCAGCCCCGCAGCAGCAGCTTCCTCAACAGAGAGCTTCCTGTTGGTCAGTGGGTCGGTGATGAATCCGGTGGCGGCCTGTGCCTCCAGTAACACCAGCGCCGTGCCCGGCCTCAGGAGGCCCTTCCACATGGCCTGATAGATGGCCATCTTCTCCATCTTGGAGGGGTCGGCCTTGGACGGGACAAGCACTCCCGCAATGCTGCCGGTGCCTTCCAAGTATTGCTTCACGGACTCTATCTTGGCCACGTCTTGCGCCGACTGTGTCCCCTGTTCTAGGTTCTTCATGGTGTCCACCCCAATGATGTCAGCCTTTAACAGTTCTGAAGCGGTGACTTGTTTCCGTAGCCCTTGGAACCAGATGTCTCTTCTGTTGGCCTCTCTTTCTTTTATGATGTTCATGATCTCATTCACAAGGTGTTGCAGAATGGCTGAGGACTCGGCCTTGTACTTTTGGATCAGCTCCTTCCTCTTTTCTTCGTCAACGTAGTCTGAGGAAAGAAGCTCCCACAGAGAGACGCTCTGCCCTTTGTATTTCCCAAGGGTCATGTTGACTTTGGTGGACGAGAGAATGTTTTTCGTCACCTCATCGACATAGAAGTAGTCCTTCTTGTCCAGCAGCGGGAAGAGGTACGTGCCTGTCTCTGGGTCCCTGACACACCTGGGGAGCAGTTGTGCGTAGGAGATCCTCTCCTGTGTATTGGGGTCCACAAAGCCCTTGGCGGCAGCATGCTCTGCGTCGGAAAGCAAGAGGAAAGTGTCATCGTCTAAATGGCCCCGCTTGTAGGCCACCTCCACTGGGACGCGGTGGCTGTGGACGGGATCCACAATGCCACCCGTGGCAATCTGGGCCTCCAGGAGCCTGAGAGCAAGGCCTCTGTCGAGAAGGTTTTTCTTCATGGCCTGGTAGAGAGAGGCTTTCTCCCCCGTGGAAGGGTCGGGGTAGCCCGTGACGGCCCTCTCTGCAAAGAGAAGCTGATGGCGAAGCTCTGGGCCCACAAGCCCTGCAGAGATGGCCTGCTCCACAGGCAAAGCTTTCTTCTTCTTCGCCGGGTCAACAATGAATCCCGTGGCGGCCTGGGCTTCCAAGAGCATCAGAGCATTTTCTGGCGAGAGGAGCCCTCTCCTCGTGGCTTCGTAGAGGCTCACCTTTTGCCTGCTGGCTCCCACTAAGACGCCGGCAATGCAGCCGGTTCCCTCCAGGAAACGTTTCACAGAGTCCTTCTGGGCGAGTTGCGGGAGGCTGCTCCGAGTCAGACCATCCAGAGTCTTCTTGTCAATGATTTCGGCATTGAACAGCTCTGCCGCCGACACCTCCTCCCTCAATCCATTCAGGCGGAAAGCCTGGGCTTTCCTCTCTGTTTCCTCAACCACCGCTGTAATCGCTTTCCCAAGTTGTTCTAGTGTCAGCCTCTTGTCCTTATACTGACTCACCAGCTCTTTCCTTTTCTCCTCGTGGATGTATGGAGAGCATAGAAGGTCCCACATGGAGACCGCCTGGTCTTTGTACCTGCCCACGCGCATCTCCATGGGCTGTGATTTCAGGAACTGTTTGGTGGCCTCATCGATGTAGAAGTATCTTGCGCCTCTTCGGACTATTTGCAGCATATATAGCCCCGTCTCTGGGTCTTTGACGCATCGTTCGAGCAGCTGCAGGTAAGTGAGGTTCTCGTGTGTGTTGGGATCAAAAAAGCCCTTGGTGTCGTCTGTGGGGTCCAAAAGGATTTGGTGGAGTTGTTCGTCAAAGTAGCCTCGCCGGTAGGCCACTTCCACGGGGATGCGGTGGCTGTGGACGGGGTCAATGATGCCCCCGGTGGCGATCTGAGCCTCGAGCAGGCGGATGCCGTGGCTCCTCACAATCAGCTCCTGGTTCATGGCCTCAAAGAGGGAAATCCTCTCCTTGGTGTAGGGGTCGGTGTAGCCTGTCACGGCCTTCTCTGCACTCAGCAGCTTCTCATAGACCTCTCTTCCAATCAGCCCTGAAGACAGGGCCTCGTCGACCGACAGCTTCTTGTTTTGCACAGGGTCAAGGAGAAACCCGGTGGCCGCCTGGGCCTCCAGCAGCACCAGAGCGGCCCCTGGCCGGAGCAGTCCCTGCCTCATGGCCCGGCAGATGCTCATCCTCTCCTGGCTGGGCTGAAGGAGGACTCCGGCAATGAAGTTCCCTCCCTCCAGGTACTGCCGGACGGACTCCATCTCGGTGACTTCCTGGACCGTTTTCTTTCCCTGGCTGAGTTCGTCCAGAGTTCCCTTGTCGATGAGCTGAGACTGGAAGAGGTCGCTGGCGGACACCTGCTTGCGGAGACCCTGGAAGGCGAAACGCTTGCCCTGACGCTCTGTCTCCGCAATGATCTTGGTCACGGCTGTCGCTATTTCTTGAAGCGCCTCCGCGTTCTCCTCCTTGAAGGTGAGCACCAGCTCTCTCCGCTTGCCATCATCGATGTACTCAGAGTTGAGCAAGTCCCAGAGGGAAACCTCTTGACCTTTGTATCGCCCAATGTTGACACCGACCCTGAGAGATTTCAGGACCTCCATGGCATGCCAGTCCCCGTAGAAAGCGGCCTCATCCGAGAGGGGGAGCAACAAGAGCCCCGTCTCAGCATCCTGGGTGCACCTGTCCTTCAGCTGCTGGTAGGTCAGGCTCTCCTGAGTATTTGGGTCAAAGAAGACACACGTGTCGTCGCCGTGCTGAGAAAGGACCTTGTGCATGTCTTCGTCATAGAAGCCATGTTGGTAGGCGGCAGGGAGGGGAAGGTGAAGGCGGTGAATGGGATCGATCACTCCTCCTGTAGCCAGCTGAGCCTCAAGCAAGGGGATGCCGGCGGTGGCAGCAACCAGCTCCTTCCTGATGGCTTGGCACACGGAGATTGGCTTTCCTGAGTAAGGGTCGGGGTAGCCCACCAGCGCTCTCTCAGCCTGCAACAGCCGCTCCATCAGTTCTTGGCCCACAAGGCCAGCCCGGACGGCCTCCGCAACATCCAGCCTCCGGTTCTCCGCTGGGTCTGTGACGGAGCCGGTGGCCGCCTGCGCCTCCAGCAGCCTCGCCCCTGTGCCTGGCAGGAGGAGGTTCTTCTGCATGGCTTGGTAGATGCCCATCTTCTCTCCGGAGGACTGAAGGAGAACGCCAGCAATGGCCCCGGTCCCTTGCAGGTACTTCCTGACGTCCTCCATCTCGGAGACCTCTCTGGCCGTGGTCCTCCCTTGAGCCAGCTCTGCAAAGGTCTTCTCTGAAATGATGCCAGTGTCGAGCAGCCAGACAGCAGGGACGGCACCCCTCAGGCCTTGGAAAGTGACCTTGGTTCGAGCCTTCATTTCCATTTCCCGGATGTGTTCCTGGACGAGAGAGAGGAGCTGCTGGAGAGAAAGCGCCTCCGAGGTGTACTTCTCAAACAGTTCTCTTCTCTGCTCCTCAGTGAAGTAGCCAGAGTGAAGGAGCTCCCAGAGGGAGAGGCCCCTGCCTTCCACGAGGGTGGCCCTGAAGAGCCGCTCCATCTGCTCCTCTGAGTAGACGGGAGAAGCTTCCTGGGACAGAGGCAACAGGTGAATGCCCGAGACATCATCCTTCTGGCACTGGTCCATCAGCTGGCCATAGGAAACACTTTCTTTCCTGTCAAGAGAGCTGAACAACTTGGTGTCACTGCCTGGGTCAGACAGTGCTTTGCAGAGGCCCTCATCCAAGTAACCTTTCTTCTGGGCAAACTCTACTGGGACATAGTGGCCGCTGTGGGGGTCGATGACGCCACCCGTAGACATCTGGGCGTCCATCAGTTGAATCGCCTGTTTGTCGGCCACAAGGCCCTTCTGCATGGCTTGGAAGAGGGAAATCTTTTGGCCTGTGAAAGGGTCCGGGTAGCCAGTGACGGCTTCTTCTGCACGCTGCAGCTTCTCATAAAGCTCAGGGCCAACAAGGCCTGCTTTCACGGCGTCGTCCAGGCGGAGTTTCTGATTGCTCACGGGGTCAATGATGAAGCCGGTGGCTGCCTGCGCCTCCAGCAAGGGCAGTGCCACCCCCGGCAAGACAATGTTCCTCTGGACGGCTTCATAGAGGCTCACTCTTTCGTTCGAAGGCCGCAGCACAATTCCCCCGATGCTGCCGGTGCCATAGAGGTACTTCCTGATGGACTCCATGCGCAGCACCTCCTCGGGGCTCACGGCCCCGTCCAGCAGTCGTTCAAAGAGGGCCCGGTCAAGGATGCCCGTCTCCACCAGATGGTAGGCAGTGACCTGGCCCCTTATGGCTGGGAACTTGATGTGGGCCCATTTCTTCATCTCCTCCTCAAGGAGGCGGCGGACGTGCTCGAGGCTGAGCTTCTGCAGGCGGTAGTGGTTGAATATTTCCCTCCTCTTTCCCTCAGTGAAGTACTCGGAGTTCAGCAGATCCCACAGCGAGACCTTTTGTCCCTGGAAACGGCCGTGCTTCACAAGGACCCAGGAGGCCCTGAACCCTTGCTTGGTGGCCTCATCAATGAACTGGCGCCTCTTGCTGTTGAGCGGCAGGAGGCAGAGGCCTGTGGTGGGCTCCATAATGCACTTCTCCTTCAGCTGCAAGTAGGTCAGGTTCTCATGAGTGTTGGGGTCAAAGAAGCCCTTGGTGTCGTCACTGGGGTCTGAGAGGATCAGGTTCATCTTCTTGTCAAAGTACCCCCGCTTGTAGGCGGCCTCCACAGGCAGGCGGTGGCTGTTGACGGGGTCAATGATGCCTCCGGTGGCGATCTGGGCCTCCAGCAGGCGGATAGCGTGTTCCTTGACGATAAGATCATTCCTCATGGCTTGGAAGAGAGAGATCTTGGACCCAGTATAAGGGTCCCGGTAGCCAGTCACGGCTTTCTCGGCTGCCAGGAGCTTGTCGTAAACGTCTGGCCCAATGACGTTGGCCTGCAGAGCCTCATTCACGGAGTATTTCTTGTTGGCGGCTGGATCGATGATGTGTCCCGTGGCAGCCTGGGCCTCCAGGAGGACGAGGGATGTTCCTGGCCGCAGAAGGCCTTTCCTCTTGGCCTGGTAGATGCCAATCCTCTCCTGGGAGTCCGGCAGGAGCAACCCGCTGATGCTTCCAGTCCCTTCCAGGTACTTCTTCACGGCGCTCAGGTTCCCCACCTCTTTGGCCAACGTCTCTCCGTGGGTCAATTTCTCAAACAAATCCTTGTTGATGATTTCGGAGCTCAGGAGCTGAGCGGGGGTCACCTTGCTCCTCAGGCCTTCAAAAGTAATCCTGGGGTTGGCTGAAACCTGTCGAACTGTGTCACAGACCATGTCAGCCAATCTGTGGATGGAAATTGCCCCAGATTGGAACTGCTGGAGGAGAGCTCTCCTCTGCTCCTTTGTGAAATAGTCTGAGAACAGGAGCTTCCAGAGAGAAGTCGGTTTGCCCCTGAACTTGCCCAAGGCCACAGGTACGATGGTGTTCCTCAGCAGACTCTGTGTCCTGTGCTCAATGAAGGGGTGCTCTGACACCCTCCTGGGGTCACCATAAATGGGGAAGAGGCAGAGCCCTGTGTCTGGATCAGTGACGCATCTCAAGAGCAGTTCCGCATACGACAAGTTCCTCTTCAAGTTGGGGTCAAAGAAGCCACGGAGGTCATCGCTGGGCTGGGAGAGGCAGCGATGGGTGTCTTTGTCCAAATGACCTCTCTGGTAGGCCACCTCCACAGGGAGGCGGTGGTGCATGTGTGGGTCAACAATGCCACCGGTGGCAAGCTGGGCCTCCAGCAGGAACAGGCCCGGATCCCTGGGCACCAGGCCCTTCTTCAGGGCTTGAAACAGCGACAGCGTCTCCCCAGTGCAAGGATCTCTGTACCCAGTAACGGCTCTCTCGGCGGAAGACAGCTTCTCATAGAGTTCTGGCCCCACCACTCCCAACCGGACAGCTTCATCAAGGGCGAGCCTCTTGTTCCTCACCGGGTCGATCAGGCCTCCGGTCGCTGCCTGAGCCTGAAGGAGAATCTCGGCTGTCCCCGGCATGAGGAGGTGCTCGGACAAAGCCTGGTACAGGCTCTTGAACTCACCCGTTTGCAGGATGGCAACGCCAGCAATGCTGTTTGTCCCCGACAGGAACTGCTGCACCGCATCCATCTCTGCCACTTCCTGGGTGGTGAGCTCTCCGTTCTGGAGGGCCCTGAATGTCGCCGAGTCAATGATCCCAGAGTCCAGGAGCTCATGGCTGCAGACCGCCCCTCGAAGTCCGGGGAAGGAGATCTTCAGGGGCAGCAGGAGCAGGCCTGTGCCTGGATCCGCAATGCACCTCTGCATCAGCTCCGAGTAGGTGACTTTCTGGTTACTGCTGGGGTCCAGGTAGGCCTTGGCCTCCTCATTCCCCGGATCTGAGAGGAAGGTGTGCAGATCCTCCTCGAGGTAGCCACGGGCATAGGCCTCCTGAAGAGAGACACGCTGGCGCGTGGCGGGGTCAATGACGCCCCCTGTGGCTATTTGGGCTTCCAGGAGGCGGAGGCCCTGCTCCCTCCCCACCAGTTCCTTCTGGATGGCTTGGTAGAGCGAGATCTTCTCCCCCGTGTAGGGGTCTGGGAAGCCTGTCACGGCACGCTCGGCACACAGCAGCTTCTCCTTCTGCTCCAGCCCCACGAGTCCCCGTGCCACGGCCTCCGCCACAGGGAGCAGCTCCTTCCTCGCGAGGTCAACAATCCCACCGGTGGCTGCTTGGGTCTCCAGGAGGGTGAGCGCAAGATCCGGCTGAAGCAGGTGCTCCCGGACGGCATCCGAGAGGCTCACTGCCTTGCCGGAGACCTCCAGGAAAGCCCCTGCAATGCTCCGGGAGCACATCTCCGCCCCTGTTGCTTCGGTGGCGCTGCCAGGAGAGGAGCGACTCCCTGGCAAGGCTGTCCGCCCCACTTGCCCCTTAGGCAACACCTGCCTTGACGTCATCCTGGGGCGAAAGCGCTTCCTTCTTCCACCTGAGGTGGGCCTTTGGTTCAGGGACCGGAGGCGTCTTCCTGCAAAGAGAATTAAAAAGGAGTGTCAGTGATGGGCGTTCCAATACATGGCTTAGTGAATATTTGTGGGAAGCATCAAAAGAAACCATGGACGACACACCCCAAACATGGTCCCTGAAGAAGTCCTAGGCTGACCTCTGTTTTCGTGCTACGGGGCAGGGCGACGGGGGCAGAAGGCCCCGGAGGCCTAGTAATGCTGTTGGGTAAACAACACTAGTAAGAGCGGCTGGGACCAGGGAAGGCGCTTCCTTCTGCTCTAGGCCCTGGCCGCCGGCCAAGTGGATCGGCACCAGCCTATGAAGTCCTTGCAGAAGAGGAAGAAGAAGAGGAGGAAGAAGAAAGTGTTTGGACGCAGCCAAAGCACACACAGCGTGTTTTCCTTCTGGGCATTTGCTTAAGCAGAGGAGCAACAAAAGCCAGGAGGCAAGCCCAGGCGTCCCTTCCTTGCCTGCCTGCGCCTCTGTGCCCCGCCACCCGGCCCTCCCCTGCCTCCCCTCCCTGCCTCACCCTCTTCCCCTTGGTGACAGGTAATCCACAGGAAGATCTTTGGCTGCACCTGGAATGCAGGAGGGGCCCAGGAGGAGGAGGAGGGGAGGGGGAAGCAGGGAGGGGGCCTGCAAAGCGCAATGCACCAGTAGGCTGTTAGGAATTGTGGGAGTTGGAGTCCAAAACACCTGGCGGGACGGGAAGGAGGGCCCAAGTTGGCCCAGGCCTGATATAAAGTATATGCGTGCGCGCACACACAGGTCTGTATACGGTAAACTCCCAGTTCGCCTGAACTTGATCAACCAGAACTCTAAAGCAACCGACACGCTGCAGTTACGAAGCTGTTTTACATTAAGTTGGTCTTTATTGGCCTTGATTGGCTCTTAATCGTTACATACATCAATATTCATATCATTTTAATTGCCTTCGCATATGTCCGTAGTCAAATCGAGTGGTTAGTAGGACTATTTTTAATCCTCCCTCTCAAGCAACCCATGAGAACCGGTTAAGGGAGAATCTACACAGGCACAGGCCCCCAGAAGACCCCCCCACACACACACACACACCATGATCACTCCCAAAAGTGGGGGGAAGCTGGTGCAAATACCATCCCGCAGAGGTGCCCGGGTATTTTTGTACCCAATTTCAGGGAAAGAAATCCCCTTCTTCAGGAGTTGATATAATCAACAACTCTAGTCTCATATATAGTGCCTGAGAGCTTGAAAAAAAGGGACTCTGCTTGGAGTACCGTATATACTCAAGTATAAGCCAAGGCACCTAATTTTACCACAAAAAACTGGGAAGACGTATTGACTCGAGTATAAGCCAAGGGTGGGAAATGCAGCTGCGATTGGTCATCATCAGTACATTAAATGTTTTTGAGTATTTACATCAAACTGTAATTTAAGATAAGTTTTTCCAACTCTGATTAAACCAGTATTCTCATCTTCAATGTAAATGTGCTTACGTATCCTTTCAATAATAATAATAAAATAGTAAATATAATAAATATAATAATTAAAAAGTAAAATAATAAATTAATAAAGTAATAATAATAGAGAAAATAATGGAAATTTAATAATAACAGTAATAATAGAGTAAAATAAGAAATGTTTAGGCTGGAAGTCAGCCTGAAGGAAACGGAAGTCCTCTACCAGCCCGCACCACAGGAAGAACACCATCACCATAGGCAACATCAGCATAGGCAAATCTGTTCTTAAGTCCATCCAGCAGTTCACCTCCCTGGGAAGCATCATTTCTTCAGACGCCATGATTGACAAAGAGATC
Source organism: Anolis apletophallus (assembly GCA_030556195.1). Classification (NCBI taxonomy): domain Eukaryota; kingdom Metazoa; phylum Chordata; class Lepidosauria; order Squamata; family Anolidae; genus Anolis; species Anolis apletophallus. The sequence continues at coordinate 152,226,333 of JARBWK010000007.1, read as the reverse complement.
GATCACGGATTAGCAAAGGCATATTGTGCATTCGGAAGGCTTCACAAAAGAGTCTGGAGCAATAAGCTCCTGAGGCAAAGCACCAAAATCAGTGTGTACAGAGCTATCATACTATCTATTCTCCTTTATGGGTCTGAAACATGAGTCACCTATCGCCAACACCTACGACTCCTCGAACACTTTCATCAGCGCTGTCTTCACACAATCCTAAATATACACTGGACCGACTATGTGACTAATGTTGCTGTCCTTGAGCAAGCAGGGATCACCAGCATTGAGGCCATGCTATTGAGAACACGGCTGCACTGGGCAGGGTACGTCTCTAGGATGAAGGACCATCGCCTCCCAAAGAAACTACTCTACGCTGAACTCGACACGGGTCAGCGCAAGAGAGGCGCCCCCAAAAAGAGATATAAGGACTCCCTGAAATAACACATTGGACTCGGCCAGATTGATCACCAACAATGGTCCACCCTGGCCTCACATCGGGAGGCATGGAGACGCACTATCCACAATGCTGCAGCCTCTTTCGAGATGACACGCCGAACAGGTCTCGAAGAGAAACGACAACGCAGAAAGAACCGCAACCTGGAAACAACATCTCCCAAGGAGACTTTCTGCTGTGCTTTCTGCAACAGAACTTGCCTATCTCAGATTGGCCTTTTTAGTCATCAACGTGCTTGTAAAAAGCGTGGGATGAGTCCTACCTAAGAATCTTCGTTCGCGAAGTAATGCCGAGAGATGCCATTGAATTGAGCTGCGTACTGGGGATTTTGGTAAATTGCATACTATATGCTCTGTTGATATTATACTTTCTCATTATTTATTTACAGTATTTATATTCCGCCGTTCTCACCCCGCAGGGGACTCAGGGTGGATGACAGTGTACACATTACAATGTACACACTATGACGACATAGTTTTTTTTAAAAAAAAAAATATTGTCATTGTTTTTGATGTTTATGATGTTTTTAGATATTGCAGTGATATGTTTTATTCCATTGATGTATGTTTTATAAATGGCATCAAATTGTGCCGATTGTTCGCCACGCTGAGTCACCTTCAGGCTGATATGGGCGGGGGATAAATAATGTAAATAAATAAATAATACACATGCATGGCAAATATTCAATGCCATAGAGTCGACACACAACACATATAGACAGACAGTCAGAGGCTATTCAACATTCCAACTTCTGGCCACCAGGGGAGCTGTCGCTTCACCGTCCATCTGCGACACTAATGAAGTACTTTCCACATTCCCTGGAGATTTTTTGTATGGCCTAGTACAGTGTTTCTCAACCTGGGGGTCGGGACCCCTGGAGGGGTCGCGAAGGGGTGTCAGAGGGGTCGCCAAAGACCATCAGAAAACACAGCATTTTTTGTTGGTCATGGGGGTTCTGTGTGGGAAGTTTGGCCCAATTCTAACTTTGGTGGGGTTCAGAAAGTTCTTTGATTCTAGGTGAACTATAAATCCCAGCAACTACAACTTCCAAATGTCAAGGTCTATTTTTCCCAAACTCCACCAGAGTTCACATTTGGGCATGTAGATTTTCATGCCAAGTTTGATCCAGATCCATAATTGTTTTGAGGCCACAGTGCTCTCGGGATGTAGGTGAACTACAACTCCAAAACCTAAGGTCAATGCCCGCTAAACCCAGTATTTTCTATTAGTCATGGGAGTTCTGTGTGCGCCAAGTTTGGTTCGATTTCATCATTGGTGGAGTTCAGAATGCTCTTTGATTGTGGATGAACTTCAAATCCCAGTAACTACAACTCTCCCCCAATCCCACCATTATTCAAATATGGGTGTATCAGGCATTTGTATGTATGAACAGTATGTAATTTGGTGTTTTAAGTTTTTAATAATGTTGTAACAGGTTTTAATTTGTATCGCATTGAATCTGAGTCCCTCTATAGAACTGAGAAGGTCGGGGTACAAAAATTTTAAATAAATAAAATAAAGAAATTTGTGCCAAATTTGAATGAAAATTCATCTTGCATATCAGATATTTACATTACACTTCATAACAGTAGCAAAATTACAGTTGTGAAGTAGCAACAAAAATAATTTTATGATGGGGGGTCACCACAACATGAGGAACTGTATTACGGGGTCATGTCATTAGGAAGGTTGAGAACCACTGGCCTAGTACATTTTTGTTAAGTTAGCCTCCCCACACATAGATGGTACCTAAATTTCCTACTTGACAGGTGCAACTACCTTTCGGGTTGCAAAGGTCGACAACAAGCTACACAATTGGCCAGAAGCTCATTCTGACCCGGGCTGGCTTCGAACTCATGACATTTCGGTCAGTAGTGATCTTAACGCAGCTGACTCCCAGCCAGCTGCGCCACAGTCCCGGTGCTCTTCTGATATTATACTTTCTCATTACATAGATGGCTGTGTGTTTGTGTTTGTTCCCATACCCCATTTCCCCATTCCCCGTATGTATGTATGTATGTCAATATTTAAAAAATGAAGGAAAAAGCCACCTTTTCATGAAACCAGCAGCACTTTGTGGCTCTTGGAAGTTTCCCAACTTCCTGGGCCAGCAATTCCCTAAACAAAGGACTCAACCAAGACTCGTTGCATGGACAATAGATAAACGACTCTGTCGATCTGGATCTTGGAGGGCAGATCGCCAGGGCATCCAGAACCATAGGGTGCAATTCCCTGTCTGCAAGGAACCGGGATATTTTTTTTTTTGTCACAGCCTCCCTTCTGTGTCATATCCTGATCCGAAACCAAGTCTCTGCTCCAACAATGACCTCCATATTGCAGCAAGGACAAACAAAAGGACCCAGCCCCTTGGGGCTAGACAAGACAATAACTCAGACCCGGCTTGAGATCCTAAGCTATCGCTGGGTCATTGGGCAAACATTGGTCACCTTAATCCTATCACTTTATCCCTTTCATTCATTGTTTCCCGCCCAGCCTGCCTCCTGCCTCCTCATTGGCTGAGAGGCCAAAGTGAGGCTACCGCTCTGATTGGACAGAGTGCAGTCTTGCTGGACCGCACCTCCCAGCCAGCTGATGCTCCAGCCAATCAAAACGAAGCCGGCTCAGGGGGCGGGCATGGGAAATTTAAATTTGACAGCTCTGTATTTCCTATAAAAGTTGTGTTTCTTTGCCCAACGAGTCATGACTGCTCCTGGGCAAATGATTGCAGTTGTCTTTCATCCCAGCGGGAATGAAATAAACCTCTCGTTGGCTTTCCTTCAATTTGGTGAGACATATATATATACACACACACACATATATGTATATACGCTATCGTACTGATGGCAGTTTGTTCAACTTAAGCCGCCTGAGGGCTCGCACTAAGACTAAACTATCTAGTCCGTGAGCTGCTTTTTGCTGACAATGCTGCCCTTGTCGCCCATTCAGAAGCAGCCCTACATCACCTCCCATCCTGCTTTGCAACAGCTGCAGAGCCGTTTGGGCTGGAAGTCAGTTTGAAGAAAACGGAAGTCCTCTACCAGCCCGCACCACAGGAAGAACACCATCATCCCCACGTCAGCATAGGCACATCTGTTCTTAAGTCCGTTCAGCAGTTCACCTACCTGGGAAGCATCATCTCTTCAGACGCCAAGACTGACAAAGAGATAGATCACAGATTAGCAAAGGCATAGAGTGCATTTGGAAGGCTTCATAAAAGAGTCTGGAGCAACAAGCACCTGAGGCATAGCACCAAAATCAGTGTGTACAGAGCTATCGTATTGTCTATTCTCTATGATTCTGAGACATGGGTCACCTATCACCAGCACCTATGACTCCTCGAACGCTTTCATCAGCGCTGTCTTCGCACAATCCTAAATGTACACTGGACCGATAATGTGATGAATGTTGCTGTCCTTGAGCAAGCAGGGGTCACCAGCGTTGAGGCCATGCTATTGAGAACACAGCTGCACTGGCAGGACACGTCTCTAGGATGGAGGACCACCGCCGCCCAAAGATACTACTCTATGGTGAACTCGCCACAGGTCAGCGCGAGAGGCGCCCCCAAAAAGAGATACAAGGACTCCCTGAAACAACATCTCAGTCTCAGCCAGATTGATCACCAACAATGGTCCACCCTGGCCTCACATCGGGAGGCATGGAGACGCACTATCCACAATGCTGCAGCCTCTTTCGATGAGACATGCCAGAGTCTCGAAGAGAAACGACAACGCAGAAAGAACCGCAACTTGGAAACAACATCACCCAAGGAGACTTTTTGCTGTGCTTTCTGCAACCAAACTTGCCTATCTCAGGTTGGCCTTCTTAGTCATCAACGCTCTTGCAAAAAGCATGGGATTAGTCCTTTCTAAGAATCTTAATTTGCGAAGTAATGCCGAGATTTGGGGGGAAAGGGAAGAATCTTCTGGGCGCTTGCCGTCTCGCCAGGTGTTCCGGATCCTCTTTGTGGGTCTGGCCAGTCTCTGCCATTGCAGCCCCCCCCCCAAATTGTGTTCGACATCAAAAGGACATTTGAATGCAATTTATGGCAAAACATGGCACGGTCTATTTGCCAAATATCTACCTCGCCATTAATCACTTCTGCACTGGCCCAGTGCCTGTATTTCCAGCAGCCAGGCAAATCCATTGAGAAATTGGCAAAGAAGGCGCTACTGGAAGGTGGCCACACAGCCCGAAAAACTCACTGCAACCCAGTGATTCCAGCCATCAATACAATGGCAACGAAGCCCGGCTGGTCAAGATGGACTCCACCATCTTGCCTTTTCGTACACCAAAAACAACTGAGCGAAGCACATTGGTTCGGCTGCAGTCATTGAAAATGTGCATCGACAGATACCAGGTTGTAGCACAGTTGTTTGGGAGTCAGCTGCATTAAGATCACTACTGACCGAAAGGTCATGAGTTCGAAGCCAGCCCGGGTCCAAGTCAGCTCCCGACCATTTGTCTAGCTTGCTGTCAACCTTGACAGTTGCATCTGTCAAGTAGGAAATTTAGGTACCGCTTATGCGTGGAGGCCAATTTAATTTACGATGCCATAAAAATCTTCAGCAGCGGTGTCACAAGTGGACGGTGAAGCGACAGCTCCCCCGGTGACCAGAATTCAAACATACCCTCATTTTTAAAAAGCTGGAAAGTTAAATAGCCTCTGTGTGTCTGTCTATATATGTTGTGTGTCTATGGCATTGAATGTTTGCCATGTATATGTGCATTGTGATCTGCCCAGAGTCCCCTGCGTGGTGAGAAGGGCAGAATATAAATACTGCAAATAAATGAATAATACATTGAAGTTGTTTTTAAATATATATATTTTTACAATTTTTATTATGTAAACCTGTATAGTATTTCATTTTTTTTGAATGGATTTTTATTCACAGACTTAGACAAAGACAAAAAACAAACACAACACCATACAACCTATATGGTATTTCCAAACAAATCCCAATATCATTTCTGTGTCATCCATGAAAGCAACTTGTTTTATCCAAAGGATGCGCACTTGCCCGTCGTTGGGCTGCGTGCAGGGTGGCCAGAAGTGCGGCCCAACACAGCGTCACAAACCTACTGAAAACACTATTTATTGATATATTGATTTACTATATTTCTATACCGCCGTTCTCAGCCCAAGGGCGACTCATGGCAGTTTACAGAACGACACAATTCGATGCACATAACAATATAAAAATACCTAAAACATTTAAACATAGATAAAAATTCATTACATAATAACATCAATAAAAAACATAATAAAACAATTTATTTTAAATGATAATGATAAATAATAAATGATGATGATGAGCAGGACAATGGGAGCGTGCTGCATGGAAACCGAGGAGGAAATATCAGGAGCGATGCCGAAGGTCACCCATAAAACCCGGCTCCGGAAGCGCCTTGATTCCCCATAAAAACATTCCACTACGTGGAAATCCTTCGCCTGAAGTCACGTCTGGAGCGGAATGAAGGAATGCGCCTTCTCTCTTTCCACTCCAGGCCTTTCTCTTGGCTTTTGCAAACTAGACGAGGGCCACCAAGAAGCCCTTGCTGAAGAGGTTGACCTCCTCGGGGTTGTCCACGTTGACCGTGAGGAGCACCAGCATCTTCTCCCTCAGAGTGACGGAGACGCAGCAGCACTCCATCCAGGCCAGGAGCCCGCTGCCCGGCCGTACTGTCCATCCGAGCAGGAGGTCCACTCCTCCTCGGGCAGCTTGCAGACCTCAAAGGGCGTAGAGGGTACCTCCTTCTTGAAGTGCTCCCCGTAGACCAGGGGTAGGGAACCTATGGCTCAGGAGCCAGATGTGGCTCTTTTCATGATTGCATCTGGCTCTCCAGAGCAGCCCAGGCCTTGGTTTCACAGCGTACAGCGGGGAGGAGTGATGCAAATGCGCCGCAACTGCTGCTTCCACACCGCCATCACCGCCTCTTCCCCCGCTGCTTTCGGGGCCCTGCGCTCTCTTCACCAGGGATGGCAGAGCCCGGCGGCGCCACCTCGTCCTTGTCTTCCTCTTTGTCCTCCGCCATGGGCCTCGGGAGAAGCGGCGGAGACGGGCCTGGCCCGGCCTCGCTGCCCCCGGGGGACACCCAGCTCATTACCCTCATCGTCGGGCAGCTCAAGAGCCACGGCCTCTTCAACGCCTTCCGGAGGGACTGCCTCGCTTACGTCGACACCAAGGTTCGCCTTTGCCCCGCGCCCTCCTCTCCCTTCCTTCCTTCCTTCCTTCCTTCCTTCCTTCCTTTCTCTTTCTTTCTTTTTCCCTCTCTTTTTCTTTCATTCTTTTCCCTCCCTCTCTCCCTACCTTCTTTCCTCCCTCCCTCTTCATTCCTTCTCCCCTTTCACCCTTTCCTTATTTATTATTTATCACGTTTCTATACCGCCCCTCTCAGCCCGAAGGCGACTCGGGACGGTTTACACAGGCAGTCTCTGCCCTCAATACAACACAAACAACAAGGCAATCCCCCCCCCCCAAGCCATATAATAACAAATTAAAAATTAAAAACATACAATTGCAGCCTCAGCGTCATGTTGAAATCAGTTTCCATCGCATCGTCGTCATTCCATATATCTCATGAAGCCCTATATTTCATCAACAAATGCCTGCTCAAATAACCAGGTCTTGACTTTCTTGCGAAACATCAGGAGGGAGGGGGCCGATCTGATGTCTTTAGGGAGGGCGTTCCAAAGCCGAGGAGCCACCACTGAAAAGGCCCTGTCTCTCGTCCCCGCCAGTCGCGCCTGCGAAGAAGGCGGAACCGAGAGCAGGGCCTCTCCAGATGATCTTAAACATCTCGATGGTTCATAGGGAGAGATGCGTTCGGACAGGTAAGTTGGACCAGAATCGTTTAGGGCTTTAAAGGCTAAAGCCAGCACTTTGAATTGTGCCCGGTAGCAAACTGGCAGCCAGTGGAGCTGGCACAACAGAGGAGTTATACGTTCTCTGAATCCCGCTCCTGTTATCAACCTGGCTGCTGTTCGTTGGAGTAGTTGCAGCTTCTGAACAGTCTTCAAAGGCAACCCCACGTAGAAAGCGTTGCAGTAATCTATACGGGATGTAACCGGAGCATGGACCACCGTGGCCAAGTCAGACTTCCCAAGGTGTAGCTGGCGCACAAGTTTTAACTGTGCAAATGCTCCCCTGGTCACCGCCGAAACCTGGGGTTCCAGGCTCAGCGATGAGTCCAGGATCACACCCAGACTGCGAACCTGCGTCTTCAGGGGGAGTGTAACCCCGTTTAACACAGGCTGTAACCCTATGCCCTGTTCGACCTTTCGACTGACCAGGAGTGCCTCTGTCTTGTCTGGATTCAATTTCAATTTGTTCGCCCTCATCCAGTCCGACACAGCGGCCAAGCACCGGTTCAGGACCTCAACAGCCTCCTTAGTAGTAGTGTCCAACTCAAGCTGGAATGTGTCCGGAGGAAGAGGGTGACTAAAATGAACAAGCCCTATGAGGCGAGGCTTAAAGAGCGGGGCATGTTTAGCCTGCAGAAGAGAAGGCTGAGGGGAGACATGATGATAGCCATGTATAAATATGTGAGAGTAAGTCCTAGGGAGGAGGAGGGAGCAACTTTGTTTTCTGCTGCCCTGGAGACTAGGACGCAATGGAAACAGCTTGTCAATATCTCCCTTCTGGACACAGTGTGATTCCAGGTCACGTGGTCTGACCAAGGCAGAATAGAGCATGGGGAGCAGGACTTCCCTGGATCTAGGCTCGAGGCCCTGTTTACGCAGGCCAAAATCCCACTGGCTTTTTTAGCTGCAGCATCCCATTGTTGGCTCATGTGTAACTTGTTGTCCACAAGTGTGTTACATCTACAAATATTGAGCATTATCTGGAATGTGCATCATATTTGCCCACAGTTCAGCCAGAACTGAGTTTAAAAGACTCCCCGAAGTGGGTTCACGTTGTCAACACGAAGCCTTTTTCTTGCAGACATGACGGACATGATGCCCAGACCTCCTGCCCAAGACACCAGTCAGCCCTGATTCTGGGTCTATTTCACAATTCCGGATTCCAGAAATGGCAATGCCAGTTTCCCCATCAGGTCCAGTTTCTGAGATAAAGAAGCCATGCTGCATACCCGGATTCATCTGCCTGCCCAGAGAAAGCTAGGATGGTGACCATAATATCTAAGAAACCGGAGCTCTCCAAGGCACTTACTTACTTACTTTCTTACTTACTTACTTATTTATTTACAGTATTTATATTCTGCCCTTCTCACCCCGCAGAGGACTCAGAGCAGATTACAATGTATACATACATGGCAAACATTCAATGCCATACACCAGTGTTTCCCAACCTATTTTGAGCCGCGGCACATTTTTTCCATTTGCAAAATCCTGGGGCACACCACCAACCAAAATGACACAAAAGTACACTCTAACACAGTCATACATATAGTTAATATGTTTTTAAATGTATTTATACACTCAGTGTGAAACCTGGGCCGGTTTCGATGAACACAACATAGATATCCTGGCAGGAATGGCAGAAAGACACACATGAAGGTCTTGCTCAACAGCTGGGAGTTATAGTTCACCCGCAATCAAAGAGCATTCTGAACTCCATCAATGATGGAATGGAGTCAAACTTCCCACACAGAACTACCATAACCAAGAGGAAATACTATAAGAGTTTGGTGGGCATTGACCTTGAGTTTTGGAGTTGTAGTTCACCTATATCCAGAGAGCACTGTGGAGGGGAGGGAGGAAGACGTGGGGCGAGTCTGCGCAGTAGCGTCCACACGGGTCACGTCTTCCTCCCCCCTCCCGCAGAAGTGGCAGCGTGAGCAAAGTGAGGCAAAGCGAGCAGAGCGAGGCTGGGAAGAAGGGAGCCCGAGTGGAGAAGAAAAAGTGTTCGGCAGGAGGGGGAAGAAAGGGTATTGGAGGCTCCCATTTCCCACGGCACACCTGATGATCGCTCATGGCACACTAGTCTGCCACGGCACACTGGTTGTGAAACACTGCCATATACACACAACACATATAGACATCAGTCAGGGGCTATTTAACTTTTCTCTGGCCACCAGGGGAGCTGTCGCTTCATCGTCCATCTGCGACACTGATGAAGCACTTCCCGCATTCCCCACATGCTTTTGGCTGGAGATTTTTTATGGCCTCGTAAATTTGTTAAGTTAGCCTCCCCACACATCAGTGGTCCCTAAATTTCCTACTTGACAGATGGAACTGTCTTTCGGGTTGCAAAGGTCGACAACAAACTACACAATTGGCCGGAAGCTCACTCCGACCCGGACTGGCTTCGAACTCATGACCTTTCAGACCGTAGTGATCTTAATGCAGCTGACACCCAACCAGCGGCGCCACAATCCCGGTATATCACTATTTGTCTATTTTATGAAGGCATTTAATGTTTGCCGTTGTTGTGTTAGACTCCATCCTCAGTCCCCTCAGGAAGATAGATCGGGCAGAATACAAATAAAGTTATTTGTCATCATCATTATTAATGAGAACCCCTCCGAATGGACACTCTCTTGTGTGGCCAAAGACAGACAGAGAGAGAGGACTTCCCTCTCTCCCCTTGGCATCCCTGGGAAGAAACCCCCACTGACCCCATCTCAGCCAGGCAAGGGCCAACTTAAGCCCTCCCTCCAGGTCGTTTTGGACTTCACCTCCACTGTTGTTGTTATTATTATTATTATTTACAGCAGTGTTTTTCAACCTTTTTTGAGCCACGGCACATTTTTTACATTTACAAAATCCTGGGGCACACCACCAACCAAAATGACACAAAATGAGACTCTAACACAGTAATACATATAGTTAATATGTTTTTAAATGTATTTATACACTCACTTAGTGTGAAACCTAGGCCTGTTTCGATGCTGGGAGTTATAGTTCACCCGCAATCAAAGAGCATTCTGAACTCCACCAATGATGGAATAGAATCAAACTTCCCACACAGAACTCCCATAACCAAGAGAAAACACTATAAGAGTTTGGTGGGCATTGACCTTGAGTTTTGGAGTTGTAGTTCACCTGCATCCAGAGAGCACTGTGGACTCAAACAATGTTGGATCAGGACCAAACTTGGCATGAATACTCAATATGCCCAAATGTGAACACAGATGGAGTTTGGGGGAAATAGAGCTTGTCATTTGGGAGTTACAGTTTCTGGGATTTATAGTTAACACACAATCAAAGAGCATCATGAACTCTTGCAACAATGGAATTGAACCAAACTTGGCATATTGAACTCTCATTACCAACAGAAAGTACTGAAAGGGCTTGCTTGGGAATTGACCTTGAGTTTGGAAGTTGTAGTTCACCTACACCCAGAGAACACTGTGGACTCAAATAATGATGGGCGGGTGGGTGGCCTCTTCCTCATGGGGAGGGGGACACTCCACCCCTTTCCGACCCTCCCTCCACTCACCTCAGCCTCTCTGCCGACCTTTCCTCCTCCTCAAATGGCGACCACTGGAAAGGGGGCGGGGCCCGAGTGACATCACCCTTCCCTCCTCCCTACCTCAATTGGAGGCTGGCTGGCTGGCTGGCGTGCGCGGAGGGGAAACCGCCAAAGGAGGCGGCGCCCTGGCCCCTTCTTCGCTGCCGCCGCCCAGCCCTTCCTCCCCCCCCCCCCCCGCAAGCAGCAGCAGGAGTTCAGCAGGAGGGGGAAGAAAGGGTATATTGGAGGTCTCCCCACGGCACACCTGATGATCACTCACGGCACGCTAGTGTGCCGTGGCACACCAGTTGGGAAACGCTGATTTACAGTATTCTCACCCCTGGGGGGACTCAAAGCAGGTTACACATAAATAATGGCAAAATTCAAGGCCTTACATTGGGCACCAATAGGATGCCAATACAGTTACAATAGTAAAACCACAATAAAACATAAATAATAATTAAAACGATAATTAAAACCATTCCTCACACCCTCCGGCCCCCTCCCCTTCCTCGCTCAGCCGGGTAAGTGGAAAGGGATCGGGGAATCACAGCATCCTAGAAGAGTTGGGAGAGACCTCCTGGGGCATCGTCCAGCCCAACCCCATTCTGCCCAGAAGCAGGGAAATCGCATTCAAAGCACCACCGACAGAGAGCCACCCAGACTCCACCCAGGGGCGGTCCTACAAGATAGGCCAAGTAGGTGGCTGCCTAGGGCGCCATCTGGGAAGGGGGCGCCATCCTGGCTGCATGGGGCGCCATCCTGGCCCTGCCGATGTTCCTCAGACAGTGCTGCAGCTGCCTGCTTTTTGACCCCGGCCTTGTGCGCTCCGACGCCACTTCTGGGCACGCGCGGAGGTTTTCACGCAGGCGCAGTTGCTCTGGAGCTGAAGTTGAGCGCAGGAGCAACTGCACATGCGCGAAAACCTCTGCGCATGCCCAGTAGCTCCCTTGCGCAGAAGCCTGTAAGCAAAGCACTCCCTATTGGGCCTCCAGGGAGTGCTTCCCCTCTCCCTTTGTCTCCGCCGCGCACGCATTTGCGGGGAGGGAGAAAAGAATCAGTGAAGGAAATGTAAGTGAAGGAATGAATGAAGGGCTTTCCTCCTCCTCCTCTGTAACCTCTTCTCTCCCTCCTTCCTTTCTTCGGCTCTATTTCTGTCTAGACCTGAGGGGCCTGAGGCTATGAGGAGTTGTGGGAGTTGGAGTCCAAAACACTTAGAAGGAGGGAGGGTGGGCCCAAGTTTGCCCAGGCCGCGCTGCCTGTATTCGACCTCATTTGAACATTTTGGCTGTTTTTCTATTTACCTTTACATTGGGATCCTAATTTTGGACTCATGGGAGACTCCTATGAATTATGAGACGGGTGGGAGGTCATATATTCTGGTTTTTATGCATTTACATTGCATTTCTTGTTGATTATTATTCCGTTCTGCTTAATATTGTCATACAATATAATACAAATACAATATAACAATAGAATAATGATATATTTTATATTACATGTAATATTACAAACAATATTGCAGTATAGTGGTATTGTACAAAATAGTAATATATAATATTTTATTTTGCTTTATTTTGGGTTATTTGAGTTTTATAGGAGTCATGAAAATATTTAGTAGAGGATAATTTTATTTAAATAAATAATGTTATTATTTTATAATAATAATATAATAGAATGTTACATTATATTATCATGTCAATATAATATAATTATATTGTAATGTAGTATAATATAATTATGATATAATATAGTATGAGTATGGTATAATATATTATATATACATTGATACAATATAATACTACTAATGGTATTGTGATATTATAATTGTATATTTGTTTTACATGGGGGGCGGCAAAATAATGTTTTGGGGAGGCACCAAAATAATGTTCGCTTACCATTTAAAATTACCTTAGACCGCCCCTGCCTCCACCACACTCCCTCGGGGGAAGAGAGTTCCACAGTTGAACGGTTCTCACAGCCAGGAAGTTCTTCCTCGTGTTCAGGTGGAATCTCCTTCCTTGTAGTTTGAAGGCATGGCTTCATTGCTTCCTGGTCTCCAGGGCAGCAGAAAGGAAGCCTGCCCCCCCCCCCTCCTCTCCCTAGGACAGTGTTTCCCAACCTTTTTTTGAGCCGCGGCACACTTTTAACATTAAAAAAATCCGGGGCACACAACCAACCAAAATGACACTCTAACACAGTAAAGAATGGCTGGGGGGGATGGTGGCCTGCTGGGAGCAGCTGCTGGGAGTGCCGAAGCCAGGGGAGGGGGCGGGGCATGGCGTGGCCTGGCTCCGCCCCTCTCCCGGATTCTGCTCTCCCAGTTGATTATCCAACCTTGAGGGGGCAATGCCAAGCCAGTGGTGGCTGAGCCAGCACCTATGCTGGCTTGGCACTGTCCCCTTAAGGCTGGAGCAGCTGCTGGGAGTGCCGAAGCCGGGTGGGGGGGCGGAGCCAGGCCACCCCATGCCCCGCCCCCTCCCTTAGCTTCAGCGCTCCCAGCAGCTTCTCCAGCCTTAAGGGGACAGTGCCAAGCCAGCGGTGGCAGAGCCAGAAAAATGCTGGCTTGGCACTGTCCCCTTAAGGCTGGAGCAGCTGCTGGGAGTGCCGGCCGGGTGAGGGGCGGAGCCAGGCCACCCCATGCCCCGCCCCCTCCCTTAGCTACAGCTCTCCCAACAGCTTCTCCAGCCTTAAGGGGACAGTGCCAAGCTAGCGGTGGCAGAGCCAGCACACTGCTGGCTTGGCACTGTCCCCTTAAGGCTGGAGCAGCTGCTGGGAGTGCTGAAGCCGGGAGGGGCAGAGTCAGGCTGCGCCATGCCCCACCCCTCCCCGGCTTCAGCACTCCCAGAGAGAAGGAGCATGAGCGGTGTACAGGCTTCAGTGGGCGGGGCTCCTCTGTGCGGCTTCAGCGAGCGAGGGGCGGGAGTTATGGCGGATTGGAGGCTGGCTGGGGAAACGGCTGAAGGAGGCGGCGCCTAGGCCCCTTCTTCTTTTTCTTTGTCGCCGCCCAGCCCTTCCTCCTCCTCCCCCAAGCAGCAGGAGTTTGGCAGGAGGAGGGGGGAAGGAAGGGGGGGCAGAGAGCTTTTCCCGCGGCACAGCAGGAGGTCCGTCACGGCACACTAATGTGCCACGTCACAGGGGTTGAGAAACACTGCCCTAGGACACCTTCCCCATACATCTTGACCCATGGCTCTCCTCATGGGGTTCTTCCTTCACGTCCAGGTGGAATCTCCCTTCTCGCCTGTCCTTTGAAGCCATGCCTCCCTTGTGTTCCATGGCACTCGAGAAGGAATCCACTCAAAACCCGGTGTCTGCCTCCTGCAGAATTCTGGGCTTTGTAGTTTTGTGAGGCTGTGAAAGACTCTTCTCTGAACTACAAAGCCCAGAATTCTGCAGGAGGCAGGTAGCCACCGGGTTCTGAGTGGGTTCCTTCTGGAGTGTGATGAGGCGCCCCTCCTCTCTCCAGGCCTGCTCCCCCTTCCCTGTGACCTCTTCCCAGTCTCACCTCTTGACCCAGGGATCTCCACCCTGCCTACTCTCAGCCGCCTTCTCTTCTGCCGGCTGAACATGCCCGGCTCTTTAAGCCGCTCCTCATTGGGCTTGTTCTCCAGACCCTGGACCCTTTGAGTCGCCCCCTGGGCACACCATTCCAGCGGAGAGTCAATATCTCCCTTCAATGGTGGTGCCCGGAATTGGACACCGTGGGATGTCAAGTGTGGCCTGACCAAGGCAGAATGGAAGAGGTCCCACCCGGGGAGAAGGAGGACTTCCCTGGACACCTCGGCGCCAGGCTCCTCTCCAGGCAGGCCGGCCTCCCCTTGGCATCCCTGGCTGCTCTTCCCCTTCCTTCCTTCCTTCCTCGTGTTCAGGTGGAATCTCCTTCCTTGTAGTTTGAAGGCCCAGCAGTCCTCCCTCCCTCCCCACGAGGCCAAGGCCAAGGAAGGGTCCTGAGGCTGTGAGGAACGCGAGGGAGTGGGGAGGGCCCAAGGGGGGCCCAAGTTTGCCTGGTCTCCGCCCTCCCGACAGGTGAAGAAGCCGGCGGAGGGCGGGCAGAGGGCCAGGCAGCCCTGAGAGGGTCCCGACCCCTGCCCCCGAAGGGAAGGGAAGGGGTGGGCAGGGGAGGGCTGTCCCTATCCCCCCCCCTCGGCGGGGCCTTGCAGCGGAATCCTGTCATCCTCGGGCTGGAAGGCACCCAAAGGCCGGCAGGCAGGGAGGCAGGCAGCCGCGCCCCCTTCCTTCCTTCCTTCCTTCCTTCCTTCCTTCCTTCCTTGCTTCCTTCCTTCCTTCCTTCCTTGCTTCCTTCCTTCCTTCCTTCCTTCCTTCCTTGCATCCTTCCTTCCTTGCTTCCTTCCTTCCTTCCTTCCTTGCTTCCTTCCTTCCTTGCTTCCTTCCTTCCTTCCTTCCTTCCTTCCTTGCTTCCTTCCTTCCTTGCTTCCTTCCTTGCTTGCTTCCTTCCTTCCTTCCTTCCTTGCTTCCTTCCTTGCTTCCTTCCTTCCTTCCTTCCTTGCTTCCTTGCTTCCTTCCTTGCTTCCTTCCTTGCTTGCTTCCTTCCTTCCTTGCTTCCTTGCTTGCTTCCTTCCTTGCTTCCTTCCTTCCTTCCTTCCTTGCTTCCTTCCTTCCTTCCTTCCTTCCTTGCTTCCTTCCTTCCTTCCTTCCTTCCTTCCTTGCTTCCTTCCTTCCTTCCTTCCTTGCTTCCTTCCTTGCTTCCTTCCTTGCTTGCTTTCTTCCTTCCTTGCTTCCTTCCTTGCTTCCTTGCTTCCTCCCTTCCTTCCTTGCTTGCTTCCTTGCTTGCTTCCTTCCTTGCTTCCTTCCTTCCTTGCTTCCTTCCTTGCTTCCTTCCTTGCTTCCTTCCTTCCTTGCTTGCTTCCTTCCTTGCTTGCTTCCTTGCTTGCTTCCTTCCTTGCTTCCTTCCTTCCTTCCTTGCTTCCTTCCTTCCTTCCTTCCTTCCTTGCTTCCTTCCTTGCTTCCTTCCTTGCTTCCTTCCTTCCTTCCTTCCTTCCTTGCTTCCTTGCTTCCTTGCTTCCTGCTTCCTACTGGGAAGGGGGCCCTCCCCAAACCCTCCCGGCAGAGGACCAGCCAGCTTCTGCTCAGGAAGCTCCGGCTCTTCCGCGCCGCTGTCTGCCGGCCTTGATAGATCTATCTCTCCCAGGTGAGCTCTTCCTCCTGGGGAGCTGGCCGTGGGAAGGAGCCGGTGCCCCGGGGATCAGGGCCTGGGATCAGAGCGGGGGGGGGGAGCAGGAGAAGGGGGCTCGGCGGGAGGGAGGGAGGGAGGAAGGAAGGGTGGCCCCCAAAGCGGGGGGTCGGAAGGGAGCTCCGGAGGTCGGCCAGCCAGCCGAGCCCCCCCCCCCACCGGAAGGATCCCCCCCCCCCCCCACGCCTCTGGGGGGACTTGAAGGAGGGCTCTCTCAACCCCCCCCCCCGGAAAGAAACAAGGCAGGGCGAAAAAGAAAGAAGGAAGGAATAAGGAAAGAAGTCCAGGAAGGAAGGGAAGGAAAGTAGAAGGACAGGAGGGAGGGAGGGACCCCCCCTGCTGGCCCCCCGGCCCCCTCCCGGCGCCCCCTCCCTCCCTCCCCGCTGCTGCTGCCCGGGCGCCCTACCTGTCCTGGCAGGTGTGCCTTCCCGCCTGGCTCCTTCCTGCCTGCTTGGCTGGCGCTCCAGGCGCGAATGCGGGCGGGAGGGGCAGGGAGGCGCCTTTCAAGAGCCATGGGAGTAGGGGGGGGAGGCGGGCACGCGCCCCGCCCCACCACCAACCCTACCCCCCTCCCCATTGCTCCCCAAAGGAGGGAAGCCTCCCCCCGGCTCCCCCCTCCTCCCCCCCTTCAGGTCAGGAAAGCCTTGGGTGGGGTCCCCTGGGAGGGGCTCCCCTGCCCCCTCCCTCTTGGCTCACCTTCTCTCAACTTCTTTCGAGTTATTATTATTATTGTTATTATTATTATTATTATTATTTCAAATATGTATACCGGGGGCGGCGACGACGACTCAGGGCGGCTCACACCTGGCAGCCATTCGATGCCCACAGACACCATCAATAAAAACAACAACACAATAAATAACACATTAATCAGATTAAAACCAATTAAAATACAATTAAAAATACAACTCTACAGATAGCCTGAGTTCTGCAATCCGAAGCCAGTCCACACTCCGTTTTCGTAACACTCTCATCATTCGATTGTCCACCTGCTGCTACCCAGTTATCTAAACCAGTGTTTTCCAACCAGTGTGCCGTGGCATACTAGTGTGCCGTGGGCGATCATCAGGTGTGCCGTGGGAAATTGGAACCTCCAATCCCCTTTCTTCCCCCTCCTGCCGAACACTTAACATAACATTGCTTGAGTCCACAGTGCTTTCTGGGTGTAGGTGAACTACAACTTACAAACTCAAGGTCAATTCTCAAGCAAACCCTTTCAGTACTTTCTGTTGGTAATGAGAGTTCAATATGCCAAGTTTGGTTCAATTCCATTCTTGCAAGAGTTCAGGATGCTCTTTGATTGTGTGTTAACTATAAATCCCAGAAACTGTAACTCCCAAATGTCAAGGTCTATTTCCCCCAAACTCCATCTGTGTTCACATTTGGGCATATTGAGTCTTCATGCCAAGTTTGGTCCTGATCCAACATTGTTTGAGTCCACAGTGCTCTCTGGATATAGGTGAACTACAACTCCAAAACCCAAGGTCAATGCCCCCCAAACTCTTATAGTATTTTCTCTTGGTTACGGGAGTTCTGTGTGGGAAGTTTGTGTCTTTCTGCCATTCCTGCCAGGATATCTATGTTGTGTTCATCGAAACAGGCCCAGGTTTTACACGGAGTGTATAAATACATTTAAAAACATATTAACTATATGTATTACTGTGTTAGAGTGTCGTTTTGTGTCATTTTGGTTGGTGGTGTGCCCCAGGATTTGGTAAATGTAAAAAATGTGCTGTGGCTCAAAAAAGGTTGAAAAACACTGATCTAAACCAGTGTTTCCCAACCTTTTTTGAACCGCGGCACACTTTTAACATTAAAAAAATCTGGGGGCACACCACCAACCAAAATGACACAAAATGACACTCTAACACAGTAAAGAACGGCTGGGGGATGGTGGCCTGCTGGGAGCAGCTGCTGGGAGTGCCGAAGCTGGAGGAGGGGGAGGGGCCAGGCCATGCCCCACCCCCTTCCCCGGCTTCGGCACTCCCACAGCTTCTCCAGCCTTGAGGGGGCAGTGTGAGCAAGGGGTGGGAGTCATGGACCCCATCCCCGGCGCCAGTCTCCACCATGGCTCCCGCCCCTCACTCGCTGAAGCCGCGCAGAGGAGGAGGAGCATGCGTGGTGGACGGGCTTCAGTAGGCGGGGCTCCTCCTCCGCACGGCTTCAGCGAGCGAGGGGCGAGAGTCATGGCGGGAGTCATGGCGGATTGGAGGCTGGCTGGGGAAACGGCCGAAAGAGGCAGCGTCCCGGCCCCTTTTTCTTTTTCTTTGCCGCCGCCCGGCCCTTCCCCCTCCTCCCCCAAGCAGCAGGAGTTCGGCAGGAGGGCGGGGGAAGGAAGGGGGGCAGAGAGCTTTTCTCGCAGCACAGCAGGAGGTCCGTCACGGCACACTAATGTGCCGCGTCACAGCTGTTGGGAAACACCCAATCTAACCCAATGCCTGGTCTTTCACTTTTTCCTAAAGGAAAGGAGGGAAGAGGTTGACCTAATGTCGCTGGGGAGTGAGTTCCACAGGCGAGGGGCCACCGCCGAGAAGGACCTGTCTCTTGTCCCTACCAAACGTATTTGCGACAAAAGTGGGACTGAGAGCAGGGCCTCCCGGAAGATCATACATTTCGAGGTGGGACATAAGGGGAGATACGTTCGGACAAGTAAGCTGGGCCAGGTCCACCCGAGCCAAGGTGGTCCGTGAGAGGTCAGGCCCGGCACTTGGCTGTGCTCTGCCACCTGGCGTGGTCCACCTGCGAAAGGAGTGGGCTCCAGGGGCTGAGGCCTGGCCAAGGCTCTCCTCCTCTCCCTTCCTTCCTTCCTTCCTTCCTCTCCTCTGTCTCTTCTTGTGAGCCACCCACCTCTTCTGGGGAAGGGGCCAAAGGGCACTTCTTCTTCCCAGGTCCGCTCCCCTTCCTCCTGCCCTTCTCTCCTGCCCACCTCTCTCAGCCTCCATCCACCAAGACTCCAGGGGCAGTGCACAAACGCGCATGGCTGTGGTGCTTGGCGACAGACATGCCACCCGTGCCCTCGCCTGCCAACCAGCAAGCATTGCCTTTTCCTGGGAAGGGATGGCTGTCCCTTCCCAGGAAAAGGCAGTGCTTGCTGGTTGGCAGGTGAGGGCACAGGTGGCATGTCTGTCGCCAAGTGCCAGAGACACTGTGGCCACCCACACTCCTTGGCGGGAGAGAGAGCGTGGGCGCCCTTCCCTTGGCAGGCCCTCTCCTCCTTCTCCCATTCTCTCTCTCTCCTTCTTGACCTTTCCCATCCATCTCATTGCATGATGGACTGTTGCCAGTGTGCTAGGATGCATGCAGCACCGCTGACCCCACACCGCCCAACACAGGATGCAGGCCGATTGATTGATTGATTGATCATGTCCGAAGTGAGTCTTGAGGGCCCAGTTCAAATGCATTTGAAAACACAAGCCAAGTTCCAAACCCTTGGCCTTCTCCTCCATGTCCTTTCAGCAGGAGCTGTCCACTTGGAGTGCCTCTGGCCTCGCAGTGAGAAGGTCAGGCCTTGTGCGTGTGGCAGGCTCAGGCTACATTGTAAAGCACTGGCCTGGGCTTTGCGCTTCTCTGCACTCACGTGACGTGCAGCACGCAACCAACCCAAGGACTCAAAGGGCTGAGGTGAACTGTGTGGTGGACGAAGACCGTTCCCGACCTGTGATACGGCACCTTGGCTGCATTGATGGCTCTCAATCAGCAGGGCTGTGTGTTACTGGATGCAATCATTGTGATGTGAACTCTGTTATGTGTTATTGTTTTGTTTATTGCCATGTATCTTGTTGTATTTTGTATGTTTCTTGTGAGCCACTCCAAGTCCCTTCAGGGAGATGGTGGCAGGGTACAAATTATATATATATATATGAGTGTGTGTGTGTGTGTGTACATATATATATATATATATACACACACACACACACATACAGATAGGGGTGTGTGTGTGTTTGTGTGTGTGTGCATCCAGTAGGTCTCTAGCGGTGAACCAAGGCGCAACTAAGCCTCCTAGGACTGTGGCCCAGAACATGGGAGGCTTCCCGTATTCCATAAGGCAGTGTTTCCCAACCGGTGTTCCACGGCACACTAGTGTTCCATGAGAGATCACCTGGTGTGCCGTGGGAAAACCTCTTCCCCCCTCCTTTGCTTCCCCCTCCTGCTGCTGCTCCTGCTTGGGAGGGGAGCAGGAGGAGGCCAAGCGGACGGAGGTGGATCCGGGCCTAGCGGGTGAGGCGGGCTCTGAGGCCTTGTGTGTGTGTGTGTGAGGAGAGGGAGGGTGCCGGGCTGGGGAGGCTTTTCCGCCTGGCCCCCACGCCCTTCCAAACTCGGAAGGACGCGAGAGCCAGGCGGAGAGCTTCCCCCCGCAAGGCCTCGCTGCCTGGGAGGAAGTCGGAAGGACACGAGAGCCAGGCGGAGAGCTTCCCCCGCAAGGTGAACTACAACTCTAAAACTCAAGGTCAATGCCCACCAAACTCTTATAGTATTTTCTCTTGGTTATGGGAGTTCTGTGTGGGAAGTTTGATTCCATTCCATCATTGGTGGGGTTCAGAATGCTCTTTGATTGCGGGTGAACTATAACTCTATGTTGTGGTCATCGAAACAGGCCCAGGTTTCACACTGAGTGTATAAATACATTTTAAAAACATATTAACTATATGTATTACTGTGTTAGAGTGTCATTTTGTGTCATTATGGTTGGTGGTGTGCCCCAGGATTTTGTAAATGTAAAAAATGTGCCGCAGCTCAAAAAAAGGTTGGGAAACACGGCCATAAGGAATCACAAGCGGAAGTGTTGTGATGGGGGAGCCTCCATGCTGGTGAATTGAGGCACCGGAATCGCCCCCCCCCCCTCCAATTTGCCACAGAGGCTGGGAAATCAATCCAGGGGACCTCGTGAATGGGATGAGGCCCTTGGATCCCGGATAAATTCCAGCGTGGGCATTTCAGCCCAACCTTCAAGTCTAGGAGAACATCTCTGAGCCCAAGTCGCAAAGGCATTGCCAAATAGGCCTCTCGGTTTAGTCCTAGTGATGATGGTGGGGAGGGAGGGGCCACTGGAGACTCTTGCTTTGGCCATAATGCAGAAGAAGGCCATTGTCTTCTTATCCAGGAGGAAATGGGTGAAGTGTCCCAATTGAGGCCTTGCAAGGAGGCTACAACCGAGGTGGACCATGGTTTCAAGGCCCCCGGAGAGGCCCAGTTGACTGCCCTCCTCTCAAAGGCACCATCTCATTGGAGGAGGAGACCAGGAGCCTCTTTGGCCTTGGAGTGCTGAACGCACCTTGACAAGGTTCCCTGTTTTGGAGTGAGGAAACAGCAGGAGGGGAACGGAGGAGTGAGAGAGAGAGGACAGAAGCCCTGTCGTAGAAGGAGCCTCGAAAGGGAAAGGAAGGCGGGCAGGGCCAGAGGGCAGGTTGTGGGGCTCTGGCTCTGAAGGGGACGTCTGTAGACAGTCCGCGTTTCACTTGAATGCGACGTCTGTAGACAGTCCAAGTTTCACTTGAGTGTGACGTCTGTAGACAGTGCACGTTTCACTTGAGTTTCTGTAGACAGTGCGCGTTTCACTTGAGTGTGATGTCTGTAGACAGTCTGCATTTCACTTGAGTGTGACGTCTGTAGGCAGTCCGCGTTTTGCTTGAGTGTGACGTCTGTAGATAGTCCGCGTTTCGCTTGAGTGTGACGTCTGTAGACTGTCCACGTTTCACTTGAGTGTGACATCTGTAGACAGTCCGCGTTTCGCTTGAGTGTGATGTCTGTAGGCAGTCCGCGTTTCGCTTGAGTGTGAGATCTGTCAGCAGTCCACGTTTCGCTTGAGTGTGACGTCTGTAGGCAGTCCGCATTTTGTTTGAGTGTGAGATCTGTCGGCAGTCCACGTTTTGCTTGAGTGTGACGTCTGTAGGCAGTCCGCGTTTCGCTTGAGTGTGAGATCTGTCGGCAGTCCACGTTTCGCTTGAGTGTGACGTCTGTAGGCAGTCTGCGTTTCTCTTGTGACATCTGTAGACAGTCCGCGTTTCGCTTGAGTGTGACGTCCGTAGACAGTCTGCGTTTCACTTGAGTGTGACGTCTGCAGACAGTCCACGTTTCGCTTGAGTGTGATGTCTGTAGACAGTCCGCGCTTCACTTGAGTGTGACGTCTGTGGACAGTCCGCGCTTCACTTGAGTGTGACGTCTGTAGACAGTCCGCGTTTTGCTTGAGTGTGATGTCTGTAGACAGTCCGCGTTTCGCTTGAGTGTGACGTCTGTAGACAGTCCGCGTTTTGCTTGACTGTGATGTCTGTAGACACTCCGTGTTTCGCTTGAGTGTGACGTCTGTAGACAGTCCGCGTTTCGCTTGAGTGTGACGTCCGTAGGCAGTCCGCGTTTCGCTTGAGTGTGAGATCTGTCGGCAGTCCACGTTTCGCTTGAGTGTGACGTCTGTAGGCAGTCCGCGTTTCGCTTGAGTGTGAGATCTGTCGGCAGTCCACGTTTCGCTTGAGTGTGACGTCTGTAGGCAGTTCGCGTTTCTCTTGTGACATCTGTAGACAGTCCGCGTTTCGCTTGAGTGTGACGTCCGTAGACAGTCTGCGTTTCACTTGAGTGTGACGTCTGTTGGCAGTCCGCGTTTTGCTTGAGTGTGACGTCTGTAGATAGTCCGCGTTTCGCTTGAGTGTGACGTCTGTAGACTGTCCACGTTTTACTTGAGTGTGACATCTGTAGGCAGTCCGCGTTTTGCTTGAGTGTGACGTCTGTAGATAGTCCGCGTTTCGCTTGAGTGTGATGTCTGTAGACTGTCCACGTTTCACTTGAGTGTGACATCTGTAGACAGTCCACGTTTCGCTTGAGTGTGACGTCTGTAGACAGTCCGCGTTTCGCTTGAGTGTGACGTCTGTAGACAGTCCGCGCTTCACTTGAGTGTGACGTCTGTGGACAGTCCGCGCTTCACTTGAGTGTGACGTCTGTAGACAGTCCGCGTTTTGCTTGAGTGTGATGTCTGTAGACAGTCCGCGTTTCGCTTGAGTGTGACGTCTATAGACAGTCCGCGTTTTGCTTGACTGTGATGTCTGTAGACAGTCCGTGTTTCGCTTGAGTGTGACGTCTGTAGGCAGTCCGCGTTTCGCTTGAGTGTGAGATCTGTGGGCAGTCCACGTTTCGCTTGAGTGTGACGTCTGTAGGCAGTCCGCGTTTCGCTTGAGTGTGAGATCTGTCGGCAGTCCACGTTTCACTTGAGTGTGACGTCTGTAGGCAGTTCGCGTTTCTCTTGTGACATCTGTAGACTGTCCGCGTTTCGCTTGAGTGTGACGTCCGTAGACAGTCTGCGTTTTACTTGAGTGTGACGTCTGTAGGCAGTCCGCGTTTTGCTTGAGTGTGACGTCTGTAGGCAGTCCGCGTTTCGCTTGAGTGTGACGTCTGTAGATAGTCCGCGTTTCGCTTGAGTGTGACATCTGTAGACTGTCCACGTTTCGCTTGAGTGTGACGTCTGTAGACAGTCCGCGTTTCGCTTGAGTGTGACGTCTGTAGGCAGTCCGCGTTTCGCTTGAGTGTGACATCTGTAGACAGTCCACGTTTCACAGGCTTATAGCAGGGTTGGGAGGGGAATGGCTTTATACACAAGCCCCTTGGTCTCCCGATGGATGTCCTGGTCACTCTCTGTTTCATTTGGAAAAATGCTGCACTCACAGAGCTCAGGCCATGTTGTATTTCAGTGTCAATGTTGACGTTTGTGGAGAGGGGGCTGCCAAGGGAACGGAAAGGGTCCACATTTTCTAATGTTACACCATTAAGTTGTATTTCTGGCATTGCAGAGAGATTGGCCTGTGCCTTTTGCTGCAATAACACTTCGGCTTTCTCAATGTTCAATGACAGGCCGAGCTTCTCGTATGCTTCTGCGAAGGTGTTTAGAGTGGCTTGTGGGTCTTGTTCTGAATGCGCACAGATGATGTTGTCATCGGTATAGGCACAGGCATAAAGCCTAAGGCGGCCTTCCTCCTGGACAAGCCTTTACTTGCTTACTTTTAACATTTTAACATTGTATCTTTTACACATGGCCCGCTCATTGTTATTGTGTCCGAATGATTTTATTTTGTTGTATTATTTTATATTGTTTACTGCATTTTTAAAATGATTTATTACCTCATTGTGTTGCTGTTTTGTGTTTTGTTCTGTATTATTTTATGATAATACACTGTTGGGCTTGGCCTTATGTAAGCCGCCCCGAGTCCCCGTTGGGGAGATGGTGGTGAGGTATAAATATTTTTTTTATTATTATTATTACTAATTACTACTCTCAGCATTACTTCGCGAATGAAGATTCAGGAAGGACTCATCCCACGCTTTTTACAAGTGCGTTGATGACTAAAAAGGCAAGTCCGGTTGCAGAAAGCACAGCAGAAAGTCTCCTTGGGTGATGTTGTTTCCAAGTTGCGGCTCTTTCTGCGTTGTCGTTTCTCTTTGAGACCCATTCGGTGTGTCTTCTCGAAAGAGGCCGCAGCATTGTGGGTAGTGAGTCTCCATGCCTCCTGATGTGAGGCCAGGGTGGACCATTGATGGTGATCAATCTGGCCAAGCCTGAGATGTTGTTTCAGGGAGTCCTTATATCTCTTTTTGGGGGCGCCCCTCTTGCGCTGACCCGTGTTGAGTTCACCCTAGAGTAGTATCTTTGGGAGGCAGTGGTCCTCCATCCTGGAGAAGTGCCCTGCCCAGCGCAGCTGTGTTCTCAATAGCATGGCCTCAATGCTGGTGATCCCTGCTTGCTCAAGGACAGCAACATTCGTCACATAGTCAGTCCAGTCAGGGCCGTAGCCAGGATTTTGTTTCGGGAGGGGGCTGAGTTTGGTTCGGGGGCTGAGACTGGGTGGAAGAGGGTCTACCCTAGCAAACCTTTTGTATTGTTATCCCAATAACCCAATTAATGTGGGATATAATGAGCATGGTGATCAGATCATGATATGAATAAACATAACAGTTTAAATAATGTACCAGTAAGGCCTTTTCGCGGACCACCCTGAGAATTTCGGGGGGGGGGCTGAAGCCCCCTTAGCCCCCCCCTGGCTACATGCCTGGGTCCAGTGTATCTTTAGGATTGTGTGAAGACAGTGCTGATGAAAGCGTTTGAGGAGTCGTAGGTGTTGGCGATAGGTGACCCATGTTTTTTATTATTATTATTACTAATTACTAATTACTAATAATAATAATAATGCATATTATTTGCTGCCTGCCTCTCCACAGGATTCGAGGCAGGGCACAACATAGTTGAAATACATAGATCAAACAAAGCACCACACAATGCATATATTAACAAAAAACACCAACAATTACTCCGCCCCCGTGCTGATCCAATGTCAAGTTAACATTCCTGGCTTGACAAGGATTGCTGTGTCCTAATCTCCTCTGGCATCTCGTTTCGCTGCTGAGTCTCTCCTGGCAGGTCCTTCCGGTCTTCTTCTTCTTCTTCTGCACCCATGTTTCTCCCTTGAGTCAAGTCAGGCTGGCGCACCCAAAGCAGCCGCCACAGCAGCCGCCACAGCAGTAGCAGCAGCAGCACAGCATGGCCCCAGCACAGGACGGGAGGCACTTATTCATTCATGTATTCGTTAATTTGTTCGTTTATTTGTGGCCTTTCCCAACCTGACAGCGACTCAAGCTGGCTCACAGAATTGGCAGGATTTGACGCCATGCCTTCGTAAAATACAGTTAAAAACATCCAACCAATATATTTATTTATTTATTTATTTATTTATTTATTTATGCTTCAAACATTTATACCGCCACTCCCCGAGGGCTCGGAGCGGTTTACAGAGTTTGACACATAACAACAGCAACACGGAAAAGATAGAGTGGATACATAGACAGGGGAGGGGAAGATGAAAGGGGTATCCAACATTTAAAGAATCAGTAGCAAAGACATGGGACCGAGTTACAACTCAGGTCCTGAGCAGTCTGAGAGAATCGTCTAGCCGTAAATCTGTCATACAATCAAAGAAAGGGAGCTGTGGAGGACGGAAGGAAGGAAGGACGGAAGGAAGGAAGGACGGATGGAAGGAAGGACGGAAGGAAGGAAGGAAGGAAGGAAGGAAGGAAGGACGGAAGGAAGGAAGGAAGGAAGGAAGGAAGGAAGGAAGGACGGAAGGACGGAAGGAAGGAAGGACGGAAGGAAGGAAGGACGGAAGGAAGGAAGGACGGAAGGACGGAAGGAAGGAAGGAAGGACGGAAGGAAGGACGGAAGGAAGGAAGGAAGGAAGGAAGGAAGGAAGGACGGAAGGAAGGACGGACGGAAGGAAGGAAGGACGGAAGGAAGGAAGGAAGGACGGAAGGAAGGAAGGAAGGAAGGACGGAAGGAAGGAAGGACGGATGGAAGGAAGGAAGGAAGGAAGGACGGAAGGAAGGAAGGAAGGAAGGAAGGAAGGAAGGACGGAAGGAAGGAAGGAAGGACGGAAGGAAGGAAGGACGGAAGGAAGGAAGGAAGGACGGAAGGACGGAAGGAAGGAAGGACGGAAGGAAGGACGGAAGGAAGGAAGGAAGGACAGAAGGAAGGAAGGAAGGAAGGAAGGAAGGACGGAAGGAAGGAAGGAAGGAAGGAAGGAAGGACGGAAGGAAGGAAGGAAGGAAGGACGGAAGGAAGGAAGGAAGGAAGGAAGGAAGGAAGGACGGAAGGAAGGAAGGAAGGAAGGACGGAAGGAAGGACGGAAGGAAGGACGGAAGGAAGGAAGGAAGGAAGGAAGGAAGGAAGGAAGGAAGGAAGGAAGGAAGGAAGGAAGGAAGGAAGGAAGGAAGGAAGGAAGGAAGGAAGGAAGGAAGGAAGGAAGGAAGGAAGGATGGATGGACGGAAGGAAGGAAGGAAGGAAGGAAGGGAAGGAAGGAAGGACGGAAGGAAGGAAGGAAGGAAGGAAGGAAGGAAGGAAGGAAGGAAGGAAGGACGGAAGGAAGGAAGGAAGGAAGGAAGGACGGAAGGAAGGAAGGAAGGAAGGAAGGAAGGAAGGAAGGAAGGAAGGAAGGAAGGAAGGACAGAAGGAAGGAAGGACGGAGGGAAGGAAGGAAGGAAGGAAGGACGGAAGGAAGGAAGGACGGACGGAAGGAAGGAAGGAAGGAAGGACAGGAAGGAAGGAGGAAGGAAGGAAGAAGGAAGGAAGGAAGGACGGAAGGAAGGAAGGAGGAAGGAAGGAAGGGAAGGAAGGAAGGATGGAAGGAAGGAAGGAAGGGAAGGAAGGAAGGAAGGAAGGAAGGAAGGAAGGAAGGAAGGAAGGAAGGAAGGAAGAGCGGCGGAAGGAAGAAGGAAGGAAGGAAGAGCGGAAGGAAGAAGGAAGGAAGGAAGAGCGGCGGAAGGAAGAAGGAAGGAAGGAAGGAAGGAAGGAAGGACGGAAGGAAGGAAGGAAGGAAGGAAGGGAAGGAAGGAAGGACGGAAGGAAGGAAGGAAGGACGGAAGGAAGGAAGGAAGGACGGAAGGAAGGAAGGACGGAAGGAAGGAAGGACGGAAGGAAGGAAGGAAGGAAGGACGGAAGGAAGGAAGGAAGGAAGGAAGGACGGAAGGACGGAGGACGGAAGGAAGGGCACCCCAGTGGGCAAAGCTCTGCAATGATGGCTCTTTCTGAGGAGCAGTTTAGGAAGCTGAGGAGGTTCCGCTTGAAGGAGAGAAGGCTGATATTTGGAAGCAGGTCCCAGTGAGGAGGACGACGGTGCAGTTTGCTTTCCGCTTCCCTAGAGCAGTGTTTCCCAACCAGTGTGCCGTGAGCGATCATGAGGTGTGCCATGGGAAATTGGAACCTCCAATACCCTTCTTCCCCCTCCTGCCGAACACTTTTCTTCTCCTCTCGGGCTCCCTTCTTCCCAGCCTCGCTTTGCTCGCTTTGCCTGGCTTTGCTTTGGGGCGAGTCTGCGCAGTAGCGCCCGCACGGGTCACGTCTTCCTCCCTCCCCCCTCCCCTCCTGAACACGCTCACGCTGCCCCCTCGGATCAAAATGGCAGCAGAAGCGGCAATGTCGGAAAAAAAGTAAATGTTCGGTAGGAGGGGGAAGAAAGAGCTTGAAGGAGAAGGGGGAGGAAGAGGTCTCTGTCGAAAGCTGGCATGGGCAAACTTGGACCTTCCAGGTGTTTTGGACTCCAACTCCCACCATTCCTAGCAGCCTCAGGCTCTTTCCTTTCCCCCTCAGCCATTTAAGCAGGAAAGGGCCTCAGGCTGTTAGGAATGGTGGGAGTTGAAGTCCAAAGCACCCAGAGGGCTGAAGTTTTCCCATGCCTGTTTGAGGGACCTTAAAGTGGTGAGCCTCCTTCCAACATTGTGATTCTGGATAGAAAACAAACAACAACAGAACATAACATTGTTTGAGCCCACAGTGCTCTCTGGGTGTAGGCAGGCATGTAGCCGGGGGGCTAAGGGCTTCAGCTAAATTCTCAGGGTGGTCTGCGAGAAGGCCTTACTGGTACATTATTTAAACTGTTATGTTTATTCATATCATGATCTGATCACCATGCTCATTATATCCCACATTAATGGGGTTATTGGGATAACAATACAAAAGGTTTGCTAGGGTAGACCCTCTTCCACCCAGTCTCAGCCCCCTCCCAAACCAAACTCAGCCCCCCCCCCCCGAATCAAAATCCTGGCTACGGCCCTGGGTGTAGGTGAACTACAGCTTCCAAACTCAAGATCAATTCCCAAGCAAACCCTTTCAGTACTTTCTTTGGTAATGAGAGTTCAATATGCCAAGTTTGGTTCAATTCCATTGTTGCAAGAGTTCAGGATGCTCTTTGATTGTGTGTTAACTATAAATCCCAGAAACTGTAACTCCCAATTGTCAAGGTATATTTTCCCCAAACTCCATCTGTGTTCACATTTGGGCATATTGAGTATTCATACCAAGTTTGGTCCTGATCCAACACTATTTGCGTCCACAGTGCTCTCTGGATATAGGTGAACTACAACTCCAAAACTCAAGGTCAATGCCCACCAAACTCTTATAGTATTTTCTCTTGGTTATGGGAGTTTGATTCCATTCCATCAGTGGAGTTCTGAGTGCTCTTTGATTGCGGGTGAACTATAACTCCTGGTTGTTGAGCAAGACCTTCGTGTGTGTCTTTCCGCCATTCCTGCCAGGATATCTATGTTGTGTTCATTGAAACAGGCCCAGGTTTCACACTGAGTGTATAAATACATTTAGAAACATATTAACTATATGTATGACTGTGTTAGAGTGTCATTTTGTGTCATTTTGGTTGGTGGTGTGCCCCAGGATTTGGGAAATGTAAAAAATGTGCCGCGGCTCAAAAAAGGTCGAAAAACACTGATCTAGACAATTTGAATCGGAAAATTACCCAAGAACGGCAAAGACGATGGAACGCAAAAGGACTTGAATATGAAGACATGGGTTTTCTTTTATAAAAAATTACTGTCCTTTGTTTTTATGGTTTTAAATGTACTATAACTGTTTCTTTTTTTGCTTTTATCAATGTATGTATTTTATCTATGGCATCGAATTGTGCTGACTTTGTACGCCGCCCTGAGTCGCCTTCGTACTGATATGAGCAGGATAGAAATAACGTAAAGAAAGAAGAAAGAAAGAAGTGGCAGGAGGAGAAAGGCCACCGAAGGTTCGGGAAGGCCCTCCTGACAGTGAGGTGAAGTCTGGTGGGGCCTTCTCCTCTGAAAGCGTTGAGGCAGAGCCGGGATGGTGCCTTCCTGCCTGGCACAGAGTGATGGGACGGGACGGGATTCTCGGGTTCCATGACTCTGGCTCTGAGGCCGAAGCCAGGAGAGAAGCCCCAACGCCAAGTGGTTCCTTCACCTGGCAGGGTGTCCGCCTCCTTCCTTCCTTCCCGGTGTGTCGCTGCAGCGGTTGTGCAAGCTCCGCTCCGGGGCTGGAGGGACAGGCGTGCCATGCACACCTTGCACAGGCAGACCCGAATGCCTGTCAACGCCTGGCCCACGTACACACCCGCATTCCCCACAGAAGGAGCTGGAAACTCCACTCTGGGAGGAAGCGCTGCCGCCTCTGTTGGTTCCTGGGTGTGGAAGCGAGGAGGCAGGTGTGGTGCCACCATGTGCGTGGTCGGGCCGTGCGCAAACGGGCCCGGTTGGGCAACAACACCCCTGCTTGGCAACGCAGCGCCAGGAAGGCAGGACCCAAGACCGGTGCTGTTCTCCCTTCAGGGCCTGGAGAGGCATTCAGCCAGGGAGGTCAAGGCCAGGGCTCGGCGGCGGGCAGCTCATTTGCCCAAGTAACGGCCCCACTTCCTCAAAAGGGGTGTGCAGAAAGCCACACGTTTCCCTATGCAAATGCTTGCAAAGCTATGCAAAGGGAGACGTGCCCCTCGACACATAGAACTGTTCAGGAGAGGAACATGCTGCTGCCGGGGAGTCCAATGGAGTCTCCTCTGAAAGGCCCCTCCCTTCCCTCAGCTTGGCTCCCATGGCTCCTCTCGCCTCTTTGGGGGTTAATGAACTGTGTGTTGGGGGGACACCCAACCCCTCCCCTTGCCCCCACAAAGGCTGCTAAACAGGACGGGCAAGGCGGTGCCACAATGGGAGGCACGAGGCGGAGTGGCTCTTCAGGTTTGGGAAGGGAAGCCAGGCAGAGGCCTGTGCAGCACCAGCAGCAGGGCCAGGGGCCACAGGAGGGCTGGGCTGGGCTTGTGGGGACCGGCAGGTCGCCCAGTCCCAGCCTCACCTTCCCTACTAGGCCTCTGGTGCCCAGCAAGGAGGAGGAAGGGGCCGATGGGAAGAGAGGCAGCCAGGAGCAGGAGACGCTGCAGAGCGGCCTTGGCATGGAGGGGCAGCCGGAAGGGCATTCGGACATCGTGGCCAGTCCAGCGTCAATGCTGGTGGTCTTTGCTTCTTCTTCCATTTCCCCGCCTGTCTTCTTCCCAAGACAGTTGCAGGTCTTTTCGGAGGCAATGCTGATGGAATTGTTCCCGGAGTTGAGTGTGACGCCTGTAGACAGTCCACGTTTCGCAGGCCTAGAGCAGGGTTGGGAGGACGAAGGCTATCTAAACAGGCTCCTTGGTCTCCCTACAGATGTCCTGGCCCTCAAACACTCTCTGCACTGACCACAATGTAAAGGCTATTCTCTAGTTCAGTGTTTTTCAACCTTTTTGGAGCCGCGGCACATTTTTTACATTTACACAATCCTGGGGCACACCACAAACCAAAATGACACATAATGTCATTTGGGAGTTGTAGTTGCTGGGAGTTATAGTTCACCCGCAATCAAAGAGCACTCTGAACTCCACCGATGATGGAATGGAATCAAACTTCCCACACAGAACTACCATAACCAAAAGAAAATACTATAAGAGTTTGGTGGGCATTGACTTTGAGTTTTGGAGTTGTAGTTCACCTCTATCCAGAGAGCACTGTGAACTCAAACAATGTTGGATCAGGGCCAAACTTCGCATGAATACTCAATATGCCCAAATGTGAACACAGATGGAATTTGGGAAAAATAGACCTTGACACTTGGGAGTTGTAGTTTCTGGGATTTATAGTTCACCTACAATCAAAGAGCATCCGGAACTCTTGCAACAATGGAGTTGAACCAAACTTGGCACATTGAACTCACATTACCAACAGAAAGTCCTGAAATGGTTTGCTTGGGAATTGACCTTGAGTTTGGAAGTTGTAGTTCACCTACACCCAGGGAGCACTGTGGACTCAAACAATGTTATGTTATGTTGTTGTTTGTTTTCTGTCCAGAATCACAATGTTGGAAGGAGGCTCACCACTTGAAGGTCCCTAAAACAGACATGGGAGAACTTCGGCCCTCAGGGTGCTTTGGACTTCAACTCCCACCATTCCTAACAGCCTGAGGCCCTTTCCTGCTTAAGTGGCTGAGGGGGGAAAGGAAAAGGGCCTCAGGCTGCTAGGAATGGTGGTAGTTGGAGTCCAAAACACCTGGAAGGTCCAAGTTTGCCCATGCCAGCTTTCGACAGAGACCTCTTCCTCCCCCTCCCCTTTGCGCCCTTTCTTCCCCCTCCTGCCCAACACTTACTTTTTCTTGCCGCTTCTGCCACCATTTTGATCCGAGGGGGCAGCGTGAGCGTGTTCAGGAGGGGAGGGGAGGAAGACGTGGGGCGAGTCTGTGCAGTAGTGTTAGCAAAGCGAGGCAAAGTGAGCAGAGCGAGGCTGGGAAGAAGGGAGCCCGAGTGGAGAAGAAAAAGTGTTTGGCAGGAGGGGGAAGAAAGGGGATTGGAAGCTCCAATTTCCCACGGCACACCTGGTGATCGCTCATGGCACACTGGTTGGGAAGCACTGCTCTAGTTGTCTGCCTGTGTTTCTGGATTCTCCATCCAACGGTCGTTTGAAGTCAACCATGTGGCTGAGGTGGCCCTCCAAGAAAAGGAGCCCGACACCCTTGAGCAGCTGCCACCACGTAAAGCAGTGGTTCCCAAACTTCTTTGGCTTACCGCCCCCTTCCCAGAAAATTTTTTACTCACTGCCCCCCTAGAAATTAATTTTTTAAAAAATGTAATAGCAATTAAACAGAAATATATATGTATTAATGCATATATTTGGCACAAATTTGGCACAAATTTTGGACCAAATTTGGCACAAATACTCAATATGCCGAATTCGAATACTGGTGGGATTGGAGGGGATTGATTGATTTTGTCATTTGGGAGTTGCAGCTGCTGGGATTTATAGTTCACCTGCGATCAAAGAGCATTCTGAACTCCACCAACAATGGAATTGAGCCAAACTTGGCACACAAACTCCCATGACCAACAGAAAATACTGGAGGGCTTTGGAAGGAATCAAGAGTGATTTAGGGGAGATGTAGTTCACCTACATTTGGAGAGCACTCTGAACCCAAACAACCAAGGATTTGGATGAAACTTGGCACAAATACTCAATATGCCCAAATTTGAACAGCGCTGCTGCCGGAGTGGGCTCTGAGGGGACGGGCAGCTGCGGCCTGAGGGGACGAAGAAGCGAGGCCTGCTCTCCCCGCGGAAACCCCAGGCTCTCCTGCTTCCTCTGCCGCCGGCTCTGCCGAGGAAGGCCGTGCTTTCTTCTGCAGTGGCAGGGAGGCTCTGCTGGAGGATGCGGAGGCCTTTGCACTGCACTGTGTGTGGGGGTCAAAGCGAATGGGGCAGGGCCAAAGAATAGGGCCGCACAACCCCTCCTAATTGGCCAATCGTTCACCGCCCCCTTAAATGGGTTCACCGCCCCCCAAATTCCCCTGAGCCTCCCACCGCCCCCTTGGATTGCCTCACCGCCCACCAGGGGGAGGTACTGCCCACTCTGAGAATCAGTGACGCAAGGTTAAGAACCATGAAAACATCCTGGAAGTTAAATATTGGAAGCCTCAAAGACTTTCCTCTTTCAAAGCCTGTTCATATTTAATTCTGTTTTGGTTTTTTTAATTGAGAGAGACATAAATTTGTGTTTGTGGCATACAGCGCAATATTGTCCAGCTATTCATGTTCCACAGCCATTTATTTTCTTCCAGGGGGGGGCGACCTCTGAGGTTTTCCAATATCCAGGATATACTATTCAGGCTGCCGCTGTCATTGATATTTAATCCTTTTTTAAATGTGGGTGGGCTTAGCACGGCAGGCTAAACGGCTGTGCTGCAGAAAACTCCTGCCAATTGGAAGGTCAACTGTTTGAGCCTGGGTTGGGACTGAGCACCCGCCGTTAGCCCCAGCTGACCTGCCTACTTAGCAGGTCAAAAGCAGAAACGCAAGAAGATAAAATAGCAGGGAGGCAATAAAAGGCGCCCTTAAGGACATCAACCGGAGGAAAGCTCCTCGGCATGGAAGATGGAGAGACAGCTCCCTCAAGTGGCCAGAGTCGAGCACAGCCTCCAAGATGCCGGAAATCAGGTGTTGTGTTGCCTGTCCTTGTTAATGTAGAATTGGCGTTGAATGTTTGCCATATATGTGTCCTGTAAAGCTGCTCTGTGTCCCTTTCAGGGTGGGAAGGGGGTATACATTGTATGCTGATGCTTTTATGTTAAGACGCTTTGAATCTCCTGCAGCAGAGATCAAGCGGAGTATAAACTAGGCCTGGGCAATCATGGTTCTACATGGCTCTAAAGTACTTACAAAACTAAAGTTCTGGTGGTGAACATTTCAGAACTCTAACAAAACTTTCAAAATTTCATTATAAATGGCTGTTCCTCATTGGTTCTATCTTTAAAATCGCCAATAATGAAATAATAATGAAGTTTTGAAAGTTTTGTTAGAGTTCTGAAATGTTCACCACCAGAACTTTAGCAACACTGTAGAAGCGAAGCACCAGCGCCACCTAGTGTTCACCACCAGAACTTTAGCAACACTGTAGAAGCAAAGCACCAGCGCCACCTAGTGTTCACCACCAGAACTTTAGCAACACTGTAGAAGCGAAGCACCAGCGCCACCTAGTGTTCACCACCAGAACTTTAGCAACACTGTAGAAGCGAAGCACCAGCGCCACCTAGTGTTCACCACCAGAACTTTAGCAACACTGTAGAAGCAAAGCACCAGCGCCACCTAGTGTTCACCACCAGAACTTTAGCAACACTGTAGAAGCGAAGCACCAGCGCCACCTAGTGTTCACCACCAGAACTTTAGCAACACTGTAGAAGCAAAGCACCAGCGCCACCTAGTGTTCACCACCAGAACTTTAGCAACACTGTAGAAGCAAAGCACCAGCGCCACCTAGTGTTCACCACCAGAACTTTAGCAACACTATAGAAGCAAAGCACCAGCGCCACCTAGTGTTCACCACCAGAACTTTAGCAACACTGTAGAAGCAAAGCACCAGCGCCACCTAGTGTTCACCACCAGAACTTTAGCAACACTATAGAAGCAAAGCACCAGCACCACCTAGTGTTCACCACCAGAACTTTAGCAACACTATAGAAGCAAAGCACCAGCGCCACCTAGTGTTCACCACCAGAACTTTAGCAACACTGTAGAAGTGAAGCACCAGCGCCATCTAGTGTTCACCACCAGAACTTTAGCAACACTGTAGAAGCAAAGCACCAGCGCCACCTAGTGTTCACCACCAGAACTTTAGCAACACTATAGAAGCAAAGCACCAGCGCCACCTAGTGTTCACCACCAGAACTTTAGCAACACTGTAGAAGCAAAGCACCAGCGCCACCTAGTGTTCACCACCAGAACTTTAGCAACACTGTAGAAGCAAAGCACCAGCGCCACCTAGTGTTCACCACCAGAACTTTAGCAACACTGTAGAAGCAAAGCACCAGCGCCACCTAGTGTTCACCACCAGAACTTCAGCAACACTTAGAAGCAGCACCAGCACTAGTGTTCACCACCAGAACTTCAGCAACACTATAGCACCACCAGCGCCACCTAGTGTTCACCACCAGAACTTTAGCAACACTGTAGAAGCGAAGCAAGCGCACCAGCGCCACCTAGTGTTCACCACCAGAACTTTAGCAACACTGTAGAACCAGCGCCACCTAGTGTTCACCACCAGCACAACACTGTAGAAGCGCCCACCTAGTGTTCACCACCAGAACTTTAGCAACACTGTAGAAGCAAAGCACCAGCGCCACCTAGTGTTCACCACCAGAACTTTAGCAACACTGTAGAAGCAAAGCACCAGCGCCACCTAGTGTTCACCACCAGAACTTTAGCAACACTATAGCGCCACCTAGTGTTCACCACCAGAACTTTAGCACCAGCACCACCTAGTGTTCAGCAACACTATAGAAGCACCCAGCACCAGAACTTCAGCAACACTATAGAAGCAAAGCACCAGCGCCACCTAGTGTTCACCACCAGAACTTTAGCAACACTGTAGAAGCAAAGCACCAGCGCCACCTAGTGTTCACCACCAGAACTTTAGCAACACTGTAGAAGCACAGCACCAGCGCCACCTAGTGTTCACCACCAGAACTTTAGCAACACTGTAGAAGCAAAGCACCAGCGCCACCTAGTGTTCACCACCAGAACTTTAGCAACACTGTAGAAGCAAACCACCAGCCCCACCTAGTGTTCACCACCAGAACTTTAGCAACACTGTAGAAGCAAAGCACCAGCGCCACCTAGTGTTCACCACCAGAACTTTAGCAACACTATAGAAGCAAAGCACCAGCACCACCTAGTGTTCACCACCAGAACTTTAGCAACACTATAGAAGCAAAGCACCAGCGCCACCTAGTGTTCACCACCAGAACTTTAGCAACACTGTAGAAGTGAAGCACCAGCGCCACCTAGTGTTCACCACCAGAACTTTAGCAACACTGTAGAAGCAAAGCACCAGCGCCACCTAGTGTTCACCACCAGAACTTTGCAACACTGTAGAAGCAAAGCACCAGCGCCACCTAGTGTTCACCACCAGAACTTTAGCAACACTGTAGAAGCAAAGCACCAGCGCCACCTAGTGTTCACCACCAGAACTTTAGCAACACTGTAGAATCAAAGCACCAGCGCCACCTAGTGTTCACCACCAGAACTTCAGCAACACTATAGAAGCAAAGCACCAGCACCACCTAGTGTTCACCACCAGAACTTTAGTTTTGTAAGTACTTTAAAACCAATTAGAACCATGATTGCCCAGGCCTAGTATAAATATAGTAGTTGTAGTAATAATGATGATGATGATAATAGTAAAGACTTGTTCAGCTTTACTGATTTAGAGAACGTCTGTTGAGTGCAGGGTGAAATGCAACCTCATGGTAGGTTGGGTTTCCATAACGTTGATTCTCTCCTTCATTGCAGAGACAGCCCCCCACCCCTACGCCACCCCACCCGCCCTGGACCCAGCACAGCGCAGGCCATTCTCCCAAGGTGTGTGTGAGAAAAGAGAGGGGTGCCAGGGCAGAGCTGGCTGCCCTCCTGGCCTGGCATCAAGGGGCTCCGGCCAAGACTCTCGAGGAGACCTCTGGCCCAACAGGTGCAGATGCCCAGGGGCAAAGCCATCAAGAGAAAAGAATTGACTGTTCTGTCTATGCAATGAACAAAGGAAAAGTAGCGCAAACGCTAAACAGTGCAGTGAATCACAATATAAGTATACATATGTCTGAAGAAAGAATCACAGTCTGCTCTAGTGAATATATATACATATAATGGCAATGATAATGTCACAAGTACATGAAATGATCATGGAAACATAGCAAATATACATTTAAACATTTGTGAAATCACATTCATAGTAATAATATACAAGCGGTGGCTGGGCTCACATGGGAGTGAGCCAGGACGCCCAGGCTCGAAGAGAATTGTTGGAAAGGCAAAGGCACAGTCCCGGACGCCTTCCCAAAACAATATAGTAGTTCAAAATAAAGTTCAAGGAGTGGATAATCTCACAAATGGAAGGGAGGGCGTCAAGGGGCCGACGAAAAGGGTCCCGCGCGCTTCGTTTCACCCCGTAGGGGCTTCCTCAGGGCCGGGGCGTGGCCTAGATGCCGAAATCTCGCGAGTCCCAATGAGACCAGGACACTAGAGGTACAGTAATACATGGATTAAAGTTTGCGAATGCTATATAAGCCGCATCAATACAAATATATAAGGCGCAACTTGAAAAAGAGAACAGTCAGGGTCACAGGAAAAGCATATAAACAATGCCACTAGAGCAGACTGTGATTCTTTCTTCAGACATATGTATACTTATATTGTGATTCACTGCACTGTTTAGCGTTTGCGCTACTTTTCCTTTGTTCATTGCAGGGGCAAAGCCATGCCACATGGAGGTGGGGCCTCTGGGCTGCCCGCTCCCTCCCTGCCGCCCCACCCCCTGTGCCTCCCTCCCACCTGACAGTGCCCCCCTCCTGAAGCAGGCAGCCCCCACCCACGCAAAGAGAGAGAGGGAGAAAAAATCAAGCAGGATACAGAAACCTCCAAGTCTTTATTGTTCCCGGGGAGGCATCCCAGCCCTGCTTGACCCTTAGAGGACAGGGGTGTCCTCCGGGAGCAGATGGGGCAGGGGCCAGGTGAGCGTGACCCCTGACCCCACCTGGCCCCTTCTTCCTTCCTTCCCCATGGGCCTCCCAGGTGAGGAGGGGGGGTGCCTTTGCTCCGCAAGGAGAAGGTGAGGCTGTAGAGGGCCCGTGGCCCCAGGCCAGCAGGAGAGGGCCCCACGGAGCCATTCCCCTCACAAGGGGTAGCAGAGGGCGAAGAGGAGGAGGGCGAGGAAGGCCAAAGGCAGGCGTGTGCAAGGGACTGTGTGGAGCAGGCCCCTCTGAGCTCTCCCAGAAGCTCTCCCGCCCCTCTCCCTCCTTCCAGGGGTCCCACGGGAGGAAGGGCCGCCCCACAGGAGCCCCACGGGCAGGCAGCTTTGTGGCTCTGTCGTCCTTCAGGGCGGGGGCTCTCCAGGCGGGTCTGAAAGGGAAGGAGACAAAGGTTGGAAGGGAAAGCGCACCCACACTTCTATATACGGAGAAGCTGGGGGCAAACCTGCACGGCTCTCCCGCTGCCTTGCTCTCGGCCTCTGTTTCCAGGTTTGTGCAGCAGCTCAAGGTGTTCTTTCCAGAGGTCACTGCCGAGGCAGCTCAACCACACCCTGCTCAAGGCAGCGGTCCTCAAAGAGGAAACAGTTAGGGAAACCTTTTCCTCATTCCTCCCCAAATGCCTGCCTGCCCGCCCTTCATCACTCTCCAATCCAGGCCAGGCGTTTTGGACTCCAACTCCCACCATTCCTCACAGCCTCAGGCCTTTTCCTTTCCTCTGTCAGCTGTTTGAGCTGAGTGCTGGGCCCATAACCCACATCAGGCTCTGTTGCCTGTGCAGAGTGCAAGGAAGCTTCCTCTACAGCAGGCATGGGCAAACTGTGTCCCTCCAAGGCGTTTTGGACTTCAACTCCCACCATTCCTCACAGCCTCAGGCCTTTTCCTTTCTTCTGTCAGCTGTTTGAGCTGAGTGCTGGGCCCATAACCCACATCAGGCTCTGTTGCCTGTGCAGAGTGCAAGGAAGCTCCCTCTACAGCAGGCATGGGCAAACTGTGTCCCTCCAAGGCGTTTTGGACTTCAACTCCCACCATTCCTCACAGCCTCAGGCCCTTTCCTTTCCTCCGTCAGCTGTTTGAGCTGAGTGCTGGGCCCATAACCCACATCAGGCTCTGTTGCCTGTGCAGAGTGCAAGGAAGCTTCCTCTACAGCAGGCATGGGCAAACTGTGTCCCTCCAGGCGTTTTGGACTTCAACTCCCACCATTCCTCACAGCCTCAGGCCATGTCCTTTCTTCTGTCAGCTGTTTGAGCTGAGTGCTGGGCCCATAATCCACATCAGGCTCTGTTGCCTGTGCAGAGTGCAAGGAAGCTTCCTCTACAGCAGGCATGGGCAAACTGTGTCCCTCCAAGGCGTTTTGGACTCCAACTCCCACCATTCCTCACAGCCTCAGGCCCTTTCCTTTCCTCCGTCAGCTGTTTGAGTTGAGTGCTGGGCCCATAACCCACCTCAGGCTCTGTTGCCTGTGCAGAGTGCAAGGAAGCTTCCTCTAGAGCAGGCATGGGCAAACTGTGTCCCTCCAGGTGTTTTGGACTTCAACTCCCACCATTCCTCACAGCCTCAGGAAGGGGCCTGAGCCCGTTAGGAATGGTGGGAGTTGGAGACCAAAAGACATGGAGAGAGGGCCCAATTTGGCCAAGGCATGCAGTAGATGGACCCCAATGCCTGTATACGCATCCCACCAATGGCGCCCCGTATCCGCGTCCCTGTTAGGAATGGTGAACGTTGGAGTCCAAAACCTGAAGGGAAGGGTGAAGTTGTCCCATGCCTGCTATATTCCCACCTCTCATCTTATCAATGAGCGCGAGCCATACATTTCTGGTTGTAGAAGCCCTCCCCCCAGCCCAGCTCTCCCACCCTCCCTCCCCAGGGGGGAGCTCACCTGGGGGTCCGGCCTCAGCCTGAGGTTCTTCTCCGTCTGGCACCAGACCGGCAAAGGCTGCCTCGGCCCCGTCTTCCTCACGAGGAGCACAGGAGGAGCGAGGGCATTGGTCCCCAGAGCGCGTCCTGCGCAGGACCGCCTGAAAGGGAAGCACACAGGGGTTGCGTCCTACTGAGGGGATCATGGGGATCGAACCCCCCCCCATCTCCCACCCCACTTGGCCCAGAGATCCCTTTCCTGACCTTTCTGCCGAGGGGGCTGCTGGGGGCGGAGGCGCTGCTGAAGAGGCTGAGGCTGGAGCTGCTGGGCGAGAGCGCCTTGGAGACGGGGGCTGACTGGCTGATGCCCCCTTTGGCCCCCGGAGGGTCCGCGGAGAGGTACTTCTCGTTGATCTTGACGTTCGTCCTCCCCTTCACTGTGCACACATTTGGGGGGAAAGGGGGAGAAAGGGGCAGTGGGCCTCATCCTGGGATGGGAAGCATTGGGTCCAAAGCCAGAGCATCCTGGGCCTGGGGCTCCATTGGTGCAAAGGGCTCAGGGGGCAGGGCCATGCGTGTCCTGGACAGGAGATTAACCCCCTCCATGGGAGCTCTCCAGTGGTCAGGGGCCATGGGTCAGGGAGGAAAGTCCAAGTGATGACCCTTGCCTGATGACCTTTGGGTGTTACCGTCTGTTCTGTGGTTTTCAAGCAACTGATTTTGAAGTGGATAATGCAAGTGAGTTTAATGTTTGTGTCTATTTAT
This sequence comes from Anolis apletophallus, assembly GCA_030556195.1. Classification (NCBI taxonomy): domain Eukaryota; kingdom Metazoa; phylum Chordata; class Lepidosauria; order Squamata; family Anolidae; genus Anolis; species Anolis apletophallus. The sequence goes on along the minus strand of JARBWK010000007.1, from coordinate 152,185,800 downwards.
GGTGTGATGTCCCGGCACTGAATGCTTGCCGTATCGATGTGCTCCGCTCCGAGTCCCCCGAGCCTTCCCGGAAGGCCTCCCTCTCTGTTGCCCGTCCCGCTGCCTCGCAGCCCCGCACCCGGCTCCCGGGCACTCACCTCTGCAGGGGTCGTTCTTCACCAGGAACTCGTCCAGTGCGATCCAGCCTCCTCCCACCCGCACCATCAGGGTGCTGCGCAAGATGCGGACCATGCGCAGCTGCTGGGACTCCCCAAACTAGAACAGGTAGGGAGAGGGCGATTGGTGGGAGTGGGGGCAGGGACCGAGGTTCCGGTTGCCCCCAAAGCCCCAGGCGGCTCCCCAAAGGGAGGCAAGGGCTGTAGGCAGGGCAGGGCTTGTCCTCTGGCGTTGGAGGGTGATGAGCCCCCTCTGGCCAGAAGCCCCTGCAAACAGCCATGGTTGCCCCACAGAGAGGCCCGGCTCTTTCACTGGAGCTGGGGGTGGAGCCAGGGAGCGGGGAGGGAGGGAGGGATGCCGAAAGGCACTCACTCGATACCGGTTGGCGCTGATCTGCTCCACCTGGAAGCGCTTGGCGCAGCTGCACTGGGCCACCTGCCGGTTCACCTGCAACACAGGAAGACCGGAGTTGGGGGCCTCACTCCGGGGGGGGGGGGGGAGCAGCTCTGGCCCTGCACTTGGCAACCCAGGAAGGGGCGGGGCTATGTGATCTATGAATTCCATTCTTCAGTGTGTTTGCAATAGGATCCTTAGGGCCCCTTCCTTTGTACTTGGCATTTCTCACTCCCTTTCCTGTACAATCTGGAGCATCTGTCGCTTTGCCGGAATGGGAGACATTGGGTTTCGTCCCTGGACTACACACGTCTCTTGTGTCATCAAGTTTCCAGACCTCAATGAGCTGCTAGACTAGAGATAAGATTCGGCTGAAGATTCCTCCCCCCCACACACACACACACTCACATCCCTATGCATGTTTTCCCAAAAGGGCTTTGTCTTTGGTTCTGACCCTTCCTCCTTGCCACTGTCTCCTCCCCTCCGATGCTGTAGTATGGCATTCTGTGAGGGAAATGTCAGTGTAAGGATGTATGAGAGAATGAGTTTAAAATGTTTTCTGTTAAATGTGTCTATTTTCTGAGCTGTGTAATATAGTTAGGCCATTACAGGTTAAACTGGAGAAGAAAAGTTCATGTCTGTGACGGAAGCAAAGGTCCCGGATATTCGACCTTTGGAATGTAAACATTTGTAGATAAGGACGCTCTCCAGTTCGCCATGATTTATGCTGTGTGAGCCACGCGCTGGAAAGCTCCGGCAGTATGTTTTTGCTTCATTAACTAATAAAAGGACTATTTATAGTTCCAACATGGCTCTGCTGATGAATTTATCCTTGATAGAAACTTCCTCTTTACGTTGTTTGCTCTGGGTTGACCATTTGGCCTCTCCATCCTTTTTCAGACTCTTCTGCCTTTTCTTCCTTCCAGCAAGGACACATTTTGCCTCTCTCTAGGCAAAATGTAGCTGCATGGACTTTTTACCCTTTTACTTTTCTTAGGAGATGAGGCTTACGAAGCTTTTTTGCTCCAAGACCTTTTCTATCGAGAATGCATTTCTTTTACTTCAACAAATATTTTGAACCTAAAGTTCTGACTTTACAACCCTGATCCATCCTGCGGGATAGAAGCTTATCCGAGCTCACCACACCATAGTTTCTGCTGGCTATGATGTTTACTTCTAGCACCATGCTATATTTATGGTGGAACCACCCCAACTGAGGGTTGTTCTTGAGCACAGGTGGGCAACCTACGGCTTGGGGGCCGGATCTGGCCCAGCAGCCAATGCTGCCCGGCCCTTGGCTCCCCCAAGGCTTCATCCTGAAGAGAGGGAGGCAAACTCCCATTGGGGCGGCTACAAATGTGAAGAAGCAGGCAGGCAGGCAGGCAAGCGGAGGGGAAGGGAAGGGATGGGGTTATAGGCCTGTGTGGAAAGTCCCTGTGTTATCTGACTTCCTTTCCACACATCTGAATAAAATCCCATGTTATTTGCTTTAAACCAAATTATATGGCAGTGTGGACTCAGATAACCCAGTTCAAAGCAGATATTGTGGGTTTTTCTGCCTTAACATTCAGGGTTATAGGCCTGTGTGGAAAGTCCCTGACAGAAGGAGGTTGGACTGGATGGCCCTTGGAGGTCTCCTCCTATTCTAGGAACCTGTTGTTGTTGTTGTTATTATTATTAGCAGAGGCTGAATGAATATTGTTATGAATAAATTCAGGGGCTTATTATACTCACATTTAGTTGAATTCAGTCTTAAAATATATTATACTAGCTGTACCCGGCAGGCGTTGCTGTGCCCTATTTAGGAGATGCGAGAAAGTCTGAGTATGTAAGGGTTGGAATTGATGTTACTTATGGTCTTGGTGGGGTCATGGCTGTGTCGTTGTGGGTTGTTCTGGTGGGTGGGATGTTGAAGTCCTGTGGAGTTGTCGGTGTGTGGTGTTGAAGGAAGGAATGGCATACAAATGGGTTGAGCAGTAGACGCAAGGTTGTGTTATGTGCGTATTGTGTTGTGTGTAGGTATTACTTTTTTGCTGAGTTAGTGGGTGTGTGGTGGCATTGTGGGTGGTAGCATGTTGTGGAATGCTTGTGTGGGTGGGGTGTTTTGGGTATTTGTGTGTGTTTGTAGAGTTTCAGTGCAGTGTTGTGTTGTGGTTGGAGTATAGGTGGAGTTGGTTTTTGTTTGTGGTGGTGGTAGGTGTTGTGTGTGCAGGGTCCCGTAAGGTTGAGGGGATGGGTTGTGATAGGAAGTTGTCTATTTATGGTGTTGTGTGGGTAGGAATTGCTGGAGTATTGTGCCTGGGACGTGTGTGTATTTGGAGGTGTGTGTGGTGGCGAGTAGTGAGTGCAGTCCTGGGCTTTGTGTTGGGAAAGTTGTCAGGTATTTGTGGAGTGTATTTTGTGTGTGTTGTGGTGACATAGTTGTCTCAGTCTGGCTTTGTGCTGGTTGTGATGTGGAGGGGGTGTTGCTTTTGCCAGTGGTGTTTGTTGTGAATTTTGGTTGGGGTGGGTTTTTGTATTGCAGTATTGTTTTTTTGGGGGTTGCAAGTTTGTGTTATTCCGGCGGTATGTGTTTGTCAGTGGTGCCTGTGTCCCTGGTGCCCTATTTGTGTTAGTGTTATGTCCTCCTGGTAGTTGTTATGTCCTCCTGTGTTAGTTGGTTGTACTGTGTAGGTTTCTGTTTAGCAGTGGTATGTATGCGTTGTGTGTGTTGTGTGTCTGTTGTGTTGTGGGTCTGCAGAGGTAGGCATCGCGAGTTGTGTGGCTGTCATGTGTGGTATTTTGTGCTGGCTTGGTCTTTTGGATTATGTTTCTAGAGTGTGGGAACCTGCTCCCTCCTAGAGCTTGGCCTTGACAGTTTAACCCACAAACACCAACTGACTAAACTCAAATCACTCAGCATTCTAACCTAGCCTTGGCTGGCTCCGCCCACCGTTACTATGGGAACTCAACCTCCCGGCATTTTGTGTGGGCCGATGTTGGCCAATGGGATTCGCTGGCGGCCACGGAGGATGCTGGGAAATGTAGGTTTTTTTGTATCATTGTTTTGGGGGCCTTCTAGGTTTTTGGGGGGGACGTTTCTTTGCTAAAAACCTTCCTTGCCTGAGGCCTATTTTTGTTGCCAAGTTTGGTGTCTGCCTTGGACGGTTTCTCTGTCTATGGCAGTCGTTCGATGACGGGACCTCCTTTATATATATAGATGGCTCTCCTTGAAATAAATTTCCAAATATTTTGCTTTTATGGCTCTCAGGGGCTCAAAAAGGTTCCGGGACCCCTGATATAATGAATCACAAATGATACAAATGTTCACATTTTGTTAACCATTGTTTTGTAAAATTTGAGTGAGTAAATGTCCTTTTTCCTACGACAACCTCTCTTTCTCATTGCTTACAACATATCCTCTTATCACTCTTATAAATATATCAAAAATGCAATTTAGTGCCTTTTTATTATTATTAAAGAAATTCAATTGATATTACATAGAATGTAGTTCAGCCTTCAGGTGCGGCCCTCCATCACATTTTTTGGCTCTCGTGTGGCCCCTTGGAAAAAATAATTGCCCACCCCTGTTCTTGAGCCTAACAGCTGAGATTCCCCAACAGGAGGAGGTCACTGGGGTGATGGGGTGGTTGCTGCCGAAGGGCTCAAAGCAGCTCACTGGAGCGCTTATCCTTCTGCCGGGAGGGCCCACTACTCGGGGGAGGCCGGTTTCCAGAAACCGACTGACACTCAGCCACCCTCTTCAGAACCAGTTTCTTTGGCTCGGAATGTGTTTCTGTGGCCTTGTTCCATCAAGAGGGAACCTGGTGCCGAGCCCCCATTTGCCCTTCCTGCCTTCCGGCTGCCTTGAGCCCCTCCCTCCTGCACCAGCTGGGGTAAGAATAATAAAGAGCCATTGCAATGGTACCTCATCCTGGATCTGATCCGCGTCGGCCGCCCTGTGCATCAGATCCCGGGTGGGGTGCAGCGTGCTGACGAACTCGTAGTAGTCAATGAAGCCGTCCCTGTTCATGTCGAAGATGTTGGCCACAGCGTTCATCTCCAGCGCATTGGTGGGGAACTCTGGGGAAGGGAATGGACACACGGGGATGAGCAGGTGCTCCATGCCTCCTTCCCACAGCCACCAAGGCAAGGAAGGGCACTGGGGCAGGCTGGGAAGGGGCCCAGGGTATGCGCGTGTGTCCCCCCCCCCAATATACTGTACATGTCCCCATCCCTGCCCCTTTGCAGACTCACTGGAGGAAAGGACGCTCTGGATGAACTCCTGCAGGGAGACGCGCCCGTCCTGGTCCCGGTCGATGCCCCGGAAGACGTCCAGAACTCGCGACTTCAGGCGGCTGATCCACTGCAGGTAGCGCTTCCGCCAGACGGCAAAGTCAAAGCGGGAGAATGCTTCCAGCTTGGGGGGGGGGATTAAGAGAGGAAGGGAGAGGGCAACAGGGTAGGCTTAGGAGCAAAATAAAGCCCAGCCCTTTGGCCAATCAGGAGGGTGTTGGGGCATGCCCGGATTACCCATAAGGCCAACGAGGCCATTGCCTAGGGGCGCAAGCCGAGGGGGAGGGGGCGCAGATCACAGACCAAAAAAACCAAACTGGCCTGCGCCCCTCTTTCCCCTTTCTCATGCCCTTCCTCGCTCCTTCTCCCGGCAAAGTCTCTGCTCCGTTCTCTCCATCTCTCTCGCGCGCGCTCTCTCTCTCTCGCGCTCTCTCTCTTGTGCACGCGCTCTCTCTCTTGCGCATGCGCTTTCTCTCTCGCACTCTTTCATGCGCTCTCTCTCACTCTCTCGCTGTCTGTCTTGTGCTCTCTCTCACGCACACTCTCTCTTGCGCTCTCTCTCTCTCTCTCTTGTGTGCGCCTTTGGAGCGAGTTTGCACCCGCTGCACGCTCTTCCAAGCCTCCCGACTCCCGAGGAGACCTTCAGAGCACAGCGGAGCTTTCCAGCTGGTGGGAATGGGGACCTTGGAAGTGGCGGGAGGTTGGCTTAAAGGGGGCGTAATTCCAAACTGTGGCCTAGGGCAGAAAAAAGTGTTAACCCGGGCCTGCGTTCGGGAGAGTCCCTGTGCCAGTCCCTCCTCAGCCCACGATGCCCTACCTTGCCTTAGCGGGCCCTCCTTCCACCCCCCTGCCCTCCCCAGATTTTAGCGTGGCCCTTAGAAGAAGGGGACCCCAATCCAAACCTCTCTCCCTCTCTGGCAAATGGAGTGCAGAAGGAGGGGTGCCACCCTTTCTCCTCCTCACCCTGGTGAGGAGAAAGAGGGCTTTGTCAGCCTGGCCCTTGCCTGCATCTGGGGCTGTCTGCAGGTGGACAAAGGGGATGGCACAGTAGGTCCTGCCCTGGCAGCGAGAATGACTGACCAGGAGGTGACCTCTTTCCCGGGGCTTTGTCCCAAAGAGAATGCACACTATTGTGGTTCAGCCTTGGATTGTGCCTGCACCTGATCTCTCTGGAGATTCTGGGCCTGTGAGTCATTCTGATGACACTGGGGATTCTGGGCCTGCAAGTCAGCAGAAGCCACCAAGAGATTTTAAGCCCTGAAAATGAGTGGTCTGTGTTTGTAGGTCACATTCCAGAAAGGCAGTTTGCAAGGGAAGCAAGGTCAGAAGCAGAACTGAGCCCAGAGGGTGAGAAGGGAAGTCCAAGGGAACAGACTCATGAGCAGTTAGATAGGAGGTGTGCGTTCCGTCAACATAGAGCTTCCCGGGAGAGTTTCTGAAGGCCAAGATGGCTGTTAGCCAAGAAGTTCTTCTCCCCAGGGGAGAAGGCGTGATTTTCTCTCTATATTAGCAAGACCAGCAAATGGGCTCACCAGTCCAGGTAACGTTGGTGTCTGAGGAGAGAACTTCTGCTAAGTCCAGGGATTTCTAGTTCCATGCTCCAGGTTTCTTTTTGTTCATGTCTCATGCTTCCAAGTTTTAGAGGACTGTTCCTGAATCTCATGTTTTGGATTTGTTCTGCTTTTGCATTCCTGGTTTTTGATGCTACTCCTGTATTCTGATTTCTGTGGATTATTCCTGATATTTGGACTTTGGATTTTTATACTATTTTGCTGAATTGCTAAATAGTGTGTGTGTATGTGTGTGCATCCCCTCAATAAACTGCTTGGCTATTTGACCTTGGACTGGAGTGTGTGTTAAGTACAGAGGTGGTTTCCAGCCTTGGAGTGCAACAACCAACCCTTAAACCCCACAAAGATGGGGACCCTGTATCAATCCCCCTCCTCCCCACTCCATTACCTCTCTCTGGCGCTGCTGGGCATTCTGGAGGCGGTACTGCCGGTCGAGGGCCAGGAGCCAGAGCTGCTGCCAGCGGTGGGCCAGGAGGGCCAGGAGGGGCTTCTGGGGGCCCGGGTGCTCCTTCTCCTCCTGGAGCCGGGCAGCAGGGCCTCTGGGGCAGAGTCTCCCGGTGCTGCGTCGCCCTGAGAAAAAGGAGGCAGAACTCAGCTTCAAAAATAGGAGGGATGGCTTCTGAGTGTGCCCCCCATCCTGCTTGTGGCCCCTTGGAAAGGTGGAGGAAGAACCCAATATGGGGCCTTTAGGAACCTTAACAGCCCTAGAGGCACTCTGTGTAACCAAGAAGGCCCCCAGCTCCCTCAAGGCTCCAGCATGAAAGGGGTCAAAGCAAGACGTGTAGCAGACCTGTGCGATGTCAGTTTGGAAAAGGGGGGGGGGGAGCTTAGCAGTGGACCCCTCCTCTGCTCGGCCCTGTGTTTGTCCAAGAAGCAGCACAGCAGATCCTGTGGCCAGCGGAGGGCTTCCCACCCCAGGAAGACTGGGGTGTCTGTGGGGGGCCTGGCTGGGTGCCCCATCTGTAGCACCACTGGCACTCACGGGAAGCCAGCCTGCGGGGGGCGGGCACTGCTCCCAATTCGGAGGGCGCTGGGGGCTTGTAGCTCTTGGTGACCTTCTCCACCTCTGGCTGCTTGCGGTTCAGCTCCTCCATGAAGACCTGGAGGGAGAGGCAGCTCCGCATTAGGCAAACCGGCCCCGCTTCTTCTTCCTCCTCCATCTCCAGCCCAGCAGAGCCAAGGGAGCCACAGAAGGACCTTGCTGGCTCCAGTGTAGGGCTGGAGGGCAGAAGGGCTGGGCATGGGCACCCCCTGCCCCGCTCCCCTTAGCGCCCAAGGGTGTCCCTGCCGAGGCCACGGGGATCATGGCTGCCTTCCTGGGGGAGGGTGTTCTGTTCTGCCGCGAGGGCCACCCACTGCATGCTGCCGGCTGAGCTCCTCCAGCTGCAGGGCGTCCTCCGGGAGGGGCTCCTCGTCCCTCAGGCCCAGGGCTTCCTCCGCGGCCCTGATCCAGTCCGTGAGGCGTGCCACCTCCTCCTGCTCTGCCACCAGGGAGGCCCCCTGGGCCTGGAGCCGCTCCTCCTGCTGCTGGACCCAGCTGAGCACCTGTCAGGGGGGCAGGGCACTGGGGTCAGTTGAGTGGCAAGGACATGATGCCTGTAAGGCAGGGGTGCTCATACTTTTTCAGCATGCGAGCTACTCTTAAAGCAACCAAGTCCAAATATCTACCTGCCCCCGCCGCCGCGCGCTCCCACGCCCCCGCCGCTGCCACGCACTCTTGCCACCGCGCATGCTCCTGCTGCTGTTTTCCGCTTGCGCAGTGCTTCTTCCGCCTGCGGGGCATTGCAGGAAGGAGAAAGCACGAGGTGGGGCATCCAGAGGGAGCGCTCCGCCCTGCCTGTCTCGCCGGCAACGGAGGCTGCACAGCTGCTTCTGGACGAGAGAGAGGCAGGGCGCTCCCTCCAGAGGCCCCGCCTCGTGCTTCCTTCTTCCTGCAATGCCCCGCAGGCGAAAGAAGCACCGCGAGAGCAGAAGCCAGCAGCATAAGCGCGCGTGCGCGCAGGGTGTGCGCACGCATGGCAGGAGCGCCCCATCCGGCTGGTGAGGCCCGAAGATCACCTGGAAGAGGGCCGAAGATCTACTAGTAGCTCCCGAGCTACCTAATGAGCACCCCTGCTGTAAGGGGTGGCAAGAGAGGGAGGGTGGCCTCTGCTCAGTGGCCCCACCTCCTGGAAGCGGGTCTTGGTGATGGTGAGCCACGACTTGATGGCGATGGCAGCATCCGGGTGGCAGGCGCTCAGGATCTCCTCCCCCAGGGAAGCGATGCACTCCAGCTCCAGCTGCTGGCACTGCAGTCCCTGGCGCAGCTCCTGCCGACGGAGGGAAGGAGGGAGTGGGGAGGGAGGCCAGTTAGTGGGCGGCCAGGCCGGGCAGGGAAAGGCCAGGTGCTGATCGGTCAAAGGGAAGGAGGGAAGTGGAGGCCACGGCGCACTCCTGGGGTGGGTGCCTCACCTTCATGTGCTCCTGGCTCTGCTGGATGGCTGCCACATCCTCTGGAAGGGCCCCGTACTTGATGGAGTTCTCCAGCTCTGAGAGGCGGCCCAGGAAGGAGTGCACCAGTTTGTGGAACTCCTCTGCCTGGCACACAAGAGGGAGGGAGGGAGATAGGGCAAGAGTGGGCACCGGGAGCCCTCCCCCAGCCCCGGCAAAATGGCCTTCTTGCCCAGGTGCAGATAGTCTCCTTCCAAAGGAACGAGACCCCTGGCAGTGCAGCAGTGGCCCCAGAGGACAGGCCTTTGGGAGCCCTTGCGCTACTCGTGGCGGAGAGGATGCACAGCCCTTTGCCGCTTCCCCACAGCTGCCCACTTGCCTGCCTGAGGGCGGCCTCCAGTCGGTCCTGCTTGGAGAGGGAGAGCCGACAGATGAGCTCCCAGCGCAGGCCCAGCTCCTCCACCTGGCTGTGCAGCCACTGTGCGTCCCCGGAGGTGGCTCTGCCGCCGCTTCCGCTCCCCCGGATCAGGTCCCGCATGCAGCGCTGCAGCGCCTTGATGCAGCTCGCCCGCTGTCCCAGCTCTCGTTGGAAGGCCTGCACGCGGTGGGCAGGGACAAAGGGTGGGAGGGGAACAGGAGGGCATCAAGTAGACAAATACAAATATTTGGGGATCACGTTCCATTCTTCGGGTCGGTGGAATGAACAGATAAAATCAGCAACAGATAACGTGCAAAGAGCCTGTAGAGCCATCAAGAATTTTTATTTCACCAAGGGAGGCCAATATATCCCAGCTGTCACAAAAGTGTTTGCAGTGAAAATAATTGCCCAACTTCTGTACGGTGCACAAGTATGTGCCTTCAAAAAACTGGACACATTCGAAAAAGTCCAAACCAAATTCCTGAGAAGTATTCTAGCAACTCCATGCTGCGTCCCTAACAACACCCTACGCCTAGAAGCGGGCCTACCCTCTATGGAGGCACGAGTCCAGACTCTTACACTAAACTTCTGGCTAAAGTTAAAACACTTACCTAAAGGACTGGCCCCTTTAACCCTGACAGACTCTTTTAGGTCTACATGGAAAAACACGATTCTCAGAAATCTCAAACTGTCAGGGTTACAGGGAGACGAACGGGACCACCAGGGATATATGAATGCCAGAGTAGCAGTAAGGCGCAGAACAATGGATATAGATTACCAAAAACATCTAGCCTGTGCCAGATACCACCCACTACTAAAATGCAGTACTAACGTACCCTTTGCTACACAAAATTATTTAACAAATCCGAAACATAGGAAAGTGTTTACTCTGGCCCGAGTCAATGCTCTGCCAACAGCTGTGCTACTGGGAAGGTACACAAAAACACCCTATCATGAACGCATAAGCCCCTGCGATGCAGGGATGGTTGAATCTATAGAGCATGTGTTCTTTCACTGCCCTTTGTATTTGGATGCCCGCCTCTCCTTAATCTCACCAATCCTGTCCCGTTTACCTGGTAGACCTGAGGAATTCTACCTATACTGGCTGCTTGACGACAAACACAAGGAGATAACCAACTTGGTGGCCAAATACCTCATGGCCGTTCTGGTCACGAGGAACCAGCATAATAAACTGCACGCAGAAACACAGTAGGCCAGATACTTTTGGTGTTAATTTTAGAGTTGAATGGAGTTTTCACATTTATAGTGTCCTATTTTCTGTATAATATGATGTTGGTCTTCGACCGTAAATATCTATCTATCTATCTATCTATCTATCTATCTATCTATCTATCTATCCAACCCCCACCAGGAGGGAGGGAAGCATGTGTATGACACTTCCGTGGGATCCATAACATCTATGTGGTTGCTGGGAGGAACACAAGCCCCGCTTTCTGCTGTGGGTCTGCTTGTGGGATTGGCAGTGGCACCTGGCCCTCTCCTGGTAGAGGGTCCCCACCTCCCCAATCTCTGCCCATCTCCCTTCCCCCCGCCCCCTAGCTCTCCCAACGTTCAAGGCGCCCGCAAACCTTGTGCTTGTCCATGAGGGCGAGGACCAGGTCCCTGTCTCCGGCCACGGGGCTCTCCTCGGCCAGTTGTGGCTCCACCTGGTACAGCCAGTCCATCAGGGTCTGCAGGGCATCCGTGAAGCGGCCGGAGAAGAGCAGGCTCTCTTCCAGCTTGCGCTGCCTGCCGAGGGAGGAGTTGGTCAGCGGCCTCAAGCTCCTCCTCTGCACCGGACCACCAACACCTACCAGCTCCGGGGAGCCCATCTGTGGCCCGGAAGAAAGGGCCCAGCCGCACCCAGAGCTAAAGGGAGAGGCTGAGAAAGTGACCATCTGCTTTGGCCTGTGCCCAGGTACAAAAGGTGGGCAATGGGGCCAGGAGGAAGGATGACCATAAAGGAAAGGGGAGGTCGCAGGGTCATTGTGAGGGGTCCCAAGAGCCAGGGTACCGGGGAGTTCTGGGACAAAAGCTCAGGCTCACCCTGGTCGTTCCCCTCCCCCACCCTTGGGCCTTACCTCTCGGCCGCCCAGCTGCTGACCGCTCCCCAGCGCTCCTTCAGCTCCTGCAGCATTTCCTCCAGCGACTGGGCATCTTCTGGCAGTGAGGCCTTCTCGCGGAGGAGGCGCCCGCTCCGCAGAGTGGCCTCGTACACCGGGCGCTTGCTGCGCAGGCCCTTCTGAAACTCCTGCGTGGCACAAGGCGGAACATGGAAGAGATAAGAGAGAGAGAGAAGCATGTACATAGGTAGGGCACCCCCTACTAAGGATCCTCCCACCGGTTCCTGGATTCCTGGATCAGGGGAAAGAAGCCCGGGTGATGATTCAGAGGGAGAGGTGCCCCCAAGCCTCCCCCTGTGACTCTCCAGGACTACCTAGCACCTGGAGACTGGGGGTCAATTGGCATTTGCCAGCAAGAAGGCTGCCCTTGAGCCAGAGGTCTGCCCGCCTGCTTGTGCCACTCACCTTGTGTTCCCCGAGAAGGGTCCTGATGGCCTCTTGTCCTGCGGCCGCATCGCTGGGCAGCCCTTGGGCCAGGTCCACTTCTTCCAGCCAGTCCAGGAGGAGCTGCCAGGACTCACTGAACTGCAAGACCAAAAGGGGGGGGGGGGAGCTCTGTCAGTTCTCTCCCTCCCCAGGACAGCCTCCCCCCAAAGGACACAGAGCTCCGGTTAGCGTCCTCTGTTCTACAGCAACCCCCCCCCCCCCAACCCTCCAATGCTGCCTGGCCTGAATGCAAGGTAGGTACCTGCCTGGCGCGCTGTCGGGCTTCCTCCAGCAGCGCTCCTCTCTCTGCCACTTGCTGGGTCACTCTAACCAGCCGCTCCCTGGCACTCAGTACCAGGCTCTGGACAGTGCTGCGGTCCTGCATGCGAGCGGCCAGCGCCTCCAGGCTGGCCAGCTTCTCACTCTGGCAGTGGGCCTCCTTGGCCAGGTCCTAGAACCACAGGATCACGGCTCGTGGGAGGGACCCAAGGGCCCTCCAGGACCACCCCCTCTGCCCTGCAGGGAGAGGTGGGTGTGCGCGCCCAGGGACTCCACCCCTCTGCTTCCACCTGAGGCAAGGCCAGCCAAGCCCAAGCTGCCAGGGCAGAGTGCCCAGCGGGAGGCTAAAGCTACAGAAGGGAGCTCCTTGCGAAGAGTGGGTGAACGTGCCCCGGGGCCGGCAGGGACCTCCCTCTGGCTTAGGCTAACCTTCTGCTCCTGGATCTGGTCAGCGAGGGTCTCCAGGACACAGCTTGGGGCGGGAAGGGCCCCCAGGGCCTCCTCTGTCCGTGCCACCCAGGACAGCAGTTGCTGGACGGAGGAGTGGAACTCGGTGGTGACGGCCAGGCCTTCGCTGAGCTGCTCCTGGAGGAGAGGGAGGCAGGCAGGCAGGCAGGGAGAGGCCGTTGTGGCTCTGCTTCTCTCCAAGGCAGGCACGGGCCAACTTCGGCCCTCCAGGTGTTTTGGACCAACAACAGCTGATTGGTGGGAGTTTAAGTCCAATACATGTAGCGGGCCCGAGTTGGCCTAGGCCTGCCCCGGGGGACCCAGCCCCAGCCCCGGCGGCATCTCCGCACCTTCCTCTCCTGCAGCTGTCCGGCCACGCTGCCCCACTTTTGTTCCAGGAGGCTCAGGCTGTGCTCCGTGCTGCTACTGCTTGAAGACCGGGGAGAGGGCCCTGCGGACAACAGCAGCCGCTGCGCTGCCTCTCGGAGGCTGTGCAACGCCGGCTGCTTGGCCTCCATTTCCTTGCAGAGCTCCTGTCGCAAGGCAAAGTCCAGGGTGGTTGGCCAGCCCACACTGGCACGACTTTGAGCAAGGGAAGGAAGGTCCCGGAGGGTCCAAGGACTGGTGGGATCTGGACCCAGGCACCTGGGCCAGTGAGGGCAGGGGGGCTCACCATGTGGGCAACCAGCTTGTCCTTGGTGGCTTCCGGCTGGCCCCAGACTGGCTTGTGGAAGCAGAGCTGCAGCTCCACACGCTCCAGCCATTGGAGGAGGTCCGTGATCTCCAGGGTGATGTCCTGCACCTGCAAAGGGGGAGGGGTCAGAGAGAGAGAGAGAGAGAGAGAGAGAGAGAGAGAGAGAGAGAGAGAGAGGGAGGGAGCACCCAGAGGACCAAGAAGGACCCTCCCCCTACAAACAGGGAGGAAAGAGAAGGGAGGAGGGGGCTCCTGGAGGGCAGACCCTTCTATCAAGGCCACTGAGGCAAGTCCGGTTCCTCCCATGGCAAGAAGGGGGCCAAGACTTCCCAGAACGGGCCTTGTTGGGGGATGTGTGGAAAGACTGTCAGGTCAGCCCCTCCCGCAAGTGTCCCCCAGGCCCCGCCCTAGCTCACCTGCCCCAGGTTGCTCTCCAGCTGCATCTGCCGGCTCTCGGTCTGCCCCAGCACAGAGTCCCAGCGTTGGCTCAGCTCCTGGAGGCGGCCCTGCAGCCCTTCCCCGGCCTCTCTCTCACCACCGGAGAGCAGGAGGCCCTGGCCAGCCTCCTTGACTGACTGGACCGTCCGGGCGTGGGACAGGACGTCGTTCCGCAGCACCTGCCAAGGAGGAGAGGGTGGTCGGGAGGCCTGGCCAAAGAAGGGCTCTAACTCCTCCCGCCCCCACCCTCCCCGCTCCTGACCTTGTGCTTGGCCAGCTCGATCTCGCAGCTCTGGAGGTCCAGGGGGAGGGTGGGGGGTCCCGCCAGCAGCTCCGTGGTGCGCAGCAGCCACTCCAGCAGTTCCTCCAGCTGGCTCTGGAACTGGCCCAGGCCCAGGAGGGAGGCCTCCAACTGGTGCTGAGGAGGAGGGCGGGGTTGAGCGGAGGGGCCTTGGCCTTGCACAAGCCCCCTCATAGACCCCCCCCCCGATGGAGAGAGGGGCAAGAAAGGCCACCTCTGCCCCAGTAAGGGACTCTTGTGGCTATATGCTCACATATAGCCCTTGCCACATGCTACTCTCCTATAGATACTCCTCCTGATTCCAGATTTCTCTGGTCCTGCCCCAGCCGACAACAAACATTCACTCTCCACCATTTGAAATTTCATCCAACATATTATGTCCGTTATGGTCTTGGGCAGCAGGTTCTGTGAGTGCTCTCCAAGACAAGGTGTGAGCATGGGCCTGCATGTGCAATGCACAAGTCCAGCCTGAGACCCTTCCCTTCCTTTGCACGGATATCCTTGTGCCACTTGTGCACTGAGCCCTCTCCTGTGTCCACTCTGGAGGTTAGGCCACACAGTCCCTGCCCTCTTCCTGGGCTGCTGCTCCCCTCTTTGCCTGCCCCCCCCCCCAATGGAATCCAGCCCCAAAGGCAGGTCCTCCTTGCGGCTCCCTGGCCCCGTCCCCTTCCCCCCTGACCCCAAACTCCTGCACCCCCAGAAGGAGGGAGGGAGGGGAGGGGTGGCCTCACCTGCCGCCCCACGGCCGCCTCCTCCAGCCGGCTCCAGCGTTCGCGGAAATCACAGAGGGCCTTTGGGGGGTCCTTCCCATCAGTCCCCCTGGGCCCCCCCTGTGGCCGCGCACTCTCCACCTCCACCTTGTGCTGGTACAGCTCCCTTTTGAAGTCCTGCCAGGAAGGAAAAAAGAGTGCCGGAGGGGGGGAGGTCTCCATCAGGACTGCTTGCTTGTGGGCAGCAGTGGCCTTCCTGGCTCCACATTGGTATGGACTGGCAGGGCCGCAGGCAGGGCCGTAGCCAGGATTTTGGCTGAGTTTGGTTCGGGGGGGGGGGGAGGGCTGAGACTGGGTGGAAGAGGGTCTACCCTAGCAAACCTTTTGTATTGTTATCCCAATAACCCCATTAATGTAGGATATAATGAGCATGGTGATCAGATCATGATATGAATAAACATAACAGTTTAAATAATGTACCAGTAAGGCCTTCTCGCGGACCACCCTGAGAATTTGGGGGGGGGCTGAAGCCCCCTTAGCGCCCCCCCCCCCTGGCCACATGCCTGGCCGCAGGTGTCTCCCATGGAGGAGGTTGCTTGTGGCATCAAAGGAACTGCCAGGGAGGGCTCGGCCTCTGGCCCTGAACCGCCCAAGAAACACAGGGAGGCTCAATCTGTGGGCAAAACCCCCTCCCAACCGCACGATGCTGAAGTGCCTGCGTGAAGCCCATCCCACGTCCCACGTCGCTCTCTCCCAAAGATATGCGCTCTGACCTTCAGCTCCAAGAGCTGCTGCTTCACCAGATCCGGGTTCCCCGCCACCAGGAATGCCTCAGCCATCCGCAGCTCTGCTTCCTCCAGCCAGCCCAAGTGCCTCTGGAGAGAGGGCAGAGGGGGCAAAAGGATGAGGCAGAGGGGACCTGGGTGAGTGTGGTCTGACTCGGGAGCAAGAACAGGGCTGGCCGGGGCCTTAAGAGCTCTGGGCAGAGGCTGCACCCACACTGGTTGTACCGGCTGGGGTGACCCGCCACCCCGTGTTCCTCCGGTGGCTGAGCCTCACCTGCAAGGTCTCCTGGTAGGCCAGGGAGGCCTGCAGCTTCTCCTCCAGCCAGGACTGCCGCTCCGCCCACGCCTTGCTCACGCCGTGCCAACAGGAGTAGAGCTGGGCAGCAGGGAGAGAATTCTAGGTACCTCGGAGTCCTACAATCCCAGGATCCCCTCCAATGGTGCCATTGGTGGCCATTGAAAGCAATCTAAAACAGCTGTGGGTGTGTGTGGTCAAAATGCTCCTAGTGTTGCCTGGGAGGCTCCTGCCCCCAAAGTGCCCACAGATGGACAAGTGCGACTGGGCTGCAAAGGCAGCTTCCTCTGCTCCTGAGGCTCCCTCTGACCCCAGAGGAATGCTGTCCCTCTCATCACCCCACACTCCCCCGCTCAGCCCCACTCCTACCCAACTGACCTCATCCAGGCTCTTCGTGACGTCCGGTTTCTCTGGGTCTCCGCAGGATGCCATCAGCTCCACGCCAAGGGTGCCCAAGGAGTCCAGGTCACTCTGCAGAGCATCAATCTCCTCACGCAGGGCCTGGGTGGAAGAGAAGTGGGGCGGGGCACAGAGTTACCCCGTGGAGCTGGGCAGGGAGATGGCGCAATGGGGCCAGGCCAGGGCCAAAGAAGGGAAGGAACCAGTGCATTTGAGCGTATCTCTGCAATGTCAACGTTCCTTAGTTGCTCACCCAGCAAGGTGACGAGACCAATTAAACTGGTTGGAAAAAACAAAGGTCTCCTGCCTTAATGTTTGATTGGACAAAACACTCTGAAGGTTTTGGGGCTAATTAATGAGGGGGGGTGAAAGCAAGCCCCAACAATTGGTATGAGGATCTTGAGTGACCACCGGCTCCCTGCGTGGCGAAGAAAGTGTGGGAGACCACCTAAGGGAACAAGGGGCCCTGCGGACAGAGAGAAGGAAGGAAGGAAGGAAGGAAGGAAGGAAGGAAGGAAGGAAGGAAGGAAGGAAGGAAGGAAGGAAGGAAGGAAGGAAGGACAGGCTCCACTGCCAGATAGCCATGGCCACCAGCCTGGTGCACCAAGGGGCCCAAGGGCTGCTGCGCATGTTGTCGTGGAAACCAGCTCCCACGAATTGGCCTCTATTTGGGGCCTCAGGACCCCTCGGCCCCTGAACCTCCTTCCCAGGATTCCTCAAAAAACATCACCACGGCCACTCTTACCCAGAGCTGCCCAAAACCCCCGGAGGCCTGTCCAGTACCTGCATGGCCTCGAGCCTGGTCCGGATGGCCACTGGGTCCGAGGAGACCTCCGCCGGCTCCATCACGGCCTGCTGGGTGTCGGCGAGGGCAACGGCAAGGTCCGAGAGGCTGTGCCAGAAGCGTTCAGCCAGTGTCAGGAGGCCCTGCAGCCAACACTCCCGCTCCTCGCCCTGTGCCCACATCTCCTCCCACTGGTGCAGCAGTTGCTCCACCTGGACCTGGATCTCTGCGCCCAGGAAGAGGAGAGAGGGGTCAGCGGAGTCCAGCCTGAATGCCCATCTGAGGGGGCCCGACCTTAGGCAGAGGTCATGGGGAGGACCTGGTGCCGCCCATACCTTCGTTGGCACTCGTCTGCACGGTGGCCAGCAGCTCGGCCCCTTGGCCCCGCAGGGTCTCAAGGGCCACGCCCAGCTTCTCCAGTTCTGCCAGGCACAGGCCGTTCTCCCGGAGCTGCTCCCGGATCCATGCCGGGTCCCCCCTGACAGCGGCCGAAGGGGGCTGCAGACGGCTCCGCAGCCGCTCCAAGGACTCCACCATCAGCGCCATCCGCTCCGAGAGCTGCAAGGGGAAGAGAGGCAGCAGGTGAAGGGGCCGACCAGCAGTGCGTTGGGGGCGGGGAGGCTCTGCTCCCAGCGCTGGGCTGCAAGGACCCCAAACAACCCCCTAAATATGGGGCTCAAGGATGGTGGAAATGCAACAATGCTGAACACTGAAGGGTGCCTCACGATTGTCCACTTCATGGTGGGAAGCAGGAATACATTTAGATCAAGCCTGGGTCAACTTCAGCCCTCCCCCCGGGTGTTTTGGACTTCCAACTCCCACAGCCAGTAGGCTCTAGCTTTCTAGAGCTTGGAGCCTCCCTTGACCCTGACCCTGTGCTTCTTCCGGGTCCCTTAGTGCATCTGCAGAGGGCAAGAGAAGAGTGACCCCTGCCCCACCCCCGGCTCCTCCCTGACCTGACTGTATCGGGGAATGGCCTCCTCCAAGACCCCTGCGGCCTGCCGGACCCGCTCTCGGACGCAGCTGTACTGGTCTTCCATTTCCTGGCAGTGTTGCAGGAAGGAGGCCGCCTCCTGAGGGTTGAGCATGGCAAGCTGGTTGGAGACCCGCTGGAGCTTTGTGATGAGGGGCTTGTGCTCGGCAATGGCCTCCCGGAGTCCCTGCGGAAGGAAGAAAGGAGTGGGGCGAGCGCATGAAGGACGCGGTGGGTCAGGTGCACTGGGGCAGCTCCCCTCCCAGCAACTCACCTGCAAGAGCTCCTGCTGCTCCTTGAAGGCCTCGCAGCTGAGGCTTTCTGGGGAGAATTGCTCCACCGCCCCCCGCGTCTCTTGCAGCCAGGGCCAGAGCTCCCCCTGCGCCTCCGCAAACTGCGTCACCAGCAACTGGGCCTGCTCCAAGGACACCGCGCAAGCCGTGCTCCGGCGTAAGAGACCCTCCGTGCGCTCCTGCAGGGGCTGAACCAGCAGCTGGGGGAACACCGGGCACAGAGTGGGATGGGGCCGCCCCACAGAGTGAGCCCACAACCACGACCCACTCCTCTCCCACCTGAAGGAGGAGTCTGGAAAGATGGCCGAGGGCCAGAGGGGCAGACACGTCCCATCCACGATAACACCTTCCACTCCTGCGGTGGGTCTTGCAGCAAAAAGGGTGGCACTGGGCCACTGCAGGCTGGGCTTATTCCCCTCCTCACCAAAGTTCCCCCGCCCACCCCACAAGCAGCCTTGGTTCAGGTGTGATCTTGCCCTGCCTGGCCTCACCTGGACCGGCTGCTGCACATCAGGAGGGAGGCGGCTGAGCATCAGGCCAGCGATGGGCACAAGCCGCTCCACGAGGCCCTGGTGGTGCAGGATACCTGCTGAAACCAGCTGGGAAGGAGAGGAAGGGGAATCGCAGTGGGTGCCTCCCTTAGCGGCTTCTTTGGGCGGGGGAGCCTTTAGCTCGAGGGGCTTGTGGGGGGCGGGGGCAGTGGAAGCGTGGCCCAGGGGGCCGGCCTGCCAGGCCAAAGCCTGAGGGTGTCTGAGGCCAGGCCCTTCTTGCCTTCTGGTGATTGGCGGGGGATGGCAAGGGCCCAGGGACAGTGTCTAGAGTGGTAGTGAAGCCGGGCCCACCTGAGCCAAGGATTGCCTCTCTGGGGCCCCCTGCCCCGTGATCATGTCCCAAGGCAGAGGTGCCAAGGCCACTGCCTCCCTCCCTCCGCTCCGCACCTACCTTCTGCTCCTCAAGCTGCGAGTGGAGAGCCTCAGCCTCCAGGTGCACCTGGGCCAGACCCTCCAGCTGCGCCTCCAGGTGGGACACTTGGCCCAAGGCCGACTGCAAAGCCACCTCAAGCTGAGGGAGAGAAGGAGAAGGACAGAGCTCTGAAGGACAGAATCGATGCCGGGGTGGCCCAAGGAGTCACCCTTCTTCCTTCCTTCCATTGCTCATTGGGTTTGAGGCCCCTAGAGCAGTGTTTCCCAACCAGTGTGCCGAGGCACACTAGTGTGCCGTGAGCGATCACCAGGTGTGCCGTGGGAAATGGGAACCTCCAATACCCTTTCTTCCCCCTCCTGCCGAACATTTTTCTTCTCCGCTCGGGCTCCCTTCTTCCCAGCCTCGCTCTGCTCGCTTTGCCTCGATTTGCTCTGGGGCGAGTCTGCGCAGTAGCGCCCGCACGGGTCACATCTTCCTCCCTCCCCCCTCCCCTCCTGAACACGCTCACGCTGCCACCTCGGATCTAAATGGCGGCAAAAGCGCCAGTGTAGAAGAAAAAGTAAGTGTTCGGCAGGAGGGGAAGAAAGGGCGCGAAGGGGAAGGGGAGGAAGAGGTCTCTGTCGAAAGCTGGCATGGGCAAACTTGGACCTTCCAGGTGTTTTGGACTCCAACTCCTACCATTCTTAGCAGCCTCAGGCCCTCCCCCCCACTCAGCCATTTAAGCAGGAAAGGGCCTCAGGCTGTTAGGAATGGTGGGAGCTGAAGTCCAAAGCACCCAGAGGGCCGAAGTTCTCCCATGCCTGTTTTAGGGACCTTACAGTGGTGAGCCTCCTTCCAACATTGTGATTCTGGATAGAAAACAAACAATAACAGAACATTGCTTGAATCCGCAGGGCTCTCTGGGTGTAGGTGAACTACAACTTCCAAACTCAAGGTCAATTCCCAAGCAAACCCTTTCAGTACTTTCTGTTGGTAATGAGAGTTCAATATGCCAAGTTTGGTTCAATTCCATTGTTGCAAGAGTTCAGGATGCTCTTTGATTGTGTGTTAACTATAAATCCCAGAAACTGTAACTCACAAATGTCAAGGTCTATTTTCCCCAAACCCCATCTGTGTTCACATTTGGGCATATTGAGTATTCATGCCAAGTTTGGTCCTGATCCAACATTGTTTCAGTCCACAGTGCTCTCTGGATATAGTGAACTACAACTCCAAACGCCAAGGTCAATGCCCACCAAACTCTTATAGTATTTTCTCTTGGTTATGGGAGTTCTGTGTGGGAAGTTTGTGTCTTTCTGCCATTCCTGCCAGGATTTCTATGTTGTGTTCATCAAAACAGGCCCAGGTTTCACACTGAGTGTAGAAATACATTTAAAAACATATTAACTATATGTATGACTGTGTTAGAGTGTCATTTTGTGTCATTTTGGTCGGTGTTGTGCCCCAGGATTTTGTAAATGTAAAAAGTATGCCACGGCTCAAAAAAGGTTGGGAAACACTGCCCCAGACACAAACACGAGTGACAAGCGGAAGGAAGAGGAGGGAGGGCGCTGACCCCAAGAAGCTTCAAACCCCGAATGGGAGTGAGCTTCCTGTGAGCCTGTTTCCGGGGGGGGGCAGTGGAGCCTCCCTGCGGCTACCTTCTCCCTGTCTGAGGGGGCCACAGATCCCTCTCCCTGTGAGGGGAGCTCCTTCTCCAGGCGAGAGAGCCAAAGGGCCAGGTCCTCCTGGGCAGGCTCCAGGCGCGAGGAGGCCTCCAAGGCCTGCTCCAGGCGCTGCAGGATGTCGGCACTGCTCTGGCTCACCACCAGGAAACGCATCCGCAGGGAGTCCATCTTCTCCTGGGCCAGGCTTGCTTCGTCCCCTGCAAGGAGCACGTAGCACAGCTTCAGCCCCAGCCCCAGCAGTGGCAGCAGCGCCCTTCCAGCGCAAGGCGGCCACCCCAGCCTCGCTTTCCCAAAGAGACCATCCAGGGAGAACAGGACTGTCCAGGAGATCCGCCCCTGCCTCCAGACCACCCTGCCCCTACTACTTGCCTGAAACCACCTCCAGGAGCCGCTGCCCATGTTCCAGGACCTGGTCCAGCTCAGCCGGCTTGGAGCGGATCTCCTGGCACAGACCCTGGAGGAAAATCCATGGTTTGAGGGGCAACAAGGGCCCTTCCTTCTCAGCCCAGAAAAACCACCTCTGCCTCAAGGGGCATGTCACCCCCCTACAGCCTTGTGTCCTTTGCAGGAGGGCCACCCCTGAGGGGCCCTGGACCCCATGCCACACTCCTTGCCCCTTGCGGAGAGGCCGCCACAGCCACAGGATGCCACTGTGTGCATTGTGTGCACCTCTATGCCACCCAAGCCCCTCCTGCAGTACACAGGAGTGCCTGTCCCTCCTCATATCACAGTCACATGAAGCCGCCCCCCATTACCCCCTCTTTCCCTTTCTGAGGGGGACTCCTCCTGCCTCAAGCCCCCTGCCGTTCCTCCCTCCTTCCCTTCACTTGGCTCCCAGCGAGAGGGCAATCCCCGAGGCCAGCCCCGTGGGACACACCTGAGCCTGCCCGCAGGCCTCCTGGCCTCGGCTGAGGCTCCCGTTGGCCCTCCAGAGCTGGGCCAGCGCCTGCTCCGTCCGGCCAAGCCACTCCTGGAAGGCCTCCCCCAACTCCTGGAAGGCCTGAGCAGCAGGAAGGATGCGCTCCAGGGAGTAGTGCCTGTGGGGGGAGGAAGGCAGGAAGGAAGGAAAGGTTGGTGAAGAAGGGCATGCCCACTCCCAGCATCTCCCACTTGAGGAAGATAGAGCTGTTGCCACTTCGGACGGAGCCTTTGGCTTCCAAGAGACCTTTGCTGCCAGAAGACCCTTCCCCTGCCGGCATCAGAACAGTGTCACAGAACAAGCACAAGGAGCATGCCCGGATTACCCATAAGGCCAACGAGGCCATGGCCTAGGGGAGCAAGCTGGGGGGATGACGCAGATCACGGACCAAAAAAACAAACAAAACTGGTCTGCGCCCCCCTTTCCCCCTTTCTCATGCCCCTCCTTGCTCCTTCTCCCGGCAAAGGCTCTGCTCCGTCCCCTCAGTTTCTCAATCTCTCATGCTCTCTCTCTCTCTCTCTCTCTCTCTCTCTCTCTCTCGCACACGCTCTCTCTCGCGTGCTTGTTCTCTCTCTCTTGCGCAGTCTCTCTCTCACTCTTTTTCTCGCACGCGTGCGCGCTCTCTCTCTCTCTCTCGTGCACACCTTTGGAGCGAGTTTGCACCCGCTGCGCTCTCCCCAAGCCTCCCGACTCCCGAGGAGACCTTCAGAGCACAGCGGAGCTTTCCAGCCAGTGGGAATGCATGGGGACCTTGGAGGTGGTGGGAGGTTGGCTTAAAGGGGGGCGTAATTCAAAACTGTGGCCTAGGGCGCAAAAAAGTGTTAATCCGGGCCTGACAAGGAGGGCCTCTCAGGCAGGACAGACAGCCGGGAAGGGTGGCTCATGATCCAGAGGAAAGGATTGGGGTCCAAAGTGGACTGCACAGACAACAGAACCGACCAGCCCAATCTAATAAAAGGAACTTCAACAGGGTAGAAAAAGAAATACACAGATGATCCAAGAAGGGGGGAAGTATCTCAGAGGAGATCCCAAGTTGAAGGGGAGCCAGGAGTGTGTTGCGATAGCTTAAGAAGCCAAGGCAATGTTAGGCTGCATCCACAGGAGCAGAGAGGGAGGCCAGTGGTGGCCCTACTCTCTTCTGCTTTGGCCAGGCCTCCTCTGGAATCATTCTGTGTCCAGTTCTGGGCAGCAAGATTCAAGAAGGGTATTGGCCAGCTGGAAGGTGTCCCGAGAAGGTCACCCAAAATGCCCAAAGGTGAGACGGCTGGGAGAAGGGCACAGGAAAGCCAGGTTTCAATATTGGGAAGGAGGGGGTCACATTGAGCGGGAGGGGGAAACCCTCTTTTCTGCAGAGGCAAGGACACAAGAGAGCCATGGGTGCAAAGGGCAGTAACCAAGATCCCACGGAAACCCTGGGAAGAACTTCCTGGCAAGGAGAGAGATGGAGGGCAGAATGGGGTTCGACTGGGTGGTCCTCCGGCTCTCCTTCTGAAGAAGACGGAAGGGGGCAAATGGGCAAGGCCGCGCTTGCAAGGAGAGCACCAATGAGACATATTGGGCAGCCTATCCTCCCCTTCTCTAGGCACACAGGGAGGTGGGCAACTGGGGTCAGGAGGTCCTCATGACTCCTGAGACCGGAAGGAAGTGCTGAGCGAGGAAGCGGCTTTGGGTAAGGGGTTTAGCCCATGGCAGGTGGTGAGGTGGAGGGAGAGGATTTGGGGCCCAAGCAGCAGGGTCCCAGCTGCCTTCCTGCCTGAGGAGCCCTGCTTCCCGGCCCCTCTGCTCTGGGCCAGGCCGATCTGCTCAAGGGGCTCCTGAGGCCAGGCAGGGGTCAGGCTCCAGCAGGGGAGGGCCAGGAGGAAAGGCACCTTCCTGTGCCATTACTGCTGGCCAAAAAGGAGGACGCCCCGGCGGGCACATTAAGAAACAATTATGACCATTTACATACAAAAGACAAACAGGAATGGGCACTCCAGGCAGGCATAGTAGCATTAAGACTTAATGATGGATTAGTGGTGAGCTACAAATGGGTGCAGCCCCCCCCCCCCAAGGCTCTTGATGGGCTGGCTGCCCAGGTGGGAAGGGGAACTCCAGCCTGATCAAGAGGCCTTTGCTGCTGCCCAGGCTCAGCGTGGCCCTCCCTCCAGCCACTCACTCACTCACTCACCTGGCTTCTGCCTCCTGGACCAGGAAAGCCCACTTCTGCCGGAGGCTGCAGAGGCCCCGGCCCTTGTCCCAGCCCTGCTGCTCAGTGGGGCCAGAAGAGGCCTCGGGCGGCCCTTGCCACTTCCTCTCCTGCAGGAGGCTCTCCACGTTGGACCGCCGCTCGTCCAGCAGGCGCCGCAGGAGCTGCCAGGGGATGAGGGGAAGGGGCTTCTTCAAGGGGTGCCCTTAGGAGCCAGGCACAGCCCCTCAGCCCTGCAGCCCGCTCTGCACTCGGGACCCCACCTTTTGCTCCTGCAGCTGAGCTTTCACCACCTTGGCCTCGGAAGAGGGGGGCTTCTGGCCGGCCACCAGGTCCTCCATGTCCCCCACCCAGGAGAGCAGCTTCCCCACGGCCTCCTGGTCATGCCCCCACGGGGGCCCCACGGCAAAGGCAGGCACCTGGGGGGAGCGGAAGAGAGAGACCCTGACTCTGAGCAGCAGCACCAGGAGCAGGAGTCATAACCCCCCCCCACACACACACACACACAACTCCCTTGTGCTTCCACTGCTCTCAAAACACACAAGGAAGGGCTTCCACTCCCTCTACTCACCAGAGGGACCCCCCAAGTGACCTTCCCAGATCCTGAATGAAACAACACACTCCCCAGGGCTGCTTTCCCCTTCTTCTTCCCCCCAAGTCTTTAGCATGCCTTCATGACCCTTCTGTTTGGGGGGGCTCTCTCTCTTTCTCTCTCTCTCTCTCTCTCTCTCTCTCTCTCTCTCTCTCTGCCTGAAGACAGCTGGGAGAGCCAGCCTTAGGGACTCTTTGGCCAAAGCCAGGTCACTTTGGTCACACTGGTTCCCAACCTTCTTTGACCAGGGAACACTTGACCAGGGACCACTCCCTCTCCAACATTAGGACCAAAAGGGTTATGAGTTGGTTTTTGGTCAACTTTAGGTTTGGTTTGGTGATTTGGGGTGCGGATTCAGAAAACAGCAGTGGAGAGACCCCCTCAGCTCCAGTTTCTAATACAGAACATAAACCATCCAGTTTGGGTTGCCACTTTTTGATATAAGAATAAGGGACAAGTACCTAAAAATAGGGAATTTTTCACAAAAATAAGGGACACTTCATAAAAATGTGAAAATCATCAATTGATGATTTTCAAATTTTTATGAAGTGTCCCTTATTTTTGTGAAAAAATTCCTATTTTTAGGTACCTGTCCCTTAATCAAGTGGAAACCCTACATCCAGTAGTCACCAACCATCTGCTCGCCCACAGAAAACCATATTTAATCATCTAGAGCAGGGGTGCTCATTAGGTAGCTCAGGAGCTACTAGTAGATCTTCGGCCCTCTTCCAGGTGATCTTTGGGCCTCACCAGCCGGATGGGGCGCTCCTGCCATGCGCGCGCACACCCTGTGCGCATGCGCGCTCCTGCTGCTGGCTTCCGCTTTCGCGGTGCTTCTTTCACCTGCGGGGCATTGCAGGAAGAAGGGAGCGCCCTGCCTCTCTCGTCCAGAAGTAGCTGTGCAGCCTCCGTTGCCGGCGAGACAGGCAGGGCAGAGCGCTCTCTCTGGATGCCCCGCCTTGTGCTTTCTCCTTCTCCGCAGGCAGAAGAAGCGCTGCGCGGGCAGAAAACATCAGCAGGAGCACGCGCAGTGGCAAGAGCACGCGGCAGCGGGAGCACACGGCGGCGGGGGCAGGTAGATCCTTTGGACTTGGTTGCTTTAAGAGGAGCTCGCATGCTGAAAAAGTGTGAGCACCCCTGATCTAGAGCCACAGACCTTATTTGAGGATGGGCTGCGGCCCACTGGTTGGGAACCACCGGTCTATCTATTATGTTATCCAAGATGGAGTCCCTGCAGCAATACAACTAGGCTCGAGCGTGCTGTTCCCTTCCCTGAGCTCCTCTACAGCATGGGCTCCATGGGACTCCACTCGCCCAAAGGAGCCCAATATGACTACACAGAGCGGGCCAGAACGGCCCCAGCAGCCCAGCACGCCGTGTGACCCCAGACCCAGGAGAGGCCGGGGCAGGGTCTCCCTCCCTGAGGGAAGGGAGGGGGCAGAGCTCCCTCCAAGCAGGAAGGAGCAGGCGCAAGTGTCGGGGTCTCGGCTCCCCCCTCAGGAGGGCGGCCTATTGACCTGGGGCAGGGCTCCAGCGCCGTCCGTCAACACCTTGACCGTCCTGGTGACGAGGGGCTCCTGGCTCTTGTCTCCTCCAGGGAACTGGGTCACCTCCACGATCTCTGTCACGATGGTCTCGGTCACCTCGGTCACTTCGGTCACCTCAGTGGTGGTGAGGGGCTTCCAGGGCCAGAGGCCTCCCGGGGCCCCCACGGCCGGGCTCCAGGCCCCTCCAGCCGCCACTGCCGCCTCCAGCTGGGCCTTGAGCGGGTTGCAGCTGAGACTGCCGTTCTGCACCTTGACGTCCCTGTTGTTCTGCTTGGGGAGGGGGCTGCCGTGGAGGGCGATGCCGGACCCCGCCAGTGCTGCGCTCCAGCCATTCTCGATGACCACGGGACTCAGGGGGGGCTTCTCCGAGGGTCCCGGGCAGCTCTCTGCGTTGTTCCTTCCTGCAGAGCGGCGGCTGGGCGGCGCCAGGCCCAGGTCCTTCAGGTAGGAATCCTTCAGGAAGTCCTCAGACCGCCGGCCCTTCTCCCCCAGGCAGCTGGGCCGGCTCCCCGAGTGGCCCATGGCTGGCGGCTGAGGCCCGGGAGAGGGGTGGCCCAGCCCCAAAGGGCCCCAAAGGGCCAGGCACAAGAAGGCCCAGGTCCAGCCAGGAGGAGGAGGAGGAGAGCGCAGGAAGGCTGGCTGGGTGTCCTGGCAGAGGGGTTGCCAGGCCAAGCTGGGATCTGGGCCTGGCTTTGGAAGCCCCTTCCGTCCGTCCTTCCTTCCTTCTGGAGGAGCTCTCTCTCTCTCTCTCTCTCTCTCTCTCTCCTGAATCCCTGCAGAAGAGGAAAGGCTTCAGAGGGTCAGGTGCCCAGGCAGGCAGGCAGTCAGGCCAGGCCAGGCCCCCAGGCAGGCTTGGCTGAGGAGGGAGGGGCCCTGGACACCCGCCATGGTGGGCTCCCCCCCCCCCAGCTGAGTGCCTTCTTTGGAGAGCATGTGGCAGGATCCCCTCTTGGGGGGGGGGGAATGTGCCAGAGGGAGGAGCCCCCAGCCCACCCCTTGTGAACCTGCCTTTCCCAACCTTATGGGATGCCTGCCTGGCTTTGCTGGAAGCCTTCCCCCGGAAGAGCAGGATGGGGCCCCTCCTTCCCCTCCGCCCATGGCCTGGATGAAGGGGAGGAGGGGCGGCAGATGGGGCAGCGGGTTAGGGTCCCGGATTAAGGGGCGCCCGCCCCCTCCCGCGAGGGTGTGCGTCTCAAGCACTTGGCTGCCTGGCCACCGAGTTGGGGGGGAGAGACTCTTCCTCTCCATCACTACTACCCCTCTCTGGGCCACTTCACCTGGCAGGGTAGGCTCACCCCCGGGCCTCCCCCGCCTTGAGAGAGGGAAAGGGGTCCGGCCTACACCCCCCCCCCCCGCCTGTCCCGCTTCCCAAAGTTTCCTCCTTCTCCAGAAAGAGGCAAAGGCACCTGCGGCCTCGACGGGGAGGGGGGGGGGGGGGAGAGGACGCACCTGCCTGCGGGGCCTTCCTGCCTTCCTTCCTTCCTTGGGGACGGGGCTTCCTCCTCCCGTGGCCAAGACCCTTCCTTCCTTCCCCCGCCCTGCGCGCCTCGGAGCCGGCAAGAGGGAGGGAGGGAGGGAGGACCCCGCGTTACTGGGGCAACCCCCAAGGACTGCGCAGGCATCCCGCCGAGGGAGGGAGGGAGGGGCGGAGGGAGGCAGGGAGGGGCCCCGGCGCCAGGCCGTGCCCACCCACCCCAGACCCCTCCCCAGCCCACCAAAGCAAGGAAGAAGGCAGGCAGGTGCGCGCTGGCTTGCTTCCCCTTCCTCCTCTTCCTCCAAAGGACCCCCAGCCCAGCCCCTCCTTTCTGCCAGGCAGGCACGACCCCACTGAAGCCCCCCCGACAGAGGCCCATCCACCTCCTCCTTTGGGGCTCCCCCAGGCAGGCGCCCGGGCAACCCCTGCCTCTGCGGGACGGGCCCCGCTCGGGCAGGAGTCGCCAGGACAGGTGGGAGTGCGGTGTGGTCTCTCCCGCCCTGGCTGGACTTCCTCCTGGCGTCCGGCAAGAACGCCCTGGCCCCCCAGGCCCGGGAAACCCGGCCGCGGAAGCCCCCGGCGAGGCAGCCCCCAAGTCCTCAGGCAGGTGGCTCTAAATAGCTGTTTCCTGGGGAGTGGTCCCTCTCCTCTGAGGGCGCCTCTGCCCGCTTTGTGCTGGCCTGTGACCGTAATAAAGTTTTGATTGATTGACAGGTGGCTTTGGTGGAGCATCCAACTTGCCCCTGAGCCGGTGCAGAGCGCCCAAGGGAGGGGGCGACGGGGGAGGGAGGAAGGGAGGCCAGGGCAACTCCAGGGCCGGCCTGCATGCCCCCCCGCCCCCCTCCCAACCAACACGGGTTGCTTGGCCTGCCCCTCGCCTGGGATCCTGGGAGCGGCAGGGGGGGGGGGGTGCCGGTCCCCCTGGGCGGCAGCAGGGCTTTGTTGGCCATGAATGACCCTTTCTTCCTGCCTGCCTGCCTGCCTTTCTTTCAGGGAGAGAGAGAGAGAGAGGCCTGCCTTTGGATGGAGGGGGGGGAGCCCCACACAAAAAGGGCACCACAAAAGGAGGGAAGCCTTTCAGCCCGGGGGGAGGAGGGGGAGGAGAGGTGGGCGGGGGGTGGGGCAGAGAGAGCCAGGCATTCACCCAGACAGGGGCAAACTTGGGCCCTCCCCCCCCCCCGGGTGTTTGAACTCCAACTCCCACCATTCCCAACAGCCTCTGTCAGGCCCTTGCCTTTCCTGAAGGGTGGGAGTTGAAGTTCAAAACACCTGGAGGGAGGGAGAGAGGGAGGGGGACCCAAGTGGGCCCAGGCCTGCTGCAGAAGCCATCAAAGGGCCTGGGATGGATGGGCTCTGGAGGCCCCCACTCAAGGAGGAAGAAGAGGAGGGGCCTGTGCTGCTGCTCACTGCCCAGCAGCAGCCAAGGGGCCAGTTGGCCAGAGAGCAGGGGGGGGGGGGACTGGCAAGAGGACCTGCTGTGGCCTCACAGCAACTCTGCCCTGGTGGCACAGCAGCGGGTTAAACCGCTGAGCTGCTGGACTTGCTGAATGAAAGGTCGGTGTTCCAATCCAGGGAGCAGCGTGAGCTCCGGCTGTTAGGCCCAGCTCCTGCCAACTAGCAGTTCGAAAACATGCAAATGTGAGTAGATCAATAGGTGGGTTAAACCACTGAGTCAGCTGCCAAACTTGCTGACCAAAAGGTCATTGGTTTGAATTCAGGGAGCACTGTGAGCTCCCGCTGTTTGGCCCAACTTCTAACCAAGCAGTTCGAGAACATGGAAATGCGAGTAGAGCAATAGGTACCGCTTTGATGAGAAGGGAAACGGCACCCCCTGCAGTCCTGCCAGTGGCCGCATGACCTAGGACAGTGTTTCCCAACCTTTTTTGAGCCATGGCACACTTTTAACATTAAAAAAATCCGGGGGCACACCACCAACCAAAATGACAGGCGAACACAGTAAAGACCGGCTGGGGGATGGTGGCCTGCTGAGAGTGCCGAAGCCGGGGAGGGGGAGGGGGCCACGCCATGCCCCGCCCTCTCCCCCGGCTTCAGTTCTCTCATAACTTTGCCAGCCTTGAGGGGCAGTGCCAAGCCAGCAGTGGGCTGGCTCTGCCACCGCTGGCTTGGCACTGCCCCCTCAAGGCTGGCAAAGCTGTGGGAGTGCTGAAGCCGGGGGGGGAGGGGGGGAGCCAGGCTGCATCATGCCCCCCCTCTCCCCCGGCTTTAGCTCTCCCACAGAGGAGGAGCATGAGCGGTGGACGGGCTTCAGTAGGCAGGGCTCCTTCGTGCGGCTTCAACAAGCAAGGGGCGAAAGTCATGGCGGATTGGAGGCTGGTTGGGGAAACGGCCGAAGGAGGCGGCGCCCCGGTCCCTTCTTTTTCTTCGCCACCGCCTGGCCCTTCCTCCTCCTGCCCCAAGCAGCAGGAGTTTGGCAGGAGGAGAGGGGAAGGAAGGGGGGCAGAGAGCTTTTCTCACGGCACACCTGATGATCGCTCACGGCACACTAGTGTGCCACGGCACACTGGTTGAGAAACACTGACCTAGGAGGTGCCTATGGACAACACTGGCTCTTTGGCTTAGAAATGGAGGTGAGCAACATGCCAATGTGAGTATCTATTGTTTATTATTATTTCAAAAATTTGTACCCCACCCTTCTCTACCTGCAA
The DNA here is from genome assembly GCA_030556195.1 of Anolis apletophallus. Classification (NCBI taxonomy): domain Eukaryota; kingdom Metazoa; phylum Chordata; class Lepidosauria; order Squamata; family Anolidae; genus Anolis; species Anolis apletophallus. The sequence goes on along the minus strand of JARBWK010000007.1, from coordinate 152,155,636 downwards.
GGGGGGGGGGGGGGGACTCAGGGCAGCTCACAGCTGGCAGCCATTCGATGCCCACATATGCAATCCATAAAAACAACAATTACACAAAAATTAACACATTAATCAGATTTAAACCAATTAAAAATACAACTATACAGATAGTCCAAGTTCTGCAATCCGAAGCCAGTCAACTCTCCGTTTTCATAACACTGTCATCATTCTATTGTCCGCCTGCTGCTACCCAGTTATCTAACCAAACACCTGGTCCCAGAGCCACGTCTTGAACTTTTTCCGAAAGGAAAGGAAGGAAGAAAGAAGTTGACCTAATATAGCTGGGGAGCAAGTGCCACAGGAGAGGGGCCACCGCCGAGAAGGCCCTGTCCCTCATCCCCACCAAATGTATTTGCAACAAAGGTGGGATTGAGAGCAGGGCCTCGCGGAAGATCGTACATTTTGAGGTGGACGTAAGGGGAGATACGGTCGGACAAGTAAGCTCAATGACGAGTAGATCAATAGGTAACGCTCTGGAGGGAAGGTAACAGCGCTCTGTGCAGTCATGCCAGTGGCCACGTGACCTAGGAGACATCTACAGACAACGCCGGCTCTTTGACTTAGAAACAGGGTTGAGCACCAGAGTCCCAGAGTCGGACACAACTGGATTTCATGTCAGGGGAAACCTTGACCTCGACTATTGCCCTTCAGAGCCGCCCCTGATCAGTACACGGGCATCCCTCCCTAGAGAACAGCACACTGCTGTTTGACCAGCCCAAAGGGCTCCCTGGACAATAATAATAGTAATAATAATGTCACAATCCCAGGTGACAGCAGGATTGCAGAGAAACAACTGGAAAAGCTGACACGATGTGAGGATTTAAAGATCGAACTGCAGAGACTCTATCACAAGACCTTACGTTCCACCTCAAAATGTACGATCTTCCGGGAGGCCCTGCTCTCAATCCCACCTTTGTTGCAAATACATTTGGTGGGGATGAGGGACAGGGCCTTCTCGGCGGTGGCCCCTCTCCTGTGGCACTTGCTCCCCAGCGATATTAGGTCAACTTCTTTCTTCCTTCCTTTCCTTTCGGAAAAAGTGTCCCAGTGGGTGTCCCAGTAGGGATGGGCACTCTGGGCGCAGTGCCTCAAGACCTTGGCCTGCACTTAAACACAATTGGTGCTGACAAAATCACCACCAGTCAGCTGCAAAAGGCCACCTTATTGGGATCTGCTTGCATTATTTGTCGATACATCACACAGTCCTAGGCACTTAGGAAGTGTCAGCAAGTTCAGCAGCTCAGCAGCTGAATCCATTGCACCACCATTGTTCCCTCGCTGACACTTCAGAAGAGGTCTCCAGCAGCAATGTGGCCACAGGACTGATCCAGCTGCCCATACCTCAGAAACACCAGAATCACTCCAGAGCGACCCAGAATGTCTGGAGTCCGCCCCGCTTCTCCTTGCGTAGGGTTCATGGTCTCAACTGCCCTTTGCAGCAGTCTCAAGGTGAGCAGCAGAAGTCCTGAGGCGGGCAGCGGTGGCCTTGTGGCGGCAGCAGTGGATACTCAGGGGGAAGAGAGAGGCCGCTGAGTGGCTCACAGGGGGGAGGCCTCCTCAAAGCAGTGCTGAGATCCTTGAGCAGCATCCCATTCCATGAACCATTGCATGATTGCCCGTGGCCCTCCTCCTGGTCAGTGTCCACCTAGGCCTTGGTCTGATGATGCGCTCTCCCTCCTGGTTGGCTGTGGGCCAGTCGTTGGTCCAGGCCAGGGCCCTCCCTCCTTTTTGGCCACGCTCCCACTGCCCTGCCCTTCGCTTGCCTTGCCTTTGGCTCCTGCCTGGCTCTGGGCTCCTCCTCTGTGTGGCTCCTGCTGCTTGTTTCCAGTTCATGCTCAAGGGCACTCACTGGTGGCCCAGTCAGCCTCTTGGCAGCCCATGTGGTGGGAAACCGCTCGACGCTTCTCACCTTCTGTCCGTTCCGGTTCATTTCACCCAGCATTGAATTCCCTCTGAATGCTCCCTTAATACTGTTGGGGGACCAGGTGGGGAACATCCGGAAAGTGTGGCCATCTGCCGCGGGGCTGTTTCTGGCCTAATTCCGAAGGGCTGCCTGGAGGGGGCTTGGTGGGGAGCAGGCCTCCCTCTGACACAGGAAGGGCAAGAGGGAGTTGACTTGCCCCCATTGAACATGGAGTGGGGAGCCCAGCAGGACCCAGCAGGGACATTGCTCAGGGCTGGTTGGAAGCGAAGCAGCAAGGAGCACCAAACATTTCCGGAAAGCCACACTCTTTTGCAAGGGTCCGCCTGTGATCTCATGAGCCCGGCTTCTGGGAGGCCCAATTAACGGTTAACTAGGAAGCCTCCGGGCAGAGGCAAAGGAAAGCGTGACTAAACGGGACTGGGAAACGAAAAGGCCAGAACTGGCCAACTGCATTTCTACAGAGCGTTTGGAAAAGTTGGCTGGACCACAGAGCTACAGCCTGAGGGCTAGACGGTGCTGCTGCAGGGAACATGCACCCTACTTCTCCCTCACTGCAAAAGCTCCAGGGTCTTTGCAGCCACAACTCTGGGGGGAAATGAAACCAAACCTCCACTTGGAGGGTGCCCGGCCCTGGTTCCCTCCGGAGAGGCCCCTCGGCCTGCCGGCCTGCCTGTTTGGCTTCACAGCCATGGCTGGGACTAATGCCAGGTGGGGCTCTGGATCCCTCCATCAATCTTGTCAATCTTTTCCTGCTCAGTGTTGGGGGAAAGAGGGCTGCCCATAACCTCCCTCACCCCCACTCTGGTCTCACTCTCATGCCCCCTCCTCCTCTCACGTGCCCTTTACCTCTGTGGCGGGGCCCTTCCCTTGCAGGTCCGGCAGCCTCTTCTCCAGGGCGTCCAGCCAGTGGCGCAGGGACAGCAGTTGCTCTCGCACCCCAGGCCCATGCGCCTTCCACTCCTCCCTCGGCCAGGCCCTGCAAGGGGTGGAAAGGACATTCAGACAGATTCAGGCCTGTCCCCACATTCCCTTCCCTGCTTTCTGTTGGGTTTCATCCCTGACTGCACAAGTCTCCAGCCCTCAATGAGTAGTTAGCCTAGATCAGGGGTGCTCACACTTTTTCAGCATGCGAGCTACTCTTAAAGCAACCAAGTTCAAAAGATCTACCTGCCCCCGCCGCTGCGCGTTCTTGCCACCATGCATGCTCCTGCTGCTGTTTTCCGCCCGCGCAGCACTTCTTCCACCTGCGGGGCATTGCAGGAAGGAGAAAGCACAAGGCGGGGCATCCAGAGGGAGCGCTCCGCCCTGCCTGTCTCGCCGGCAACGGAGGCTGCACAGCTGCTTCTGGACGAGAGAGAGGCAGGGCGCTCCCTCCAGAGGCCCCGCCTCGTGCTTCCTTCTTCCTGCAATGCCCCGCAGGCGAAAGAAGCACCGCGAGAGCAAAAGCCAGCAGCACGTGCACGCTTGCGCACAGGGTGTGTGTGCGCGCGCATGGCAGGAGTGCCCCATCAGACTGGTGAGGCTGGAAGATCACCTGGAAGAGGGCCGAAAATCTACTAGTAGCTCCTGAGCTACCTAATGAGCACCCCTGGCCTAGATAGAATGAGAGTGAGGGATTCCTTGGCCAAATTCCTCTGCATGCCTATCTCGGAAGGGGCTTTGAAGGAAGGGGCTTGGCCTCACTCTTCCTTCTTGCCACTACCTCCTTCCCCTCTGTGAGGGAGGGATGAGGTCACTTCCTCTAACGGTATCTGGATTGCCCTGGCTTGGCCAGGTGGTCATGCTCCATTTTGGCCTCTCTCTCCCTTCGTTTCCTTTGAGTCAGGACACATCTTGCCTTTCTCCAGGCAAATTGTAGCTGCATGGACAGATAAAAAATAGGTAAGATAGCTTAGGAAGCTAGTCAGCTCCAAGAACCTCTTCTACCTAGAATGGATGTCTTTTGACTCCAATAGACATATATTTTGGAAGCTATGAAGTTGTGGCTCCTGCAATCCTGGGCCAGCCTGTGGGAGGGAGACAAATCCTTGCTCACTTCACATAAGCTTCTCCTGGCTACAAACGGTGCTTCGGGCACTCGGCTCTGTTTGGTGGAATCGGAGTTCTTTTTGAGCCTAACAGCTCCGATTCCCATCACTTTCTTTTCATCCCCAGCCCTTCCCTCCTGGTGGCCACATCACACAATTGGAAGAGGCTCCCAAAGGCTTCTTCTCAGTCCAATCCCCCACCATGTAGGAATACACAATCAAAGCAGTCCTGGCAGATGGCCTTCTAGCCTCTGCTGAAAAACCTCCCGAGAAGGAGACTTCACCGGACTCTGAGGCAGATGCCTATTCCACTGCCAAACCACTCTTCCTCATGTTTAGGAGGAATTTCGTTCCCTGGAGTTTGAATCCATGGCTCCATTGTGTCCTAGTCTCCAGAGCAGAAGACAACAAGCTGGCCCTCCAAATATGGAAACATGGCTCCCATGTCCCCTTCTCTCAGTTTTCTCTTCTGCAAGCTAAACATATCCAGCTATTCCCAATGCAGCAGAGGGCTCTTGCAGCTCATTTGGGCCTGAGAGCTCACCTGGGCCCTCTTTGAGGACGCACCCTGGCTCTGGTGCCTGTGTTGCCTGCACCTGCCCCAATGTCCCCACTTGGGCTGCAGACTCCTGCCTGGAACCCCAATGAACTGCTGCTCAAACCTCTTTTGGTGTCTTCTTCATGCACAAATGGTTCAGGCCTGCAGAATCGGAGTTGTGCTGGTGATACCATGGAGGCAGGTGTGGACTGTGCACTGCTCAGTTGCTGGTGCAGGTGGGCATTCCGCATGAAGGTGTGCATTGAGTTGACACTTGATTGCACAGGATTGCAACTTGCGAATGCAGCTCTGCACGGCTGCCCAAGAACTCTGGGAGCCCCATCTTTTTGATGCGAGATTTTGGTCTCTGTGAGTGTTGCAATGTGGACTGAAGAAGGGTCTACTTTGGCCTGCTGTGTTCAGGCAACAGAGAGCATGTGGAGATACAGCTTGTAAGGATGCGTGTGTTATGTCTCCAAGGGAAGAACTGGACCTCAGAGTGGGTCCCACGGGCAGAACAAAGGGCAGAGTCCCGTGTGTATGTATGTATTGGGCCTGGGTAGGTTTGTAGCAATGCTCTTAAAATCAGAATGAATTCGGATTAAATTCACTTTTAAAGCAGTTTCAAGGCAATGTAAGCAACCCGGAAGTGAATTTGCCATTCCGAAGCCACCGCTGCCATTTTCGGAAAGGAATCGGCATTAGATTCCCGCCTCTCCCGAGGTGCTTTCCCCTCATTGGCTGTTTAACCCAGTCTGGAGGCTGGAGACTCCATCCAAACTAGGTTAAACACGGCTGTCGCCCCAGTTCTGACACAGAGGGAAGACATCCCCATCCAAACTGGGTTAAAAATGCGTGTCTGCCATTAACGAAGCCATTTTGAAATTTCAGAATTAATTCGGGAAATTCCGAAATTTTTCCGGAAAATTTTGGAAGTCATTCAGATTCAAAGCACCAGTGCCCCCTACATCCGGAACGAGTTTTGAACCATTTTTTAAAAATCAAACAGGCCTAGTTGGTATGTATGTGATGGAGAAAGCACTCTGGTGCTTGCCTGCATAGATGGTAGCGAGGGAGACTTCCGTCGCAAGGCAAGGGAGAGGTACTGGGCATCAAAGGCACTGCTGGGATGAAGGCAAAGGCTTCCTCTTCATCATTTGAAGTAGATCGGGGCAAAGCTGGCTGTCTCTCCTCTCCACCTGCTCTACGTAGAGCTCCTCCTGGTACCAAGGTGCACTCCTCAATGGCCAGCCAAGGCTGCTAGCAAAGAGCAGGGAACCCCCACACAGCCCTGGGAGTGCACCGCCCTCCTGCACCTTATGAGGACTGGCCTTTGGAGCAGGATGCAGGGCCTGCCATGGGCTGGAATCCCTTCTCCTCGTGTGCCACCCATAGGGATTCCTGGCAGTGCAGATGGCTCTCCTTATGGTCAAGGGGTGGGGTCCCTCCTGAAGGTCAAGCAGCAGTTGAGGATTGTATCTCCCCTTGACCCATCAGGCAGGAAGGCCCTCCAGAAGCAGAGCCAGAAAACAGGGTCAGAGTCAAAACAGTTCCAACCGGAGCCATGTGAGGAGGAGCCACAGCATGCTCATCTTGCAATGGATCTAAAGGAGGGATGACTAATTTGGGATTGAAGAGGCCACTTGCAGTGTGTGGCCTCCTAAGGACAGGGCCGCAAAGGAGAGAAGCGGGTGGTTCTAGTGTGGAGGACCAGCCACCTGTGTAGCTGCCAGGCTCTTGCTCCAGGGTGACCAGGGCCAAGTATGCTGCCCACTCACTTTCCTCTGGAGCCTCAGCTGAGAGGTCCTCCTGCAGCTTTGAGATTGCAGGCTGTGAGATTGAACCTGGCCCTTCGTCCCCTTCCTTCCTTCCACTGGGCTTCCGGGAAGCCCACTGTGCTGCTTTCCTTCACATCTGGGGAGCGTGGAGCAATTCAGAACCAAAGCAAGTACGCTGCCTGGGAGTCTGGTGGGGTCTCCTTCTCTGGAGGCTTGAAAGCAGAGGCTGTATCTGTTGGGAGGGCTTGGATTGTGCCTTCCTGACTGGCAGAAGCGGGTCAGGCTGGGTGGCCTTTGGGGCCTCGTCCAACTCTAGGATTCTATGAACTCTGGACGTCTTTGGGGTTTATTTTTGAAAAGGGGGAAAAACAGGCGCTGGGTCTCCAATCCCTTTCTTGTAGATATGTAAGGGCGAAGGGGGGGGGGGGGGGGAGAGGCCTTCTTTCTTTCCCACTGCCATGATGGCCCAAAGGCCCCCTCCCCTTCCTTCCTTCCTTTGTCTGAAGCAGTGCCATGAACAACTTGTTGCTTCCATGGCTGCCTTTCCCCTCCTGCTCTGTCCTTTGGCCCACTTGGTGTTCAGGGTTTGTTGGGAATGTCAATGGCCTTGTTCAAATGCGCTCTCTGTTCACCGGCCACGCAGCCCGGCTGTCTGTGGGGTGGGTGGTTTTCCAGCCCCCTCCTCTCCCTCCTCCAAACTGACTCCTGGCTACAAGCCCTTTCTTTCGTCCAGTGGTTTCCTACGAAGCGGAATCCTTCCCTGAAGCTGTTGGCGCCGGTGGGAGATTTCCCCAGCCCACCCAGATCAGGGTCGCCCTTGGCAGAGGGATTTTCCTCAGAACTGTGTGTGCCTCAAACGTTGACGCAGATCACTTTAATTAAGAGCACCCCCCCCCCCCACCATAAGGAACCCCATTGAAAGAAGCTTCCTTGGGGGCCCAGGCGGACGGGGAGGTGGGCACAGGTTGCGGGTGGTCAGGGGGCAGTGCCGCTTGTGCAGAATCGCAAACACACAATGCTTTGGAGCACAGGAAAAGATGAGCCAGGAGCCCAATCCTCTCTGTAGGCTGTTTGGCATGGAAGGACGCCAAGGGCAAGCTGGCATGGGTTAAGCCCATGTAAAGGGCAGCTTCCACTTCATTGAATGCATTCGGGGAGCAGACTGGCACCACTGCTGTTGCCAGATGCCAAGGCAAAGCCGGCTCTTCCCTCGCAGGGGCCCAGGCCTGCCTGGCTCTGTGTCTCTCTGGGGTGCCCAATGGGAGGGAGGGTCCTCGCAGCCCTGGGACAGAGACGGGAGGCTGCCTACAGGTTTGGTCCTCTTTGTTTCCAATGTAGGCTCTGATGGGTTTGCACAATCCGGAGAGCCTTCTTCCTTCCTTCATTCCTTTTGAGGGGAGGGAGTGAACGCCTCTTGCAGTCTTGGCAGAAGGGCCGGGGAGGGGCATTGTTCAGTGCCAAGGGTTCGAGCTTGGCATGCTGAGCATGCCATCCATTCCAGTTAACAGGCTCAGCCCTCTCTTGCAGCACACTCTCTCCGTGAGGACACACATCACTGAAGGCATGGGGGTTGACCTTCCCAAGCCCAGGCCAATTCCCTCCCCATGGTCTGTTTCTGATGGGGGCAGCTCCAGCCTTCATGACATTTAGACGTGGCTTTGTGGCCTATTAGGAGCTTGGTTTGTTCCTTGCATGAAGGCCACTTGCCCAAGAGTGTGCTGCAGGCAATGTTCCCATGCGGCTCTGGGCATGAGACACCCCAAAAGCAGCCTGGCTCCTCTGAGGATGGCAACCCCTTTCCTGGAGCAGGAGGCAGGTCCTCTGGCTGAGCCCGACTGAGGCATGCTGCAGCAGGGCATGCCTTTTTGTGTCTCCATCCTCCTTGGTTTGTTGGCACACTGCCCACTTTCCCTCTCCCAGGCAAAAGGTGAACCCTCCTCCTGCAGGTCAACCTCTCTCTATCGAAATCCCAATGGAACTGGTTCTTGTGAATGAAGGTTGCCATCTCTATTGGAGCCTCCCCACTCCATTGCACAGACTAAGCCAATGAACATTTAAAGCGGCCCACTGCCTAACAGGGGCCCACCTAAAACCATATTTGGGCTGACGTTGATCCCGCCCCGCAGTTGCCACTGAGGCCACCTGGACTGCAGCAGCGTGAAAAGGGGGAGGCTGTAAGCAATGGGGCATCATCCATGGCCATGCTTGCATGCCTCCATTGGGATCTGTGGGGAATCCCAATGTCTCTTTCACCAAGTGACTTCAGAGAACGAGATAAGACTGGGAATAGCTCTCTTTTCTTTTTTAATCTCAGCACTAGATGAGGACTTGGAGCCCAGCTTTTCCCAGGCAATGTGCGCAGGACGCGGGTTCTCCTCTCTCCCTTTGGGCCCGAGGGTGCGCCATGCGCACAAGTACAGATATCAAGCTGAACAGGGAGTCCTAAGGTGTTTGGCATTGAGGACGAGGCTCCACCTAAAGATGAGAACCTCCTGATGGTAAGGGCATTTTGGCAGCGGATTATTCTTCCTGGGAGTTCGGCGGAGTTTCCTTCTTTCTCTGGAGGTTCTTAAGCAGAGGCTGGATGGCCGTCTGTCAGGTGGGTTTGGATTGTGCCTTCCTTCCTGGCAGAAGGGGTTTGCACTGCATGGTCCTTGGGGCCCCTTTCAACTCTGTGATTCTAAGTAAAGGTAAATGAAAAGGTTTCCCTTGACATTAAGTCTAGTTGTGTCCATCTCTTGGGGGTTGCTCATCTCCATTCCTAAGCTGAAGAGCCAGCATTGTTCATAGACAACTCCAAGGTCATGTGGCTGGCATGACTGCATGGAGCGCCGTTACCTTCCTGCCAAAGTGGTACCTCTTGATCTACTCACATTTGCATGTTTTCAAAGTGCTAGGTTAGCAGAAGCTGGGGCTAACATCGGGAGCTCACCCTGCTCCCCGGGTTCAAACCAGCAACCTTTCAGTGAGCAAGTTCATCAGCTCAGCACCAGGGGGCCCATGATTCTAATTAGAAAGGTTCAATATTGGCCTGTCAAGGGAGCCACTTGCACCTAAGGAGGCAGGCTTGGTTTACAAAAGCTGATGTTGCCCGTTCTCTTTTCCCAATTAGTCTCTAAAGCGGTGCAAAGAGAGCATTGCCTAGAGAAGGGCCAGGTGATCAGAAGATTCATTTGCCAAGGTCCCCAGCTAGGAAAGGCAAGGCTGGGGGTGGGGGGAGTATGGCTTTGTGTTTATGCCAGGGACCCCTTCCTGCAAGCCATGCATGCACGCTACCCCCTGCCTAAGGGGTCTCCTTCCCATCTTTCCCCAGAAGGCCTGATCCCTGAGAAGCCCCCCAAGACTCAGCCCAAGAGGTCTCAACTGGAGCCTGTTCTCCCCTCTCCTTCCACTGCTGTCTTCCTTGGGCCGATTTCAACTTGTCAACACCTTGGGGCAGAGCCTGGCCCACTTCCACCCCAAGAAGCTCCTCTTTGCACGGTTTCGCACGGCAAGTGGCACCCTTCCAAGGCCCGCCCAAGAGGCCTTGGTGGGACCGAGCCGGCTAGTCGGGTTCCCTGCCTCGGAGCCTCTCTAACCAGCCTGGCGGGTCTCCTCCTACCTTTCTCTAGCTGGAGACGGGGCACCAGGGCGCTCTCCTGAGAGATCAGCCGGATGATCCCCCTTGGGCAATCTCTGCAGAGGAAACAGACAGTGAAACACACACAGGTGCACCGGCGGAAGGTGCCCTTGCCCCGACCCTCCTGGCCTGCTCCTCTCCTCCCCTCCCAACGACCCTTACCAAGCCTTCCTCACCTGCTCCTTCCCAAAAGAATGGGCAACCAAAGGCCGGCCAAAATGAAGAAGCAACACACACTGAGCATCTCCAAAGGACAATGGGGTGAGAGAAAGGCTTGGATTCTTAGTCAGAGCCATGGTGATGGTCAAAGGCAACTTGGCTGGGGTTATCCCAGCAAGGACGTGATGGCGGAAAGAAGAACCACCCCGTTGCCCTCCTTCAGGGCACCCAAAGCAGCATCTCTGCTCCCCAGTCTCCTGGGGAAGGGCTTGGTTCGGCCTCAGCCAGGCATTATTTGTTGTTGTTATTGTTGTTCTCTAGGAAAGCAGAGCAGTTCTCGGATCAAGGTGAAATATGGTAATCACCATGGCAGATGGGGTAAGGGGGGGAATGAACAACAAATCCCCATACTTTGACCAACTCAGCACAAATTGCCCTTCGATGCACTTTATCTCACCCTTTAGTGAAATTAAACCCCATTGTTTGTCCCACCAGATACACCACCCTACTCATCCATCTCACCCAGGGTTTTACAAATTCTGTCCTTTGCCATTGGCCCTGCCTACTCTGCTCATTTTTTGTTATTTTATTTTATATCCTGTGTTTCTCTTGTATTATTTTGTTTTGTCATATTTTATTATATTGTATTTGGTGTATTATTGTATGTTTGTACTCTTTTTGCCTTGTTGTAATTGTTAGGCTTGGCCTCATGTTAGCTGCTAGGCCTGGTTAGGTTTTTCGTATCTTGATCGAATTCGTATTAAATTCTATTCTAAATTACTTATGAAGTGGTTCCGAACCACTGTAAGCAACCCGGAAGTGAATTACCAAATTTGAAGCCACTGCTGCCATTTTTCGGGAAAAAAATCACCATTTTCTGAAAGGGTTTTCCCCTTCCTTGGCCCACTGCCGGGCACGTCCTCTTCATTGGCCGGAGCTGTGGCCTCGGCGAGCTACCCAGGGGCGGATGGGGGCTGGCGTTTTGTGATGTGCGCTCTCCTCTCACCGGCCGGCGAGTGCACCCAGGAGCACGTCGCTGGGCGTGGTGCGGGGCCGGCACTCTGGGCCTTGCTACAGGCCATGTACCTTGGGCTAGGCGCAGGCCGGTGTTTTTTCTGGTGCGCACGCTCTTCACACCTGCAAACACATCGCTGGGCGCAGCGCGGGACCGGTGCCCTGGGCCTTGTTGTGGGCCAGGTGTGCAGGGCCGGGCACAGGCTGGCGTTTTTCCGGCACACGTCCTCTCCTAGATGAATGTTCTCCTCTCCTCCAGAAGTGGAGGGAAGACCAGGGCTTTCAAGCCCGGTTTGAAAGACCAGGTCTTCCCTCCGCTTCTGAATAGGGCCTAGGAGAGGAGAACGTTCACCTAGGAAAGGAGCATGTGCTGGAAAAACACTGGCCTGCGTCCAGCCCTGAGCATCTGGCCCGCAACAAGGATCTGAATGGCCCCGCAGGGAGAAGGAAAGCCCCGCCCAAAGCGGCTGCTTTAACCTGCTTTGGATGCGTGTTTTCTTCAGTTTGGATGCGGCCATTAACGAAGCCATTCCAAAATTTTGGAATTTTAATGAATTAATTTTGAAATTTTCCCCAAAATTTTCAGAAGTCAATCATATATGAAGTGCCAGCTACATCCGAAATGAGTTTTCAACCATTTTGGGGGGGATCAATCAGGCCTATTAGCTGTCCCCGAGTCCCCTTGTGGAGATGGCGGTGGGGTATAAATAAAGATGATGATGATGATGATTAGGCCTTCAGTCTAACCCAGGGCCGCCCAACAGGCGACCCGCGGGCCATGCACGGCCCCCGAGCCCCTTGCTCACGGCCCTCCCCTCCTCCGTAAAAAAAAAATCCCAAAAAATTCCCGAAAAATTCCAAAAAAAAGTGCGCACGCGCACAGTTTCGCCTGCTTCTGACGCTGGCGTGACGCTTTGGGAGGGGGGGCGGAGCCATGGGGAGCCCCCAGTGGCTCCTCCCTCTCTCCCAAAGCGTTACGCCAGCTGCGGAAGCCGGCGAAACCGCCGGCTTCCGCGGCTGCCGTGATGCCTTGGAAGGGAGGGGGGATCCCCGCGGCGCATCCCTTTCTCCCAAAGCATCAGAACAGCTGTTCTGACGCTTTGGGAGAGGGGGCGGAGTCACGTGGCCGGGGCGTGGCCGCCCCCCCCAGGTGATCACTCACCAGAAGTCCGGCCCTTGAGCCGGCAGAAGTTGGACTGCCACCTATTTGCTTCCAACCAGAAGGTTATGCAGAGTGAAGTGGAAGGCAGGGCTTGGCACCCACAACAACCAGGAGCAAAAAAGGATGGTAAGTTGGGAAATCCATACACAGCCTTCTCGGTGGTAGCCCCTTGGCTTTGGAACTCCCTCCCTAATGAGATCAGATCTGCCCCCTCCCTCATGACCTTCCGGAAGAAGCTCAAACCCTGGTTATGGGATCAAGCATTCACAGAATAGATGGTTTTAATGGACTGTTTTAGTCTATGGGAATTGGATTGATCTGGAAGACAACGTGAAATGGCAAACTGTTTTAATGGATTTATAAGTGCTTTAAATGTAGGTTAAGTGTATATTATGTTTGTTTATTGTTCGGCACCGATTGGTGCCTGTTGGTAGCCGTCCTGAATCCCTCTTTGGAGGCAAGAAGGACGGGATAGAAATAAATAATCGTGAAAGAACCTGCACCTCTGGCGCTCCAGCCATAGAGGGCATTGTGCATATTCTGCTCCATTGTTGTCTATGTGCCAAGGTGAGATCTTGATATTTACAATGTATTTGAATAGTGTTGTGTTTTATCTCCTTGGTCTAACTCTGTTGTATCCCGCCTCGGGCTGGAAGGAGAGGTGTGAAATGTATTATTATTACTCCTCCTCCTCTCTCCGCACACCATGAATCATCTGTTGTAACCACCGTGGGTGACACAATGATACCAAATGTGATAAAAGAGACCTTTAAAATCAGAATACAGCTAGAGATCTAACTTTCTTTTATACCGGGGCTTCCAAATGAATTTCAGGACATTTTATATTAAATGCTTTCCAAACTGGGTGTCAACTGCAGCAGTGTGTAGACACTGGCATAAACACAGGATCCTAACGCATTTAGATAGCGTTACTAGCAAAAGACATCCGTCTTGGAAATGTATGTTATTATTTTACAGATCATATATGTATGTACCCTGTTTCCCTGAAAATAAGACAGTGACATATTAATTTTTGCTCCAAAAGATGAGCTAGGTCTTACTTTCAGGGGAGGGGAGGCCTTATATATAGCAATTCAGCCAAACCTATACTAGGTCTTATTTTCAGGGGATGCCTTATTTTCAGGGAAACAAGGTATATGTGTGTGTGTGTATGTATGTATGAGTATATATATGAGAAAAGTTTCCATGAAACATGTTGTGGCCCAATACATTTCCTTATTGCACTTTATGTGTGTGCATCTCTTACGTATCTCTTCTAAAGGATATGGTTTCAACTCTGAATATGTTTCAATGGTTTTTAACAAGGAATTTTGAACACCGTTTATATTTAATCCTGTTCTAACGTTTGCAGATTTGTATATTTTAAATGAGGCCTGGGCAAACTTGGGCCTTTCCTCCAAGTGTTTTGGACTTCAACTCCCATAATTCCTAAGTCTACCGGGCCTTCGAACTTACTGTGGGAGTCGTTTTGGACGTTGTTTTGGAACTACCAGTATTCTCTCACATTCCCTAGGCCGAATTAACACATCTTGTCTCCCTTTCCTGCACCTCCTTCTCCCCATTATCATTCCTATAAAGCCCCCCCCGACCACTGGAACTCCCCTCACGCCCTACTTGATCTCTCTTCCTATCCTTAGGGCGTGGCGTGGTCCAACGGAAGTATTGGCCAGGGATATGGGAAAACAAAGGCTACTGGGCTGGGGAGTATGAACTATAGAGCTCCTGGGGTGAGGGGAGAGGGATAACGGGCTACATAAGAACATGAGAAGAGCCATGCTGAATCGGGCCTCAGCCCATCTAGTCCAGCATTCTGTGTCACACAGTGGCCCACTAGTTGTACACGGGGATCTCTAGCAGAAAGGAGGGCAAAACCCTCACACCCTAGTAGGCTGGGGGATAAAGGATAAAGGGCAATTGGACTGAAGAAGAGAGGATGAGAGGGTGGGGATGAGAGGGCCTTCTCGGTGGTGGCCGCCCGCCCCTGGAATGCCATTCAAAGGGAAATAAGACAGACCCCATGCCTCCACTCTTTTTGTAAGAGTTTGAAGACTTGGTGGTTCCAACCAATCTTTGAGAATGACCAGTGCTAGTTCAGCCGAGACACTGTCCGGAGACGACCTTGCCCCCTATAGATTACCAGGGTCATTCTCCTAACAGGCCCCTGGAAATAGCCCGTCCCTGCTTTTGTCGCTTACCTATTACAGTGCTGTACCTAAATGCCGGTCCCATCTTATTTCAATGTGTATCAGTCTTGACCCGGCCTTTTCCATGCCATAACAAAGAGACATGAAGAGCAGGCAGGATTTTTGCTTTTAATATTTATGTGTTGTTGGGTAATTCCATGCTTATGTTGCTGTTACTGTTGTTTTTTTGTTCATGTTGTGATTCTGTATGTTTTGATGTTGTTGCTTGGAAACCGCCCTGAGTCCCCCCCAGGGAGATAGAGCAGTATATATTTAAATATTATATATTTAGGCCTGGTTAGGTCAGTCGGAATGCTTGTAAAATCGGAATGAATTCGGATTAAATTCACTTTTGAAGCAGTTTTGAAGCAATGTAAGCAACCCGGAAGTGAATTTGCCATTTCAAAGCTGCCACCGTCATTTTCGGAAAGGAATCGGCGGGTTTCCCTTCCCTGGCCTTCCCTTCCATGTGCGGCTCTCGTCCCAGTTCTGATGCAGAGGGAAGGACCTCCGCGTCCAAACTGGGTGTCTTTCTTACTGCGCATGCGTGTCTGCCATTAATGAAGCCATTCCGAAATTTTGGAATTTTTCAGAATAAATTTAGAAATTTTTCCGGAAAATTTCGGAAGGCATTCAGATTCGAAGCACCCTACATCCAGTATGAGTTTTGAACCAATTTTTGGGGGGTCAACCAGGCCTAATAAATATATTATTATATTATTATTATTATTATTATTATTAGGACCATAAGGCTGGGGAGTAAGGCGTAGGGAGCTACTGGACTGTGTTGTTGTTCATTCGTTCAGTCGCTTCCGACTCTTTGTGACCTCATGGACCATGGGAAGGGGATGGTAGGGAGTGAGGGGTAGGGAGAAAAGGCCACTGGGTTGGGGGTAGGGGGCTAGCGGACTGGAGGGCGGAAGGGATAGGGGGTAAGGAGTCGGGGGCTGTTGGGCTGGGAAATAGGGGAAGGTGGTCTGTTGGGCTGAGCTAGTGAATATTGCCTTGTTTGGCTCTTATCAAATACTTTTGATGATTCTCTTAAGAACAGTAAGAGAATCACGAGAGAAGAGCTCTATGGACAGTTTACTTGTCCGAATGCATCTCCCTTGACGAACCACTGGGGAAACGAAGATCTTCTGGGGAGGCCCTGCTCTCGGTCCCGCCACCATCACAGGCACCTTTGGTGGGGATGAGAGGCAGGGCCTTCCTTCTCAGTGGTGGCCCCTCGGTTATGGAACTCCCTTCCTGGCAACATTAGATCACTCCCTCCTCTCCTGTCCTTCAGAAGGATGGTGAAGACCTGGCTGTGGGACCAAGCCTTTGGGGCAGGGCAAGGAGGCACAATGGTGCCCGGAGATGGTTTTTAAGCAACTGATTTTAATGTTTTTATTTATTTATTTATTTATTTAATTCGCTTTTATATACCGCTCCTCCCTGCAGGCTCGGGGCGGTTTACATAAAACTATACAACATACATAAAACCATTTGATTGCATAAAACACAAGGGCATGGATAGAAATCATCAGGAGGTGCTTAGATTGAAGGCCTGCTTAAAGAGGACAATCTTGCAGGCCTTCCGGAAAGGGCCCAACTCTGTAATAGCACGAACTCCATCTGGTAACATGTTCCATAGCATCGGTGCCACCACGGAGAAGGCCCGTTGTCTTGTCACTGAGAGGCGACAGGAACGAACTGATGGAATCATCAGAAGGTTTTGTTCTTCTGAGTGCAGAGATCTCGGGGGAATGTATGGGGTGAGGCGGCCACTCATGTACACTGGCCCTAGACCATACAAGGCCTTGAAGGTCAAAACCAGCACCATGAAGATAATCCGGTACTCTACTGGTAGCCAGTGCAATTGCTGTAAAATTGGTGTGATATGCTTTCTTGCCGATGCTCCCACCAGCAATCGAGTAGCAGCATTTTGCACCAACTTAAGTTTCCGGATTGTTGACAAGGGAAGGCCAATGTAGATGGCGTTACAGTAGTCTAGCCTCGAGATGACCGTCGCCTGGATCACCGTAGCTAGATCATTCCTGGATAGGTAAGGAGCCAGTCGCCTAGCCTGTCGGAGATGGAAAAATGCAGACCTGCTAACCGCAGAGACCTGGGTCTCCATCGATAGCAGTGGGTCCAATTGGACCCAGGCTTTTTACCAAAGACGACGGGCTTAACCGCTCGCTGTCCAGGGTAGGCAACTGGCACTCACCAAGACCAGGACGACCCAGCCATAGGATCTCTGTCTTCGATGGGTTCACCTTCAACCGGCTGGTACGCAGCCATCCAGTCACGGCTTCAAGGCATTGATGGAAACAATCGGGTACAGTGTCCGGCCTGCCGTCCATTCTCAGCACCAGCTGGGTGTCATCAGCGTACTGATGACACTCCAGACCAAAATCGCAGACCAGTCGGGCAAGTGGACACATATAGATGTGGATATAAGTGATTTAATGTGGATATAAGTGATTTTAATGTTTGTATATATATTTACGGTTTTATGTCTCAGCATTGAATGTTTGCCGTATATATGTTGTGCTCCACCCTGAGTCGGGGTAAGAAGGGCAGAATATAAATGCTTTAAATAAATAAATAAATAAATGCTGTTACTATTATGTTAAGCTGCTTTGAGTCTCCCATAAGAGATAAAACGGAGTGTAAATAAATATAATACTGTATATACTCGAGTATAAGCCGTTTTGCAACCCCTTTTTTAGGCCGTAAAAGCTCCCCTCGGCTGAGTCAAGGTTATTTATTATGTTACTCTTATTATTGTTATTATATTTACATTATTAGACTCTATTATTTTTCAGTATTTATTATTGTTTTATTACATGTATTATTTTACTGTTATGATTACATTTATTATTTTACTTTATTATTATTGGAAGGATATGTAAACACGTTTATTTACTTATTTTATTTATTTATTTGTCGAATTTCTAGGCCGCCACTCCCGGGTGGCTCGAGGCAGCTCACAACAGGGCAATACACAATAAAACACATAAAACACTGAAAGAGGTGAGAATAATGGTTTCATCAAGAGTTGGACAGTCTTATCTCAAATTAGTTTTATGTAAATATTCAAAAGCATTTAACCTACTGATGCCTCAATGAAAAATATTCCAAAAATATTATTTTATTGGTATCTGTTTTTATTTTGAAATTGACCAGTAGCTGCTGCATTTCTCACCTGAGTCAATAGGTTTTACCAGGTTTTTGTGGTAAAATTAGGTGCCTCGGCTTGTATTCGGGTCGGCTTATACTCAAGTATATACGGTAATGATAATAATAATAATTATTATTATTTAACCTACTGTTTACAAGTAGAACCAAATTACCATGTTGCGTAAGATGAAGGTTGTGTGCCCAGCAGAAGGCAAAGGCACAAGCCTGCCTCCATCTTGGCCTTGGAAGGAGAACAACAAGGCGGCCATTTTGTTTCCAGAGCAACAGCCGGGGTTTGATCGTCGCTCGTTGTTGTGTAGGCCTGGCCGCCATTCCTTCTTTCCACACAAAGAGGCCTTCTCGACGACGCCATCTCGGCCGCCTCAGAAGGGTTTGCGAGCCTTTCAAAGGACAAGATGGCCGTCTTGCTGAGAAACAAGCCTGCCTCCATCTTGGCCTTGGAAGGAGAACAACAAGGCGGCCATTTTGTTTCCAGAGCAACAGCCGGGGTTTGATCGTCGCTTGTTGTTGTGTAGGCCTGGCCGCCATTCCTTCTTTCCACACAAAGAGGCCTTCTCGACAATGCCATCTCGGCCGCCTCAGAAGGGTTTGCGAGCCTTTCAAAGGACAAGATGGCCGTCTTGCTGAGAAACAAGCCTGCCTCCATCTTGGCCTTGGAAGGAGAACAACAAGGCGGCCATTTTGTTTCCAGAGCAACAGCCGGGGATTGATCGTCGCTTGTTGTTGTGTAGGCCTGGCCGCCATTCCTTCTATCCACACAAAGAGGCCTTCTCGACAATGCCATCTCGGCCGCCTCAGAAGGGTTTGCGAGCCTTCCAAAGGACAAGATGGCCGTCTTGCTGAGAAACAAGCCTGCCTCCATCTTGGCCTTGGAAGGAGAACAACAAGGCGGCCATTTTGTTTCCAGAGCAACAGCCGGGGTTTGATCGTCGCTTGTTGTTGTGTAGGCCCGGCCGCTATTCCTTCTTTCCACACAAAAAGGCCTTCTCAACGACGCCATCTCGGCCGCCTCAGAAGGGTTTGCGAGCCTTTCAAAGGACAAGATGGCCGTCTGGCTGAGAAACAAGCCTGCCTCCATCTTGGCCTTGGAAGGAGAACAACAAGGTGGCCATTTTGTTTCCAGAGCAACAGCCGGGGTTTGATCGTCGCTTGTTGTGTAGGCCTGGCCGCCATTCCTTCTTTCCACACAAAGAGGCCTTCTCGACGACGCCATCTCGGCCGCCTCAGAAGGGTTTGCGAGCCTTTCAAAGGACAAGATGGCCGTCTTGCTGAGAAAGAGCGACAGACGGAGCGGCATCTGCGCCCGCCAAACAGCTTAAGGGGGGAAATGGCAGCCATTTTATCATCTGCTGCATTGATATTGAGAAGGCCCCAAAAGGGATTTGAACCCAGCTCTCCCAAATATGGTTATCTCATCTTCGGAAAGGACACCCTTCTTCTCTCTCCTGAGAGAGGAGTTAGTGTCCTGGGGGCGCGGCCTATGCAGAAGCGGCCATTTTCTTCCTCCCTCAGAGCCTTTCTTTGAGGTGCTGGTTCCCCAAAAAGGACAACAATCCCTCCATTGGCCCCTGAACGTCCAGGGAAGAAAGGCAACCATGAGGAGAAGGCAATAAGAGACGGCAGGAAAGAGAAAAGGAGCCGACGCCTGAGGGAAGGAAGGCCACGTGTGGCAAAGAATGCTTGAAGAAGGGGCCTCTGTCACTGAGAGAGCACAGCCGGGGAGCCACCCAAGCCCTTTCTTGGCAGGCCTCCTTGTGAGGCTCGTCGCAGGCCGCCTCTTGGGCTGAGAGAGCGTGGCCTGCCCAAGGTCGCCCAGTGGCCTTTGATGGCCGAGCGGGAATTCAAAGGCTGGTCCTCGTCCAGGACTCCAAAAAGGCCGCCCACCCCACTGTCGCCTCGCTATTTGGAATGAAAAGAACAGATTCACGCATGGCAAGGTTCCCGGCCTGAGCGGGCAACTCTCCAGAAGGCCCGGCCCAGGCTCCCTGCCCAGTGGGTGATGCTGCACATCCCAAGCTCATTCAGAAATGGCGTGGAAGGAAGGGAGGGAGGAGAGAAGGAAAGTAAGGGAGAAAGGAGGAGGGAAGGAAAGAAGAAAGGAAGGAAGGGGGAGACAGAAAGGAGAAGGAATAGAGAAAAAGGGAGAAGGAAAGGGAGTGAAAGGAAGGAATGGAGAAAGGAGGGAAGGAAAGAAGGAAGGAAGGGGGAGAGAGGGAAAAGGGGAGAAGGAAGGGAAAGGCAAAGAGAAAAAAGAGAGGAAAGGAAAGGAAGGCAGAGAGGGAAAAAGAAGATAAGGGAGGAAGGAGAGAAGAGAGTAAGGAGAGAAAGAACAAGAAAGAGTGAAAGGAAAGGAGAAAAAGGAAGGAAGGGGAAGAGAAAGGAGAAGGAAGAGAGAAAAGGGGAGAAGGAAAGGGAGTGAAAGGAAGGAAGGGAGAAAGGAGGGAAGGAAAGAAGGAAGGGGAGAGGGAAAAGGGGAGAAGGAAGGAAAAGGCAAAGAGAAAAAGAGGAAAGGAAGGCAGAGAGGGAAAAAGAAGATAAGGGAGGAAGAGAAGAAAAGGAAGAAAGGAGAGAAGTGAGTAAGGAGAGAAAGAACAAGAGTGAAAGGAAAGGAGGAAGGAAGGAACGGGAAGAGAAAGGAGAAGGAAGAGAGAAAAGGGGAGAAGGAAAGGGAGTGAAAGGAAGGAAGGAGGGAAGGAAAGAAGCAAGGGGGGAGAGGGAAAAGAGGAGAAGGAAGGAAAAGGCAAAGAGAAAAAGAGGAAAAGAAAGGAAGGCAGAGAGGGAAAAATAAGATAAGGGAGGAAGGAGAGAAGAAAAGGAAGAAAGGAGAGAAGAGAGTAAGGAGAGAAAGAACAAGAAAGAGTGAAAGGAAAGGAGAAAGGAAAGAAAGGAAGGGGAAGAGAAAAGAGAAGGAAGAGAAAAAAGGGGAGAAAGAAAGGGAGTGAAAGGAAGGAAGGGAGAAAGGAGGGAAGGAAAGAAGGAAGGGGGAGAGGGAAAAGGGGAGAAGGAAGGGAAAGGCAAAGAGAAAAAAAGAGAGAGGAAAGGAAGGCAGAGATGGAAAAAGATAAGGGAGGAAGGAGAGAAGAAAAGGAAGAAAGGAGAGAAGAGAGTAAGGAGAGAAAGAACAAGAAAGAGTGAAAGGAAAGGAGAAAGGAAAGAAAGGAAGGAAGAGAAAGAGAAGGAAGAGAGAAAAGGGGAGAAGGAAAGGGAGTGAAAGGAAGGGAGAAAGGAGGGAAGGAAAGAAGGAAGGAAGGGGGAGAGGGAAAAGGGGAGAAGGAAGGAAAAGGCAAAGAGAAAAAGAGAGGAAAGGAAGGCAGAGAGCGAAAAAAAGATAAGGGAGGAAGGAGAGAAGAAAAGGAAGGAGAGAAGAGTAAGGGGAGAAAGAACATGAAAGGAAAGCAGAAAGGAAAGGAAGGAAGGGGAAGAGAAAGGAGAAGGAAGAGAGAAAAGGGAGTGAGAAAGGAGAGAAGAAAGGGAGGGAAAAGAGAAGGAAAGAAGAGTGAAAGAAAGGAGAAAAGGGATTGAGGAGAGAAGGAAAGGAAGGGAGAGAGAAATGAGAAGAGAAAAGGTGAGAAGGAAAAGGGAGAAAGAAGAGAAGGAAGTAAAGGAAGAAAAGTGAGAAGGAAGAAAAGAGATAAGAAAAGGAAGGAGAGAAGGAAGGAAGGCGCTGCTGCTATGTGTTCAGGCCCTAGATCCAGCTTGGGTGAGTACAGCAATGGTCCTGCTTTTGCCTTTCTCGGCCCTTTTGGGATGGAAACCAAAAGAAGTGCAGCCATAACCGGGAGAGCAGGGCGGGAGGCGATGGTTTCCAAGCACTGGGACATCCAAGGAATTCTTCTCTCCAAGCTATGGGCTGGAAAAGTTTCCCAAACAAGTGGCCTGTTTGTCCAAGAGCTTCTTGGGCCTTCACACAGAAAGCGGAGCTGGCCATTGTCACCAGACACACACAGAGCGAGAGAAATCCCACTCCCCCAGGAAGTGAGCTCCCCCACCTGCTGGGGTTCTTTCCTTCCAGGAGGCCTTTTATCTTTGCTCTGTTTACAATGGCTAAGGGTTGGACTAGATCAGGGGTGCTCATTATGGTGATCGGGAGCACCTAGGTGATCTTCAGCCCTCTTCCAGGTGATCTTTGGGCCTCACCAGCCGGATGGCGCACCCCTGCCATGTGCGCGCACGTGCGCTCCTGCCGCCACCTTTGCGGGGCTTCTTTTGCCAAATGAGGCTTTAGTGGGCGGGCCCTGGCGCTTGTCTTGCCACGCACAGTGTGGTGACATGACTCCCCATTGGTTGCTGCAAGGTGTGTGGGGCTGCTTTCTTTCCTTGGTTGGGGGCGAGGAGGGAGGGCTCTGCCGTGTTCCTGGGGCTGAACCCGAGGAGGAGGGGCTGGGGATGGAGACTCCACTTGCTGCTGCTGCTTGTGCCCTCGTCGCCTTTCTCCGCCTCGCCCTCCTCGCCCTTGAAGGAGAAAGGCGGCGAGGGCCCACGGGGGGGGGGGGGGGGAGAGAGAGAGGGGTGCCTCTTCAGAGCCGGCTAGGAAGAGCCACCCCCCCTCTCTCCCGTGGGCATGGACCGCCACCAGTGGGAGGAGTCCTCCTTCCTGCCAGCCGTCCACTTGGGCGTCCTTTCTGAGTGACACCCTCGAAAGGAAGGGCGCCCCCCCCCCCCACTGCATCTGTCACTTTGGGGAAGCACCTCTTCCACTCTTCCTTCTCCTGCCCAGGTAAGGAAGCCTCGAGGAGCCATGGGGAGGCTCCAGCCGCATGTGGGTCCCTCTCTCAGTTGAGTTTCTCGGCCCAGGCAGCGGCCAGGCGGCCCCTCTTCCCAGCCCTGCGCCTTCCGAGCCGCCGCCGCCATATCTGGCCGGAGTGCTGGTGGTGCGCCTATAAATACCCTCCTGCTGCATGTGTGGGAGGGTCCTGCTGTGCACGCAAGAAGCAGGACGGGATGGGGACTTCCTGCTTCACGAAAGCACACAGCAGGAAGGAGGAAGGCAACGAAGACATTAAGAGAGAGCGCGCACGCAGGCAAGGAGGGTCCCCTTCCCGGGTGCGCGCGGCGGCAACATCGTGGGCAGGCAAGAAAGAAGCCCCGTGCGGACGGAAGGCTGCAGCAGGAGCTGCGTCGCGCACACGCCACATGCACAACAGGTGATCTTTTCAACTGGATTGTTCATATAGTAGCTCGCATGATGAAAAAGTGTGGGCACCCCTGGACTAGATGGTGGCGGGGAAAAAATAAAGTTTATTATTATATTGTTACTAGCTGACCCGGCCACGCGTTGCGGTGGGATTTTTAAAAATTGGGGACTGTGTGTGTAGTTATGTATATGTGTACAGTATATGTATGTCCGTGTGTGTACTTATGTATATGTGTTTGTATATGTATGTGCGTGTATGTGTGTGTTCCTTTCTTCTCCCCTTTCCTTCCTTCCCTCCATCCTTCTATCCTTTCCTTCCTTTTCCCTCCCCTCCTTCCTGCTATCCTTCCTTTCTTCTCCCCTCCTTCCTTCCATCCATTCTTCCTTCCATCCATTCTTCCTTCTATCCTTCCTTTCCTTTCTTCTCCCCTCCTTCCTTCCCTCCCACCCCCCGTCCTTCCTTTCCCTCCTTCCCTCCATCCCTCCCTTTCGGTATCAGTCCCTGCTCCCCTTGTCTCAGTCCCTCCATTCCTTTCCCTACCACCACCAACATTCTGACTCTCTGAACTGCCAGGGGGGGGGGGGGGGGGTGGGGCTCCCAGCCTACATTCTGACTGAGGGAGAATTTGCATAATCCCTCTAATTGGTCAGCTCCACTAACATTCCGAAACTGTAAACTGCCAGATGGAGGTGGTGTGAGGGATCATGGGAGTTGAAGTCCATAATGTTTTTTGGATTTTTTTTGGATTTGTAGCCGTTGTCTCTTTTTTGGGTGGGGGGTTTGTCTTGGTAAGCATACCTCGTAGGGTTTTCTGGGTATGTGGGCTGTTTTTGTGTTTCTGCCTAGTGTGGTTTCTTTGTTATAGAGCCAGGAAACATGACAGCTCTCTTTTTATATATATAATTATTATTAATGTTCCTGCTGCAAGAAGTGCGACTATTCTTGTCCCCCCAGGCTGCGCCACAAGAAGGGCTCCCTGCGCCCATTTCCACGCCAGGTGAGTCTCTTCCTGAAGATCCTGAACAAACCACACAAAGCCGTTTCATCAAATCTCCTTTACTGCCCCTCCGGGGAAGAGGCTGTGCTTCCATACTGCAGGTTTTTTTTACAAACACTTCATGGTATTTACAAGTCACGGATTATTAGTGTTTTGCCTCCCAAAAAAACAGAGATGAGCCTGGAGAGTTTTCGTGTGCAAAAACAGTTCTGCCGGCCTCTGCTGCGCTGAGCAGGAACCAGCAGAAAAGCCAGCTGAGTTTCAGGGTGCCCGTGAGAAAAGGGGAGGGCGCCCAGTGGGACAACCGACCAACTGCGCTGGTTCGCACAGAATATGGATACAGCTTGCTCAAGTTAATACATCATGCAAAAGGAAAAAAACCAACAACAACTGGATAATGAGAAAGTAATATAACAACAAAGGCTGAGGAATGGGGTGGCTTGATGAATGTGGCGTGAATAAGAAAAAAAACGGGCTGAAAGAGGACTGCCTTAAAGTGCCAGGGACAAATCCAGAGTGGGTTGAGAGTGGGGTGCTGCGGAAGTGGGGGGCTTCTCCTTGGCTTAGTTGGACTGGGGCGGAGGAGGAAGGGGGACACTGGTGCTCAGTGTGCAAGGTGCCTTGTGGGAAGGTGGCCAGTGCTGCTCAGAAGTCTGTCCTCACGCAGCACAGCTCCACATCACGGCTTCCCCTGCGCACAAAGGCTGCCTTCGTGTCTTTTATTGCTTCAGAAGGAGAGCCATATGCCTGGCAGGCCCACAGAAAGACACCTGAGACAGACGGACAGTCAAGGAAGGGGGCGGTGTGTGCCGGATGGAATGGAGGGGCCCGGCGAGCCTCCTAGGAGCAGCGCACGACCAGCAGCGCTCGTGGTGGCAGCGGTGTCTTATGAATCAGCTGCCCTTGTTCCTAGGCAGAGGGTAGCACACGGCACTCTTCCAGGCCAGTCCCTCCTGCGGCCGAAGTGCTCCCAGAGAGCCGCTGCCAGGACTCAGCCTCCGGCGGCCTAGAGGCCAAAGAGCTCCCAGCCCAAAGTCTGTGCCAGGCAGAGGGCAACTCCAGCTTCGCCCAGGCCACCAAGAAGGTCTCTCTCGGGTGTGGGAGCCCCCCTCCCTGCCCTGTTCCAGCAGTATTGGGCCCAAAGCGGTGGCCACGGCCCCTATTAACTGCTCCAAGGTGGCTGCAAAGTGGCTGTTCTCCCCTTCCCCAGGTAAGCGGGAAGAGGGTACGAGGTCTGCGGCCACTAGGAAGGAAGTTGAAATGGACATCCAGCAACACTAAAACAAAGTGAAGAAAAGAAACAGGATGGGATGAGACAGGAGGATTCCACAGGTGAAAGAAATGATGCCAACAAATAAAAGCCAATGAAGCCACCCAGTGCCTCAGCCCAGCCACTTACTCCGGAGCCCATCTGCCTGCCTGCCTGCCTGCCTGCCTCCCACTCGCTTGGAGCACTGGCTGGTGGGGAGCGGGGGTGGAACAGCAATGCCAGCCCCACACATTGTGAAGGAGCCCCAGGCAAATGCTACAAGCTGTACAAGCTGTAAGTAAACCTTCGGAAGGGTGGACCGCCTGCTTGAGGAAGCCAGGGCACCCAATCTGTGCACCAGAGGAGCATCACAGTCCTTATGCTAGGCACCCCTCCCCGCCCCACTTCCAGCCTATCTCCTTCCCACCTCCAGCTCGCCCCTTGCAACACTAAACTGTATGTCCAGCAACACTCTCAGCAGAGCCCCAGAGCTGCCAATGCCCAAAGCCCCCAACCCTGGCCTCTCCCAAGAGCCCTGGTGTTACCTTTGTGGGTGGCTGCAGCAGGGGAGCTGTGGTATCCGGCCCTCCGCTCGAACTGATCCAAGACTTGCTGACTTCAGAAAACCAGTTAAGCAGCTCTCCCAGTGACAAAGGGGCTTCTTGGATGGGACTAAGGAAAAGTGTCTGAGGGAAAGAGCACATGTTGTTATGAAGGGACACGGCGGGGGACAAGAGAAGGCTCAAGAGAGAGAAGTTCAGCACAGCTTTAGATAGCAGTTAGTTCCAGAAGATTGCTTGATTCAATTTGCAGTTTGCCCTAGACAGAAAAGAGGATTGTTTTTGGAGGGGTTTTTTTTGGGGGGGGGGGGGGTCTGAAGAGGCACTCCATGGAAACCAGATGGGATCCATGAGGATTTAGGGGCCCAGGGATTCAGGGGTTCTGAGCAAGGACTTGTGAACAGGACACTCTCTGCTCTGGCATTCAGTAAAGGAGGGTGTGCTCAGTGACCTGCCAGCTTTGTGTGGGCACTTCCCAGATACACATGAAGTGGACAGGCCAAAAGACCAACCGAAACGACATGCAGAGATCCCTGCCGGCCCACAGCAGCCACAGCAGCGCAAAGCTTCCCCAAGAGCAGAGCCACAAAAGCAGAGCAACATGGAGCAAGAAGAAGGCAAGAGGAAGAGGTGGGCGTGAGAGAAAGAGCAGCAAAACGGACACGGAAGCAGATAGGCAGGCAGGTAGCGGCCCCACCAGGCCAAAGACTCCGCATCAGCACAGAGAAAGTGTGGCACTTACGGTCTGAGCGCAGAGTCGACGCAGTTGAGGGGAGGCCGGCCAAGGAGCAGCAGTGAGGCATGGAATTGTTCTCCTGGTCATCTTGCCAGGGTGGGTGAGGGGCAGCGAAGAGGAGCAGTCTGGGTAATGGCGCAGGAGGCGTGCTGGATCGGGTGGGGGCCATGGGCATCTCTGGAGCACAGGTCAACCGGGGCTCTTCCTTCCTTCTTTCCTTCCTTCTTCCTCGGAAGAGGCGAGGGCATTTTGCATAGGCAGTGGTGCGCCTGAAGCTTGGCACAAGGGTTCCCTCCTTCTTTGGAGGATGGAGCTGGCAGAGCTCATTGGGAGAAAAAGTCACTAGCTGCTGAGGAGGAGGAGAAAGGACTCAAAGGGGCGGGTTTGGCCTGAACTGGGGCATCAGCACATCCCGGGGGTTATTCCACTCTGCAGGTGACAACTATAAAAAAAAGCCAACAAAAACCGGGCTTCCAAGGCGGCTAAATGGGGTCGGGTGCAGGGAATAGACTTACTCTTTTTCTGTCTCTCTTCATATACAAATACTGTCTGAACAATCATATATATTAATATATTAGTCTAGTCTTTTTGGTTAAACTTTAGGCACTGCTTTGGAAGGAAACTGTGTTTGAAACAGGATAAAATAACAATAGTAATAATGAGAAGATTAGCCAGCAGCTTTACCACATGCAGAGCAGGATAAATGCAAAGGTGGGCTCCGTTTCTGGAGGCAGGGGGCCCTTTAGGCCACAGGCAGCTGCTTCCCATGCATTTGGAGAAGCGCCTGGCTTCCTTCCCACCCACAGGTCCCAACCAGGTGGGTCAAGGTGTGACTCAGGTCAGCAGTATCTGTGTTGCCGCCACTGCTGCTTAAGCTAGATGTGTATCGGCGGCCGTAACTTGAGGAACTGTAGGAAGAGGAAGCGAAGGACATGGAGAAACCGGACCCTCCTGTAGCGTCGAAGCTGCCTCGCCTGGAGCCTTGTCTAGAACCGGTTCGGGAGCCGGATCGGGAGCCAGACGCAGAGCCCGAGCCGCTAACACTGTAAGGGCTGTAATAGCCTTTGCTGGACTGTGATGACGCTTCCAAGAGGCGCAGACCTGACCCCTCCTCAATCATGCTTTTCTCCATGGCGTCCTTGTAGGAAATCTTGAGCTTGGTTTTGGGGCAGGTCAAGTATTTGGAGTACGTGTTGACATCCCGCAGCTTCTGTGCCGTGCGTGCATCGATGGTGCCCTTCTGCAAAGCCTCATCTAGAGAGACCCTGCCAGTCGCTTCTGGCTCGATTAGCCCTCCTGTCAAGTACTGGACCTCCAGGAAGCGCTGGCCCGCTTCGTAGTACAGCCAGCCCTTCTTCAAGGCCTGGGCAGCAGACATCTTGGTCTTTGTTCTGGGATCCTCAAAGCCATAGAAAGCCTTTTGAGCAAGGTTGATCCTATCCACCATGATTTTGTCAACCAGGTTCTTGTTGACAGCATCAGCGACGGCAAACTTCTGCCCAGTGCTGGGGTCAATGATGCCACCCGTGCAAGCTTGAGCCTCCAGAAGCCTCTGGCCAGTAATGTTGTCCACGAGGTTGCGACGCATGGCCTCAGTAATGGAGACCTTCTCTAGGGTGTCTGTATCCAGGATGCCTGCAACGGGACCAGTCTCTTCAGTTGGGTCACTCCATGAAGTCAGCTGCGCTCTTCCATGGGCTGGGCTTACAGGATAGGAGGAGGAGGATCCAACAGAAGAAGATCTGGATCGGAAGCCACTTACATTGCCAGACAGCATGTCAGCAAACTCTGTAATGGATAAGGAACCTGAGCGGTACTGGTCCAAGGCAGACTGGTCTATCAGCCCCTTTGAGATTGCGTCGTCAATATCATACTGCCGCCCTGACCGCCGGTCAATGATCATGGACTTGACAACCCCATCAGAGGAGGAAATGGTGATCTCTTCCCACTCACACTCTTGTTCGGAGAGCTCCAAATAGGTCTGGTGGTCGATAAGGCCTTTGCGGTAGGCTTCATACACTGACATCTCTTTCCCAGTCTCCGGGTCAACAATCACCACCCTGCGTTTGCGAACAGAGGACTTGGAAGAGGTCTTCCTCTCCCGCTTCTTCTCCTTCAAGGGCAGGAGGCACATCCCAGTCTCTGGGTCAGTGATGCACCGCTCCATCAGCTGCAGGTAGGTTAGGTTCTCCTCTGTGTTTGGGTCAAAGAACCCCTTTGTATCGTCACTGGGATCCAGGAGGATCTCATTCATTTCCTCATCAAAAAGGCCTCTCTTGTACGCCACTTCAACAGGCAGGCGATGGCTTTCTTCTGGATCAATAATTCCTCCCGTGGCAATCTGAGCTTCCAGCAGACGGATCCCATGATCTTTCAGGATCAGTCCTTTCTTCATGGCTTGGAAGAGAGAGATCAGCTTGCCTGAGTAGGGGTCTTTGTAGCCGGTCACAGCCCTCTCAGCTGAAAGCAGCTTGTCCTTGAACTCTGGGCCTACGATGCCCATCCGCACCGCCTCCTCCACAGTCAACTTGAGGCCCTTGATGGGATCAATGACGTAACCAGTGGCTGCCTGGGCCTCTAGCAGTTCAAAGGCTGTGCCAGGGCGGATGATGCCTTTCTTCATGGCCTGGTACACAGAGAATCTCTCCTTGGAGGAGTCCATATAGACACCGGCAATGCAGCTGGTACCCTCCAGGAAATTCTTCAAGACTTTAGAGACTTCCTCAACAGAGGTCAAGCCTTCCTGCAGGCGCTGGGCAGTGGCTTCATCCATGACCTTAGATCGGACCAGCTCCTCAACGCTGATCTGCTTCCGCAGACCACGGAAGCTCAGCTGCCGAGTGTCAGAGATGTGCAGCAGGAGGCAGCCGGTGTTCTCATCCTTCTTGCAGCGCTTTAGGAGTTGTGCATAGCTCAGCTTCTCATCTGTGGAGGGGTCTATATAGCTGCGTATCTCACTGGGCTCAGACAGCCTCTCGTAGGTGTCCCGATTGAAGTAGCCACGCTGGTAAGCTGTTTCCAGGGGCAGGTGGAAGCCCAAGTGTGGGTCTATGATGCCTCCAGTGGATAGTTGAGCGTCGAGCAGCCTGAGAGCTTCCTCAGATGGGATGAGGTCCTTCTTCATAGCTTGGAAAAGAGAGATTTTCTGCTCACTGTAGGGGTCACGGTAGCCAGTCACAGCTCTCTCAGCGGACAGGAGCCGGTCATGTATCTCAGGTCCCACCACCGATTTCCTGACGGCCTCATCCACTGTGAGCATCTCATTCTTGATGGGGTCAACAATGAAGCCGGTGGCAGCCTGGGCTTCCAGCAGCGGTCGAGCCACTTCAGGAGTGATCATCCCTCTTTTTAAGGCCTGGTAGATACTGAGCTTCTGTTTGCTGGATGGGATGTAGATGCCAGCAACACAGCCAGCACCATAGAGATACTTCCAGACGGTCTCTATTTCTAGGATCTCAGGGATGGTCTTGGAGCCCTGCTTCAAGGCATTGTATATCTCCACAGAGATGATTCTGGCTTCATACAGGTCCTCAGCAGTGATGCGGCGTCGGACATAGTCATAGGAGGTCAGGTCTTGCTGCCGGATGATCTCTGTCTTCTCTATGATCTCAATGATGATGATGATCATGCGCTCCTTTGTCACCTTGCCAGAGCGAAACTCATCCATCAGCTTCTTGCGCTGCTCCTCAGGGATAAGGCCAGAATGCATGATTTCCCACAGGGACATGGAGGAACCCGCACTGTCTCCACTTGGAATGTCAATCTGGGTCTCCTCAAACACCTTCTTGGTCTCAGCCTCAGTGTACACCTGAGTGGTCTCCACCACAGTGGGCCTCTCCGGCTGCCTCAATGGTAAGAGGTAGAGGCCAGTTTCGGGGTCCTCTATACACCTCTCCTTCAGCTGCAGGTAGGTGAGATTCTCCTTGGTGTTAGGGTCGAAGAAGCCCTTGTTGTCATCAGTGGGGTCTAAGAGCGTTCGGTTCATCTGCTCATTGAAGTAGCCTCGCTTATAAGCCACTTCCACAGGGAGGCGATGGCTGTGCACAGGGTCGACGATGCCTCCTGTGGCGATCTGGGCTTCCAGAAGGCGTATCGCATGCTCCTTGAGAATCAGTCCCTTCTTCATGGCCTCAAAGAGGGAGATGGTGTTTCCAGAATATGGGTCTTTGTAGCCTGTGATGGCCTTCTCAGCAGACAGCAGTTTTTCATGCAGCTCTGGTCCCACAAGACCAGCCTTGACAGCCTCATTGACAGAGAATTTCTGGTTCCTTGCTGGGTCCACCAGGAACCCGGTGGCAGCCTGGGCCTCCAAGAGGACAATGGCTGTGCTGGGCAGGAGCAGGGCCCTCCTCATGGCCTCGTAGATGTTCAGCTTCTCCTTGGTTTCCTCCACATACACCCCTGCGATGCAGTCACTCCCCTGGAGATACCTCTTCACAGCTGCCACCTCAGCAAGGTCTTTCACAGACTTCTTTCCTTCCTTGAGTTGTTCATACTGTTTCTTACTGATGACTTTGGATTCGAGCAGCTCACTGGCGGGCACAGGGGCACGCAAGCCACTGAAGGTCAGCTTCTCTTGCTTCTTGGTCTCGGTCTCTTCAATTATTGTGATGATGATTTTGATGATCCTTTCAATGGTGACCTTGCCGGTTTTGTACTGCCGTATCAGCTCTTGCCTCTGTTCTTCAGTCAAATACTCTGAATGAATCAACTCCCAGATGGTCACTGTCTTGCCTTTTAGGCTGCCGGCTGGCACTTCCACTGTGGCCTTGTCAAAGGATTGCTTGGCTTGGCTGTCCGAATAGACCTCTTCCTGCTGAAGCCGGATGGCCTGGTCTGAGAGGGGAAGCAAGCAAAGGCCAGTCTTCTTGTCCACTTGGCATTTCTTCTGCAGCTGGGCATAGGTGAGGTTCTCTTGGGAATTGGGGTCATAATACAGCTTGGTCTCATCAGCTGGAACAGACAAAGCCTTGTTCATCTCCTCACTGAAGTAGCCCCGTTTGCAGGCTACATCAACGGGAAGACGGTGGCTGTTCACCGGGTCTATGATGCCCCCAGTGGTAAGTTGGGCATCCAGCAGACGGATCCCGGTGTCCTTGGGGAGGAGGCCTTTCTGCTGAGCTTGGAAGAGGGAGACCGCCTGTCCCGTGTAGGGATCCCTGTAGCCTGTCACAGCCTTCTCTGCAGACAACAGCTTCTCATGTAGCTCGGGGCCAACCATTCCTGATCTGACGGCATCATCCACAGGGAGCTGCTCATTCCTCGCTGGGTCAATGATGTATCCAGTTGCAGCCTGGGCCTCCAGAAGCATCAGGGCGATTTCTGGCTTCAGGAGGTTTTTCTTCAAGGCATCATTGAGCAACAACTTCTGGCCAGTCGACTCAACCAAGACGCCTGCAATGGCACCGCTGCCTTTCAGGTACCTCTTGATGGGATCCATGTTGGCAAGTTCCTCCACGGTCTTCTTCCCCTGGTGCAGCTGGTTGTAAAGATCCTTGTCAATGACTTTGCTTTCTAGCAGCTCAGAAGCTGGAACGGGAGCCCGGATCCCTTCGAAGCAGAGCTGGCTCTTCTTCTCGCTCTCCTCCATCACAGTGATGATGACTTTGATGATCTTCTCCACAGTGATCTTCCCAGTCCTGTACTGGCGCAGGAGGTCCCGCCTCTGCTCCACGGTGAAATACTCAGAGTTGATGATTTCCCAGATGGTAACTGTTTTCCCCTGAAACCTGCCAAAGGGGGCGGACACCGTGGCTTTCTTGAAGACGTCCTTGGCCTCCTTGTCTGTGTAGACCAGCTCCCTCCCTTTAGCGGCTTTATCGGTCAGTGGCAAGAGGAAGAGGCCAGTCTCGGGGTCGGCCACGCATCTCTCCATCAGCTGCAGGTATGTTAGGTTCTCCTGGGTGTTGGGGTCAAAGAAGCCCTTGGTGTCATCGCTGGGATCCGAGAGGACCTGCTGCATTGCTTTGTCGAAGTAGCCGCGCTTGAAGGCCACTTCCACAGGAAGGCGATGGCTGTTGACGGGATCAATGATACCGCCTGTTGCAATCTGAGCCTCCAGAAGCCGAATGCCGTGGTCTTTCACAATGAGGTCTTTGGTCATTGCTTGGAAGAGGGAGATCTTTTCCCCTGTGTAGGGGTCTTTGTACCCAGTCACGGCCCTCTCGGCAGAGAGCAGCTTGTTATGCAGTTCAGGCCCAATGACTCCTTCTTTCACCGCTTCGCTGACAGACATGGTTTTGTTCCTCACCGGGTCTATTACATAGCCAGAGGCCGCTTGTGCCTCCAGAAGGATGAGAGCTGTGCCGGGACTCAGCACCTGCTGCTTCATGGCCGTGTAGATGCTCATCTTCTCGTTGCTCGGCTTCAGCAGGAGGCCGGCGATGCAGCTCGTTCCTCGCAAGTAGCGCCGGATGTCTTCCCTCTGGGAGAGTTCTTCCACTGTGGCCTTCCCTTTGGCCAGTTTCTCGATGTTCTCCCGGCTCAGGATGCCAGCCTCAGCCAACTTCTTGGCAGATACCTTGTGACGGAGGCCCTCAAACGCCAGCTCCGCTTCACCATTTTGAGAGATGCCATCCATCATGTCTTGGCCATTAGGTACTGCTTTCAGCTGAGGCACCTGAGAAGGAGCGGCCACCTCCTGGGGAAGGTCGTCGGTCTGGATCATGATTTCCCGGGTCTGGGAGAGGGCTGCCCGCTGCTCCTCTTGGAGCCGCTCCAGTCTCTCCCGGAGCTTCTGGTTCTCCTCCGCCAGGAGCTTCTCCTGCTTCTGCCGCAGCTTCTCCAACTGCTGCAGCTCCTCCTGCTTCCGCCGGACGTTTTCCTCCGCTTCTGCCTGCTTCTTGCGGGCTTCCTCAAGGACAGCCGCCAGCTTCTGCTTCTCTTGCTCCATCTGCTTCTGCTGGCGCTCCTGCTCGGACGTCAGGTCTCGGGCCTTTTTGACTTCCTCTTGGAAAAGTCTTTCCAGCTTGGCCTTCTCTTCCTCCACAAATCTCTCTTTCTGAAGGAGGATGTCTTTTTCTGACAGGAAGGTCTGCTGGAGCATCTGCGTCTCCTGGCGGAGCTGCTCCTTCTGGGCCATCCGCATCTGGGTTGGGAGAACAAGAAGAACATCATTCATACTCTCCAAACTGGGGGGGGGGGGGTTTCTGGTGAAGATGATGAGTGAGCCAGCGTTTAAGGAAAGGCGCATGTTAAGGGGGTTGCCCCGAAAGCTTCACCCCTAGTCCCCTTCCTCCACCCAGATCGGACTGCATCTGCCTGGAGCCCACAGGTTGCCCCTACATGACTTAGAAGGAGGAGGCTGGAGCCCCTGAACCTCTGAGCCGCGATCAACATGTCTATCTGGGAAGTGAAACAAGCCCTTTGCTGTTTCTGAGTCAAGGCTTCCCAGAGGAAAAACATCTCTGCCTGATGCGTTAGGGCAGTGTTTTTCAACCTTTTTTGAGCCGCGGCACATTTTTTACATTTACAAAATCCCGGGGCACACCACCAACCAAAATGACACTCTAACACAGTAATACATATAGTTAATATGTTTTTAAATGTATTTATACACTCAGTGTGAAACCTATATACAACATATATATGACTTCCTCTCACATATTTATACATGACTATCATGTCTTCTCTCAGCCTTATCTTCTTCAGGCTAAATATGCCCAGCTCTTCAAGCCGCTCCTCATAGAGCTTGTTTTCCAGACCTTTGTGAAATTTCACCCTGAGTGGAACTTGCTTCCAGATAACTATGGATGTCATGAAGCTGTTATAAACAGTTTCGGGGGCTTTTGAAAAATCCAGTAAAATAGTAAAACAAAACATTTCCAATCGGAGAGGTTCATTTTGTTTCTTGGAAACCTGTGGGGGGCTGCTAGGCAGAGGGAGAGTGCCAATTTCCCACGGCACACCTGATGATCGCTCACGGCACACTAGTGTGCCACGGCACACTGGTTGGGAAACACTGCGTTAGGGGCTGGGTGTTGTGTGGACAATCCCCTCCACACCAACCCTTCTTGGGACACCCTTTGCCACCTCTCCACCCCTCCCTGCAATGTGGACTGAGGACTAGCTTCGGACAAATTTTGGATTACAGAGCTCAGGCTATGTGTATTTTTAACTATTGTATCCAATCGGTTTTAATCTGTTTAATGTATTATTTATGATGTAATCGTTGTTTTATTGATTGTTTATGTGGCATCAAATTGCTGCTTTTTGTCAGCCGCCCTGAGTCCCCCTTCGGGGGTAGAGAAGGGCGGGTTATAAATAATTGAAATAAATAAATAAATAAATAATGCTCCCCACCTTCCTCATCTCAACTATGAAAGGCCTGGTATCGGGCTCAAATGATGCACATGAGAGTAGGTGCTGGCAGGACTGACCACACCATTCAGACCGAAGTCATTAGTTTGGAATGGAACTACTCTCAGAGGATGGAAAAAGATGGCACACCAATGAGGAACGGCAGAGGGGAAAAAATATCTCCCATGCCCTGCTGTGCTAGTTTTCGATTTGCAGGGAGATTTGTCCACAGAGGACATTCAGGCACGGGACCTTCTTCCTTCCTTCTGCAGTGACTCTAGATTAGACTCTAGCCACCCTATTACCACCGTGTTCTGTTGCATGACTGCACATCCCATCTCCCTTCTGTTAGCTTTTTTCATAAGAAAGCGTATCTAGACAACTACTGTGCTACTGGACCTTTACTGGACCTTTACTGGGCCTTTACTGGGCTCTGAATCCTCTGGGGCCTGAGAGTTAAACTGGAATTGAATGTGGATGCCTGAGGATATCATCATGCAGTTCCTGCTCAAGTGAGGGAGTGCTTCCAAGGACCTCTCTCCCCTTGAAACAGAAACCTGAGTGCAAAAGGCAGCATGAAGAGAGGGAGCAGGCGCACGGAATTCTCATGGCCCCCTGCTCTGTCCTCTGGCACTCTTGATGCTCACTGGAGTTCTGGGGACGTTCACATTCAGGGCCAGTTGGTCTGGTCATGAGATGTACGGGGAGCTTCAGCTCTGCAGGAGCACACACATGGGTGAGTGTCACCATGCTGTTTTGGAACTGTCTCAGGTGCAGACACATCTAAGGGCAACCCAGGTCATGCTCACTCATAGGCCACATTCCGATTCTCACCTCACGCCCATAACTTTCCTATCCTCACCGCAGGCATTCCTGACTAACAGAGGACAATTCCAATCATTTTCTGAGCCGTCACTTACCATGATGCAAGTACAACTATGTGGTAACGTGTAGTTTTCCATTCAGCAACCTGACGAGTGGTCAAAAGATGATTATTACACCTGGTCAGAAATGCAAAAGAGTGGCAAGGGCCTTCTCACAAATCCACCACCAAAGCAATACAGAGGGCTGGGCCCACTGAGTGCGTACAGAACAGGCATCATGGTAAGATACGACATAAGAAAAAATGGCTTCTGTTTTTTAACCTCTATTTCCCAAACCGACACTGCCTCTCTGCGATGGTCCTTCCCTGACGCAAGGGGGAGACATGTGCTGGCAGCAAGAGGGCGTGAGGGGTTTTTGGCCAGTCCCTTAGGCTCCAAGAAGCCTTGGGTGAGTGGGGGCCACAATGAAATCATGTACCTCTTCCGATTTGTGTTGCAACCGCTCTGCCTCTTGCTTCAGCTTCTCCTTCTCCTGCTCAAGCTCTGCAATGGCCTTCTTCAGCTTCTCAGCGTCATGGTCGCTCTGCTGCCTCTGGATCTCCAGGGTCTGCACCAAGGTCATCTTTTCCCGGGTGGTCAGCTCCGTTTGGTGCAACTTCTGACTGATCTCCTCTGCCTGCTTTTTGAACCGCTTGGCCTCCTCCTCCGCCTTTGCCTGGGCCAGACTCAGCTCAGTCACCTGCACTTTGAGGCGCTCGGCGTTGGTGGAGATCTCCAACTGGCGCTTGCGCTCTGCCTCCAGGGTCTTCTGGAAGCCCTCGGCCTCCTCAGCGAGGCGGAGCTGCATCTGCTCTTTGTCCTCCTGGAGCTTCTTGGCCTGTTCCTGAGCCAAGTCCTTCTGCTTCTGCAGCATCTCCGCCTCCGCCTTCAGCCGCGTGGCTTCCTGAACGGCCACCATCTTCTCCTTCAGGATCTTCTCTGCCAAGGCTCGCTGTTGGGCCAGGTCCTGCTCGGCCAGCTCCCGCAGGCGGGCGGCCTCCTGGGCCTCGATGCTTAGCCGGGCAGCCTCCTCGGCCACCTGCTTCATCTTCTCCGCTTCTTCGGCCAGGAACTTCTGCATGTTGTGCTTGTCCTTCATGATCAGCGCCTTGTTCTCCCCCTCGATGCGGGTTTTCAGCTTGATCAGCTCCTCCATCTGGATCCTCACCTTGAAGAGTTCCTCCTCCACCTGGGCCTTCTGCTTCATGGCCTCGGTCACTTCATCCTTGAGCCGCTGCTGCTCCTCCTCCAGGATGTCCTTCTGGCGGTCTGTCTGCTCCAGCTGCAGCTTGACCTTGGTCAGCTCCTGCTCCACCTGGGCCTTCTGCCGCAGGGTCTGCTCCGAAAACTTCTTGTGCTTGGCCATCTCGGCATCAGCCAATTGCTTCTGCTTGAGGGCCGCCTGCTCCGCCTGGGCCCTCTTAGCCGCCTCCAGCTCAGCCTCCTTGCGCTGCTTCTCGGCCTCTTCCTGGGCCTTGGCCTGGGCTTGGGCCTCCTCCTCGGCCCGCTGCTTCATACGCTCGGCTTCCTCCACCAGCTGCCGGGACAAGGCAGCCTCCCGCTCGGCCTTGATCCGGGCAAACTCGGCTTCCTCCGCAGCCTTCTTGGCCTGCTCTGCTGCCTCCCTCAGCTTGTCTAGGGCACTCTGTTCCTGCTGCCGGGTCTGCAGCAACTCCTGCTCCTTCTGGTGCACGGCAGCCAGGTGGGCCTTCTCCTCAGCTGTGATCCGCTTATGGGCTGCCTCCTGGGCCAGCTGGATTTGCCGCTCCGACTCCTTCTCGGCCAGCTCCTTCTGCTTCCGGGCCTCTTCCACCTTGGCCTTCAAGCGCTCAACCTCACCCAGGGCTGCCTTGCACTGCCGGGCAGCCTCCTGCTCGGCCGCTGCGATCTTCTTCACCGTGGCCTCGGCCTCCCGTCGGTGGCTCTCCTGCTCCAAGGCCAGCTGCCGCAGCTCCTCCGCCTCGCGCTCCGCCTTCTCTTTGCTCCGCTGGATCTCCTCTGCGCTCTGCTTGATTCGGGTGAGCTCCAGCTCCAAGTCAGTCTTGCCCACGGAGGCTTTCTCAAAGTTCACCTTGAGGATGCGTATCTCCTCCTCCACGACGCGCCGCTGCCTCACGGTGTCCTCCACGAGGCTCTTCTGCCGCTGCAGCTCGTTCTCAGAGGACTTCTTCAGCTGTGCAATCTTCTCCTCGATGTCCTGCTTGTGCTGGGTAGCCTGCTCCTCCAGCAGCCGGCGCTGGTAGGCCTCGTCCTCAGCCAGCCGCCTGAGCCGCTCGTTCTCCGCCTCTTTCTCCTTCAGGGCAATCTCTGCTTCGGCCTTCAGCCGCGAGGCGTCGTTGAGGGCTACCAGTTTCTCCTTGAGGATACGCTCTGCTTCGGCCCGCTGCTGGGCAGCCTCTTCCTCGGCCAGCTGGCGCTGGCGCTTGGCTTCCTCTGAGAGTGTGCGCAGGCGGGCGGCCTCTTCGGCCAGCTCACGCAGCTTGCTAGCTTCGGCCTCCAGGATCTGCTTGGACTTCTCACTGGTGGAGCGGGATTCCTCCTCGGTCTTGACTTTGCTCTGCAGCAGGATCTCCATCTCAGTGCGCAGCTTGGCCAGTTCCTCCTCCAGCTCCTTGCGCTTCTGGATGGCCTCGCTCACCTCGTTCTTGAGACGGAAGAGCTCCTCCTCCAGCAGCAGGCGCTGCTGCTCCCCATTCTCCACCTCGGCCTTCAGTCGGATCAGCTCCTGTTCGGCCAGGAACTTCTGCTGGGCCGTTCCCTCGGCTAGCTTCCGCTGCTTCTCCAGCTCCTGCTCGGCCAGCTCCTTCTGCCGCAAGGCCGACTCTTCAGCCTTGGAGCGCTTCCGGGCCTCGCGCTCTGCGTCCTCCTTCTGCTTCTCGGCCTCCTCCTGCGCCAGGGCCTTCACATGGGCCACCTCCTCCGCCTGCAGCCTCAGGCGCAACGCCTCGTTGGCCTTCTGCCGCCACTTCTCCACCTCCTTCTCGGCCTCCTCGCGGGAATGCTCGGCCTCCAGCTGCAGCTTCTTCAAGCGCTCAGCATCCTCCTGCAGGTGCGTGACTGTGATGTGCTCCTGCTTCAGGGAGAGCTCCAGCTGGGCAGTTTTCTCGGCGAAGGAGAGGCGCCGGCTCTGAAGGTCCACCTCGGCACTTTTCTGGGCCGCCTCTTGGGCCACATGGATCTGCCGCTCCTTCTCAAGCTCCGCCTGCTTCATCCGCCGCTCGGCCTCCTCTGCTTGCAGGCGCAGCTTCTGCAGGTCGTCGAGTGCCTTCTGCTTCTCACGCGAGGCCTGTTGCTCTGCCTGCACCTTGCGCTTCAGCTCATCCTCTGCCTCCTTTTTTTTCTGGCTCTCGTCTTTGACCTGCTTGCGCAGGCGCTCGGCCTCCTCCTGAGCCAGCTGCTTTTGCCGTTCGGCCTCCTCGGCTCGCTCCCGGAGGGCTCGCAGCTCCTCCTCTGCCCCCGTCTTCTGCCGTTCTGAGACCTCCAGCTGCAGCCGGATCACACGGATCTCCTCTTCGACCTTCCGCCGACTGAATTCCACCTCCTCGATCAGCTTGAGCTTGGCCTGGATCTGGGTGTCCGAGCTCTGTTTGACCTGTGAGAGCTCCTGCTGGATGGTCTGCTTCTGCTGTTCGGCATCCACAGCCACCAGCTGCCGCCGGCTGACCTCCTCCTCCATGCGCCGCTTCAGCTCTTGGGCCTCCCGCTCTGCCTGAGCCTTGGCCCTCGCATGGGCCTCGGCCAGCTGCCTCTGCTTCTCCAGCTGGGCCTCCACCTCAGCCAGGCGCTGCTGCTCCTCCTCCTTGAGCTTCTCAGCCACTCTCTACAGGGAAGGGGCAAAGAAAGGGGAAAGAAAGAGAGATCACAAGGGGGAGGTTGGAGAAGGAGCCAAGGATAGAGGGGCTGTGGGTGGGTGATGCTGTGACAAGTGGCGTGGCAGGGCCGTGGCTCTTCCCAGGAGGCACCGGGAGAGATGGGTGGCAATCTCTTGCTTACTGAACACGACAGGCGAAGAAGCAGGAAAGACCCACGTACCAAGACTGGAGAATGGACAGGTGGACAGACGGACGAACAACACAAGACGACAAGCAAGACCCAAGGTGGGAAGGCCGCAACAGAGACGTCACCACCAGGATGTCTCCACTTGACAGCTCAGTACAGCAGAGTCCTACTCCCACCACCAAAAGAGTCCGACTGTGGTGAACACGGGGGTAGCGAGCAGTAGCTGGGGTGATCCCTCTTCTCCAGCAAGTCTGAGAAGGATCCAGGCTGATAGGAGGACCACATAGCCGTGGAGGCAAGGAAGGGATCGCTCACAGTGAGGGAGGTTTGGCCCAGGTATTCGCCCCACCCTCAATTGCCTGCAAGGGACTTCCGCTGTTTTGGCCCCCTTCGCCAGGCCAGTCCCTCTGCAGCTTCTGGAAGTCCATAGGCAGCAGCCAGGAGCCCCGCAAGCTGAGGGAGGCCACAGGGAGTGTTTGGGAGTGTGAGAGGGAGAGGGAGGAAGAAAGGGGGGCCCGTGAAGATCCAAAGGGTTGCCCCCCTGCTCTCCTTCCCTCACACACATTCTGAGAGGAAAGGAAACATGCATGGCACACAGCACAGAGGCACACCATGAAGCAGGGCCTTGGAAGATACCAGGGTGCCTGGCAGTTCCAGGTCAAGGTGACACAGAAATGGCACAAACGAGGAAGTGATCATGGGAAGGAAATGCTGAGCGTGATGAGCCCCTTCCTCCGGACCACCTCTAACCAGTGGGTGCAGCCAAGACCCCCTCAATAGTCTCAAACACCTCTACGGCGCCTACTTTCTATTCTCCCCGCTTGCTCTTTGGAGCCACCCCTCGCTTGGCCTACAGAGCGCCCAGAGGAGAGGGGCAGAAGCAAGGGGGTTTGTGGTGGAAATGAGCGAGGGTGGCAAGGATGAGGAGGATGGGGAGAGCATGCACAGAGCGGAGGAGTACCTGGTGCTGGGACGCCCGAGTCCTCCTGGTTTAAACCCTCCATTAGTTCCCCACCAACACAAACACTCCCCCAGACAAGCACTGGCAAAGCAGCTGGACTTCCAAAGAGCAGAAACCAAGAGTTAGAATGGTTACCAGACCAGAGCATCTCAGAAAGACACAACAGAAGAGCAGGCTAAGAGAGAGTCGGAGAGAAGCCCCACAAAGCCCCAGTTTGGGGGGGGGGGGGTCACAGAAGGTGTGGCGGTGCGCAGTGTGTATCTGGGAAGTGCCTCTTCCTTCCTGCCAGGCTAAGCCAAAGCCTTCCCAATGTCACTCGGGGGTCATGCTAGCAGCACTTGGGAGAGACCCCCGAAAAGGGTTCCCACCAGCCCTGGGTTCACGAGCCAAGGCACTTGTAAGGCACGGGGAGCATCACAGGCTAGTGTTAGTGGTGAGGGAATAGGCAGCCGGACGTGGGCCATCGTGGTCCGAGGGGGAAAAGAAGGAGGCAGGCAAGGCATGCTGGGCTCCCAGCCCCTCCTTACCTCCTCTTCCTCCAGGCGCCGGAGGGTCTCCGTGATGAATTTCAGGTACTGGCTGGTCAGGGTGGTCAGCTCGCTGTACCGGGTTCGCAGGTCCACGTACTGGAAGGGCAAAATTACAGGGTCCATCAGGAATGGTGTGGGGAGGAGGGCAAAAAAGGGGGCAGCAGCGAGGGACATGACAGGGGGGTCTATCAAGAAGGAATGCCAGACCAGAGAGCCCTGGGATCCCTCTGGACTTCAGATGGTCACAGGACTCATTTCCTGGCGAGCAGCTCCTTTCTGGTGCAGTGTGGACACCAGACCCCCAAGGGAACCCCATTTAGAAAGCAGAGACCCTGTTTTCCCACTGCCCCCTTACCTCCTGGATGATGCTGTCTGAAGCAGACTGCACCTTTGGCTTCTTGGCAGGAGACACCACTGGTTCCACCTGGGCCTTGTACGTCACCAGCTGAAGCTCATAGTCCTTTGAAAGTAAAATGGGGGCATGGAAGGGGGGTGAAGGTGTGAGTTCAAGAGCCTGGAAGCTGTGAGGGATCGTGACCTGCAGAGCTAGCCATTGACCTCCAGCTCCGCACAGTCTCTGTCCCTGCCCCCTTGCACACAACATGAGTACCCTCACCCCACTCACCTTGATGGTATCGATGTACTGCTTAGCGAAGCGCTGACACTCCTCCACCTTCTCCCGGTTCCGATCGCATTCCTCCAGGAGTTTCTGGGGAGAGAAAACATCGCCTTGAGCCAAAGAGTAGACGTATGAGTAAATGGGCAAAGGGAGGGTCACTCCATAAACACCAGGAAAGCCCTGAATCTGGGCCCGACTTTTCAAGAGCATGCCTGAAACTACTTTTGAGAAGACCGCAAGCAGCTTCAGGGAATTCCAGGGAGAAGGGATGCAGGAAGAGTGAGTGAGACAGAGAAGGAAGGAAGGAAAAGGAGGAGGGAGGGAGGGAGGCAGATATTGCTCTGTGGCCATTTTTTGCAGGCAATAGGCCTGGCCCCTCCATTTATTTATTTATTTGTTTGTCACGTTTCAATACCGCCCCTCTCAGCCCGAAGGCGACTCGGGACGGTTTACACAGGCAGTCTCTGCCCACAATACAACACAGCAACAAGTCAAAC
The DNA here is from genome assembly GCA_030556195.1 of Anolis apletophallus. Lineage (NCBI taxonomy): Eukaryota > Metazoa > Chordata > Lepidosauria > Squamata > Anolidae > Anolis > Anolis apletophallus. The sequence continues at coordinate 152,113,548 of JARBWK010000007.1, read as the reverse complement.
CCTCCCCCCCCCCCAAAAAACACATGTAATAACAATTTAACAATTAAAAACATACAATTACAGCCTCAGCGTCATGTTGAAATCAGTTTCCATCGCATCGTCGTCATTCCATATATCCAATTAAGCCTTATATTTCATCAACAAATGCCTGCTCAAATAACCAGGTCTTGACTTTCTTGCGAAACGTCAGGAGGGAGGGGGCCGATCTGATATCTTTAGGGAGCGCGTTCCAAAGCCGAGGAGCCACCATTGAAAAGGCCCTGTCTCTCATCCCCACCAGTCGAGCCTGCGAAGAAGGCGGGACCGAGAGCAGGGCCTCTCCAGATGATCTTAAACATCTCGATGGTTCATAGGGAGAGATGCGTTCGGACAGGTAAGTTGGACCCGAACCGTTCAGGGCTTTAAAGGCTAAAGCCAGCACTTTGAATTGTGCCCGGTAGCAAACTGGCAGCCAGTGGAGCTGGCGCAACAGAGTTGTGCGCTCTCTGAATGCCGCTCCTGTTATCAACCTGGCTGCTGTTCGTTGGACTAGTTGCAGCTTCCGAACAGTCTTCAAAGGCAACCCCATGTAGAGAGCATTGCAGTAATCTATATGGGATGTAACCAGAGCGTGGACCACCGTGGCCAAGTCATACTTCTCAAGGTACGGGCGCAGCTGGCGCACAAGTTTTAACTGTGCAAATGCTCCCCTGGTCACCGCCGAAACCTGGGATTCCAGGCTCAGTGATGAGTCCAGGATCACATCAGGATTCCATCATTCATGAAACACCTATGCTGAACACAGGGCAGTGACCCACCATTGACTCTGCCTGGCGTACCTTCTCCTGCAGCAGCTGCTCCCGCACGTTCTTGCTGCTGCTGATGGGCACAGCCTGCAGGCGCTCCTGCCGCTGCCGGGCATCCTGGATCCACTGGATCAACCAGTCGTAGGACTCGCGGTAGTAGCGCAGCTGGCGGCCCAGTTGGTCTAACTCCCGCTGGCGCAGGTCGATCTGGGCCAGGATGGCCTGCCAGCGCTCCAGCAGCTGCTGCACCCGCTCCCGGTAGCGGTCCAAGTCGATGTCCCTCTCGCTGTGGCCGCGGACCATGCGCTCGTTCACCTCGCTGGCCTTGCCCAGGTCCACCTCCAGGGTGCTGAAGAGGGGCTGGTGCCCTTCAACCTGCCCTCGCAGCCGCTGGGGGGGGAGGACACACAGACACAAAGGTTCAGAAGGGCAAGGAAGGGAAATGATGGAGGCGCCAAGGGAAGAAGGAGCGGTGGCATTTCCATTCCTCCCCGCCTACCCCTCTGCCCCTCACCTTCAGGTCTGCCTTGGTTGCCTCCAGTGCCTTGACATCCGCAGGCACGGCCTGCACATCCTTCAGCTGCTCCTCATATTTGCGGATAAGGTCCTCCGCCCCCTGAGTGCTGCGGATCACCAGGTGGATGGTCTTCAGTCTGCAAAGGAAGAGACAGGACCAACAGCCTTAAGGATCAGGGTCAAACAATCGCTAAAAGTCTCCTGGAGAGAATGGGCTCATTGCAACACTGAGCAAAAATTAAACAGCTCCATGCAGATCAAAGAGTATCGCTTAGAACAGTGTTTTTCAACCTTTTGTGAGCCGCGGCACATTTTTTACCTTTGCAAAAACCTGAGGCACACCACCAACCAAAATGACACAAAATGACACTCTAACACAGTCATACATATAGTTAATATGTTTTTAAATGTATTTATACACTCAGTGTGAAACCTGGGCCTGTTTCGATGAACACAACATAGATATCCTGGCAGGAATGGCAGAAAGACGCAAACTTCCCACACTAAGAGAAAATAACTAAGAGAAAATACTGTAAGAGTTTGGTGGGCATTGACCCTGGGTTTTGGAGTTGTAGTTCACCTATATCCAGAGAGCACTGTGGACTCAATCAATGTTGGATCAGGACCAAACTTGGCATGAATACTCAATATGCCCAAATGTGAACACAGATGGAGTTTGGGGAAAATAGACCTTGACATTTGGGAGTTACAGTTTCTGGGATTTATAGTTAACACACAATCAAAGAGCATTCTGAACTCTTGCAACAATGGAATTGAACCAAACTTGGCCTACTGAACTCTCATTACCAACAGAAAGTACTGAAAGGGTTTGCTTGGGAATTGACCTTGAGTTTGGAAGTTGTAGTTCACCTACACCAGGGAGCACTGTGGACTCAAACAATGTTATGTGATGTTGTTTGTTTTCTATCCAGAATCAAAATGTTGGAAGGAGGCTCACCACTTTAAGGTCCCTAAAACAGGCATGGGAACACTGGAGTTGGAGTCCAAAACACCTGGAAGGTCCAAGTTTGCCCATGCCAGCTTTCGACAGAGACCTCTTCCTCCCCTTTCCCCTTCGTGCCTTTTCTTCCCCCTCCTGCCGAACACTTACTTTTCCTTCCACACTGCTGCTTCTGCCGCTATTTTGATCCGAGGGGGCAGCGTGAGCATGTTCAGGAGGGGAGGGGGGAGGGAGGAAGGCGTGACCCGTGCGGGCGCTACTGCGCAGACTCGCCCCAGAGCAAAGCCAGGCAAAGCGAGCAGAGCAAGGCTAGGGAGAAGGGAGCCCGAGAGGAGAAGAAAAAGTGTTCGGCAGGAGGGGAAGAAGGGTATTGGAGGTTCCCATTTCCCACGGCACACCTGATGATTGCTCACGGCACACTAGTGTGCCACGGCACACTGGTTGGGAAACACTGGCTTAGAAGGAAGGATCCGATGAACAAGAGAGGCAAAAGTGAGTCGGGGTGGGGTTCAAGACTCGCTTCCAGACACCGGAAGGGCCCAGGAAAGCAAGTGCATCTCAGCCTGGTGCCACAAAGATGACCTGAGTTCCAAGCTCTGAACCTCCTCCCCCCGGCTGTCAAAACTCACTGCCAACCACCATGCTTCTCCTTGTGGGCTGTGGGCCCATGCAAGGCTCTGGGAAGGGGCAGCCCCAGATTGCTTCAGGGCACAGCTTAGAGCTATAGGAGTGAAGCTGACCTGGCATGAGGCAGCAAGGGCAAAAGGGAACGGTGTCTCCTGAGGAAAGCTTGCTTTGGTGTTACAGTCAAGCGGAAGCCAAAGGCACCGTAGACCAGGAAGACTCACATCAGAAGACTCAGGCACGGGAGAGGATGGATGGGCAACACACGGCACTTACTTCTCCAGGTAGATGCTGGAGAGGCTGTAGACTTGGTCCATCTTCTGGAGCGTGAGGTCCAGCTCAGAGTGGAGGGAGGGGGCCGAGCCGGCCTTCTCCGGCTGGGCCAGCACCTGCTCCGTCTTGGCGCTCACTTTCCCCAGGCTCTTCTTGATGCCCTCCAGTTCTTGGTGGATTTGCTGGAGAGAAGGAAAGAAGGGGACCAGGAATGAGCTCAGAGAGCTCAGCTGTAGCGGGCAGGCCGCTCCTCTGCACACACTGGAGGTGGCAGGGCAGGAAGGACCCCCCCCCCCCTAGTCCTGGGAGCAGCTGGGATCCTGTGGTGAGCCTCTCTTGCACAGCAGAGCTGACTCTGACGAGGTGGATTCCCCCTCTGCCTCCCCAGAGATGTGACTGAGGAATGAGGTGGGGGCTTTGGCACCCCTAGACAAGGGTCCACCTCGGAGCTGCAAGCCCCTGGGGTTCTCCCCTGTTGTGCCTGCCTTCCGCCGCAGGGTCAGGGGACAGCGATACCTGCTGGTCCGTGATGCGCTGGGTGCACTCCTTGGCTGGGTCCTTGTCGAGGGGCAGGCGGATCTTGTGGATGGTACGCGACTCACAGCCCTCCAGCTGCAGGCGGATGTCCTTCAGCTGGGAGATGTAGTTCCGGCAGAGCGACTCCTCCTGCTCCCCTGGAAGGCACCACAAGGCGGGGCACTTAAATCCATTGGAGAGCCCAAACTGAAGCCACAGCTGGCCTCTCCTGTTCAGCAGCCTTCCTCAGAGTGGCCCCTTGGCTCCGGCCCACAGGGGGACAGCAATGGAGGAGGAGAGGCATCCTGCCCCTCGGTGAGACTGAGCCTTCCTATGGGAAGGTGTGCTGGGATGCCCCAGGCAAAGCTTCTTCTTTGCAAAGTTATTTAATCCCAAAACAAGTGGGAAAATCCTCGGGGGGGGGGGGGGGGCAGAGTAGTACATTTTTTGTACCAAGGAGGTCTCAAAGCAGGAAGTGGTACTTGGGCTCACTTCCTGTCCTTAAAAATGGTATCTTTAAGGGACTTAAAGTGGATCAGGGGCATCCAATGGATCATGAGCATTGCAAAAGAGTCCCCTGCTGCCCAGAAGGTGTGTGAGGGGCTGCCCAGTGGCTGAGATCCTGGGAGCAGGGGCTGCATGTGCCCCCAGCCCAGAACAACTGTCCCCCCCCCAATACCAGAGCCCAATTTCTCCTCCAGCATCTCAGCCACTGGGCTGTACAGGAAGTCTGGGTGGCTCATGGAGAGCCAGAGCAGCCCTCTAAGCCAAGCCAGGCCAGGCCAGGAATGGGCCTTACCTTTCTCCAAGCCACGCAGGAGCAGCTCGTACTTCTGGTTGCAGGAGGTGACCTCACGCTCCACTTGCAGCCGGTCGTCTGGCATGAAGTTCTGGGCATCCTGGCTGCTGCGCAGGAACTCCTGGTAGTGGGTCTCCAGGCTGCGCAGTACCTGCCTGTACTCCTCAGGTGGCATCGTCCGGAACTGCAGGAGAGGGCCCCCGTTAGAGAGCGGAGTGCGGCGTTTGGGGGGACGGGATGGACACAGAGACCCCCTTCCCGGCAGTTCAGCCCACAGACACCAGCCCCAAGGGCTATGGGGTAGAATAGGGGTGTGGCATTGGAACGGGACTCCCCCTGCAGCCGGAGGAGCATCTCTGCCTGCGCGTTCCAGCAAGATTACCACCGGCGGCCCCTTTCAACTCTAAGATGCAGTGATGGCATGCATTGCAAGAACAGGGATTGCACTGACTGCAAGGACTGATTCACTGTCGGGGGGGGGGGGGGTGCTTCCTGGGAAGGTAGAGGTGGCCTCTGCTTCTCTGGAGGTCTTCACACAGAAGCAGGGGGCACTCTAGCTGTGTGTCCCTGAAAGGCAGAGGGCTGAGATACATGTCCCCTGGCGATCCCTTTCTCCCAACTGGGAGGCTCACAAGATTCTCCACTTGACTACAACATCGAGCAAAGTCTCTCGATGGTAAGCCTTGAGAGCAGAGCAGGGGCAGTGCCTGTTGGCATTCCAGGAGCGCCAGGGGCTGGGAGTCCGCTCCCCCTCCTTGACCCCAAGGCTGGTGTGCATGGCCTAAAGGCACGCTTGGATTCATCGGTGGACTCAGATCTCAGGGGCTCCTTCTTAACCAAAGCATTCTCCAATTCTCTAATGCAGGGCTGTCCAACTTCTTCGGGCCCAAGGGAATTCAGGGGACTGGTCACCTTGGGGGCCGCAGCAGAGGGCGTGGCCGCTCGCAGGGGCGTGGCTGCTTGTGCGGGGCGCTCCCGCCACAGCGGGGCGTGGCCCGCTCTTCGGGGCGGTGACATCAGCGCCACCCTGGCGTCACATGCCCAGCGTCCTGGTGGCCCACCCCTTTTTCGGCAGGGTGACGTCAGGCCCTACCTTCCTTCTCTTCGCGGCGCGCTGCAAGGAAGCTAGGGGCACTTCCGGAGGGTGGCTCTGCCGATCCTGGCCTGGCGGAGGGCGCAAGTCCGCCCTGGTGTGGCCCTGCGCGGCCCCCCCGCGAGGAACAGGCGGGGAAGTCCCGCCCCTATGGCATTTCACGTGGCTTCCCTCCCGCCTCCTCCTCACTCGCGTCGCCCCCCTCCCCGCCCCGGAGATCGTAAAATTTTGGAAAATTTTTTTCAATTTTTTTTTTTAAACCAGCTGATGTCTTGCAGGGGGTTAGGGGGCTATAGGGAAGGGGCTCGGAGGCCGTGTACAGCCCCCGGGCCGCCTATTGGGCAGCCCTGCTCTAATGCTATGAAAAAGCAATGCCAGTCAAGGACCCCTTCATGGCCCACCCTTACAGCAAGCCCATGCAGGAAGGGAAAATGGTGGGATGGAGTAGAGGAGGGCCAGAGACTCCTCAAAGGACACCCTGCCACTCCCCCCTCCCCAAATCACATTCTGTCAGAGAGGAGCTTCTTCCTGGCAGCACTGCCTCAAAGGATGGGACGGGGAAACTATCTTAGAATCCTAGAAAACACCTCAAGGGCCCACCAGTCCACCTCCCTTCTGCCAGGCAGGAAAACACTACTAAATCCCTCCTGACAGATGGCCATCCCACCTCTGCCTGAAAACTTCCTGTGAAGGCGAGAGAGGGGCAAGGGGGGCGGAGGCTGACCGTGAGGAGTGTCCAGGACTGGATCAGCTGGATGTGCCGCTGGAGGTGCTGCCAGGAGAGGAGGCTCCGCAGGTCGATGTGCATCTGGTGCCAGAGGGACAGTAGACCTTTGTGGGTGCCCTCCAACCTGTGGGGTGGAGTTGGGGGAGAAGGGGACGTTAGCACAAAGACCCCAGGGCTCACAAGGGCATGCCAGGAGGAGTGCTTGGCAAAGCCCGGGGGGGTCTGTCTTTTGGGGTCAGGACAGGAGGGAGAAGGACCATGTCCAGGCCTCCCTGTGGCCCCTGAGTTGTGCTCGGATTCTTAGGCGACCCACTACCTATCCAGGCTGGGCAGAGGGGGCTCCATGGCTGACCTGCTGACAGCATCCATGGCCTCCTTGTTGGGCGGGGGCACCACAAAGCAGATGGATGGCACGACGGACTCGCTCCCGGCCGCGTTCAGCACCTTCCACTTGTGGGGCTGGCTGTTGTTGAGGAGGGTGCAGGCGTCTCCCTTGTGAACCGTTATCTGGATTTCCGGTCGGGGGAGTGCAGATAAAAGGGGACACGTTAGCTAGCCACCCAAGGCCCCTCCCAGCCTCAAGCCCCACAGAAGTATCCCCCATTCTTGCCCTCCCCCCAGCCACTCACCTCCATTTGCTTGTAGTCACAGACTGCCTGGATGGGCAGCCGGCCCTTGACCGGGGAGGAGGGACTGCGCGGCTTGAGCTGGACGATGGCTTTGGCGCGCTTGGCCAGCCCTGCCAGGTGGGCCTGATACTCCGCCAGGTGCTCCTTCTCGTCCTAAAGCGGGCAAAGCGGGAGGCATGGGGAGGGGTCAGGACGGGCCACAAGGCGTGGGTTTTGCGGAGCGCAGTGTGTTCCAAGTGAGGAAGTAGCCATGTTTTTCTATCTAGAGCAACGAGGGAGAGGGGGAACCCTGGGCAGAGGCCTCCTGCCTTGGCTTCCCCTCTCTTTCCTAGGTCTGTGTAGGTCAAGGTGCCGTTTCCTCCTGGCTGGATGAAGAGATCCCTTCTCCCTCCTTCCTCTTCCCAAAAAGCCTGTGGTGTACTTTTATGACTCTTTGTTTGCAAAGGGAGCATCAAGAGATTCCTCTCTGCCTCAAGATGCCTCAGACACAGAGGCGAGAGTCAACGCCACGGACCCTTCTATCAAAGTTATGGGGCCCTATCTTTTGTTTACATTCTTACCTCCTTTTCTGAACCTTATCAGAGCCTTGTCCTGCCTCTCCTGCAGGTTTGCTACCCTGAGCTTACGCATAGCGCTTGCTACACTGCCCTCTGCTGGAGCAATGCCAACTATCCCTACATTAAGAGAGGAGGGAGAGGGGGGTCTGTGCGTGTGCCCCAGTCCTCACCTGGGAGTCCTGCACCAGGTCCTCCAGGCGCGTCACGGTGACGGAGCGGTCGCACACAAACTTCTTCCGCATGGTCTCCTGGGTCTTGCGCAGGGACTCTTCCGCCTCCTTCACGTCTGAGAAGAACTGGGGAGAAGTGGGGTGGAGAAGGGGTGAGGAACCGAGCGGACCAAGGATCCATTGCAACTCACCCCCCCCCCCCTCCAAAACAACACCCCACCCATTCTGCTCAGGATCCACTCCTTGGCCAACTTAAGAAACCAATGTGATTCTAGGTTGCCTCAAGAGAAGCCTAGGTTGGGGGAAATTGTCCTCTTGGATCAGACCCCACCTGGACACGGGAAAGGACACATGAAAACAGTAAACATGAAAGGGATTTGGTGGACCTTAAGGGTCAACAATGTGACGTGGCAACTCATTCATTCATTTACGTTATTTATATTCCGCCCTTCTCACCCCGAAGCACATACACAATGCACATACAAGACAGACAGACAGACAGACAGACAGACAGAGGCCATTCAGCAGTTCTTCCACTTTGGATCCTGGAGATTGATTTGGCCATCCGGGGGCTGTCGCTTCGTCCACTATGACACTGAGCCTTTTGATCATAATATTTCCTTCTTGCTCTCGAGCATTTTTATGGTGTCATAAATTAACCTTCCTGCTTTAAGCGGACCCTAATTTCTCTACTCACAGCACAGCTGTTTTCGAACTGCTTAGGTGGACAGTAAGCTAGGATATTTTTTTAACAGCTATTAACAGTTGGGAGCTCAACCCCAACTCGGGCTTCAAACTTGCCACCTTTCGGTCGGCAGTGATTTATTGCAGCTGATTAACCTGCTGTGCTAACAGCCCAATGCGATTTTAGGCTGCATCTATAGGAGTCTGGTTCCCAGGCAGAGAGAAGTCATAGTCCCCTCTATTCTACTTTGGTCTAGACTTCACCTAGAACAGGGGTGCCCACACTTTTTCAGAAGATCTACCTTTCGCGCGGCGCACTTTCCACGCACGCCGCACCTCGCGCACGTGCACAACATCCACCCACCGCTTCTCCCACGCGCCGCTCCTCCCACGGGGCATTGCGGAAACGAGGGAGCGCAAGGCGGGGCCTCCGGAGGAGGAGCGCTGCGTGCAAGGTTACCTTCCTTCAGGCGCGGCCGCTGCAAGAGCTAGGGACACGGCGGAGGGCGCATCTTGCCGATCCCCCCTGGCGGGGTGACAAGCCCGGAAAAGGGGCAGGTTGCGCAAGATGCCGGGCATGCGCCTGACGTCACCCGCCGAAAGGTAAGCCCGGTAGGCCGCTGCAAGAGCTAGGGACACGGGGCGGGCGGGCGGGGACCCGCTGGGCATGCCCGCGCCAGGGCTGGGCATGCGGCCCTGCCCCCTGCCCCAGCGAGCCACCACGCCCTCCACTGTGGCCCCCAAGGTGATCAGTCACCTGAATTCCGGCCCTTGGGCCCGAATAAGTTGGACAGCCCTGACCTAGAATAACAGTAATAGAACCATAGAATAATGGAGTTGGAAGAAACGATATGGGCCATCTGGTCCAACCCCGCTATGCAGGAAATCCCCCTCAAAGGACATCAAACGAGTGCCTGGTGCTAGCCAAAACACTTCAAGTTATGGAAACTGACCATCGGGAACACGTCCAGAAAAGGGTGAGCCAAGTGGTCCAAGTCTTGGCAGCCATGCCGTATGACCAGAGTGTCTTAGGGGGTTTGGTATGCCATATGGCCAGTGTGTCTTAGGGGGTTTTAAGAAAGGAAGGCGGAAAGAAGGGGACGTGAGAGCCACATTTAAAATATCTGAGGAGGTGTCCCACTGAAGAGAAAGGGGCAAGCTTTTCTTTCTGCTGCTCTGGAGGCCAAGGCAGAATGGAGCCATGGGTCCACATTGGACACAAAGAAGTTCAACATTAGGAAGAGCTTCCGAATGGTCAGATGGACAGTGGCATCCATAGTTGCCTGGGAGTCTGCTGGAGGTTTTGAAGCAGAGGCTGGGTGGACACCTGTCCACAGGGCTAGGGTTGCCTATTCCTGCCTGGCAGAAGGGGGTTTGGCTTCCATGTGGCCTGTGAGGCCTCTTCCAACTCTCGGATGCAATGATTGGAGCAATACCTGGAAGTAGGCCGTGTTCTCCTTCAGGTGGGCCTCAATGCAGCAACACAGCTGCAGCATCCAGCTCCACTGAGTCTGCAAGGCGCCCTGGAAGGCCTATGGGCAGAGAGAGCAGAGAGCGGGGAAAGAGTCAGCTGAGCGATGGTCCCCATGCCAGATACCAAGCCAGGAAATGGGGGGGGGGGGGTGTTCTCTGCCCTCCTGTAGAGATAATGCCAGGAAGTGGGCATCTGATGTGTGGACACATGACTGGCAGCCACGGGTTGGGGCTGTCATGGGACCTAGTGGCACATGATGTGTGCCCCCATCCGTGCAAAGGAAGGGCAGGGCTTTGGGGCCCACCTCCACGGTCTGCTTGGCCGGGTGCCCCTCCTGCAGCAGCCGGTCGCCGGTGCTCTGGATCTCCTTGATCTTGCGCTCGCGCTGCTCCAGCTCCCGCATCAGGCCCTGGAAGAGGGAGGGGAGAGGAGCCATGTAGGGGGGAACGTGGAGCCCCTGCGCCCCCCCCCCCAGACCAAACCGCAAGGGTCGCCCTCTTCCTGTACCGAGTAGCTCTCCTTCTTGGCAGCCATGTTGCTGTTGCGCTCGCTCCATTCGTAGGCCACCTCCTCCTCCTCCTTCTCATTCAGCCACATCAGCTCCTTGGTGGCCGCCGCCACAAAGGCCTGCAGGCTCTCCAGGTGACGCAGGCGGGCCTTGGAGGAGTTCTGCAACCGGATGGACAGACGGACGGGCAGCCCTGGTTAAGGACGGATGGGCAGTCCTGCCTCCTCCCATCCCATCTCTCGCAGGACCACCCACCCCCTGACCCTCGGACCAGCAAAAGTCACTTTCCAGCGCCCCCCTCCCAGGTTCCCTGCCCCTCGGGCCGCCTGCCACCCCGCTTCTCCTTTCTGGCTGGACATTGGCTGGTGATCCCTGCTCTCGTTTCCAACCCATAGAAGCTTCCATGCCTCGGGGTTAGACAGAGCGACCAGAAAGCCCAACCAGAGGCAGAAAGCAGGTTCATCCCATCAATCCTCGTACAAGAGTCCGTTTTCGTTTTGGGACTTTGAGCCCGCCTTGATTCCAGCCTGCCCTGTCCCTTCCGCACAGCCAGGGCCGGTGCATCTATAAGGCGGACAACGCAGCCGCGTAGAGCGAAGTCTTCTTGGGGGGCGTCGCCCGCGCCGCACTGCCCCGTTCTGCCACCGCGTCGGCCAGGACTCCGGCACCAGGGGCGCTCTGCCCGGACTCCGCAGGGTGCTCCGCCCGCACTTTTCGCGCGGTGTGCCTGTAGGAGTTTCTACGCTACGGCGCCTGGAGATCCCTACGCATGCGCGGAGATCCTTCCGCGCACGCGCGAACCTCCACACATGCGCACTGCCTTTCGAGCGCGTCCCCACCTAAGAGACGCGCTCGGGAGCCAGCGCGCACGCGCAGAGGCCCGCGCACGTGCAGAAAAGCTCTGCGCATGTGCGGGAGCCAGCGGGGAGGGGCGCCAAAATGACCTTGCGTACCTCCCCGGGAGAGCTCGGTCCGCCCCTGCACACAGCATTGAGTTCCAAACCATCCCGGCCATTGCCACACAGCAGAGCCCACCCAGGGGAGCCCACGGCTCAAGCACCCCCCCCCCTTTCTCACCAGAAGCTTGGCATACTGCAAGTCCAGCTTGCCCAGAAGGTCCCGGTAGGCGCCCCGCGGGCCAGGTGAGAGTTGGGCCTGTGAGGAATGGATGGAAGAGAGAAAGGGAAAAGAAAGGAAGTTGGAAGTGGGGTGGGCAGGAAAGGAAAGAGGGGTGTTAAGAGGGGGGAGGGAGGGAGATGAGAAAGGAAGAAGAGAGGGAGGGAGGGATGGAAGAAAAAGGAGGGAAGGGAAGAAGCTGTGAGTCTCAGAGGAAAGTGGCCCAATGTGGCCCCCTTCCTCGCTTTACCCTCCTCCATCCACCTGTACGGCACCTGAGATTCCTCCACACTCACCTCGTCGGCACGCGCCCGCTCGATCTTGGGGCGGAAATCCTCAATGGACTGGTGGAGGCCACGGTGGCTACCCAGCTGGGAGTCGACGGTGGGCAGGTCCACACCCCACTCGGCAGCCCCAATGCGCTGCTGGTTCTCTTCCACCCAGGAGAGCAGGTCCTGCAGGTAGCGCAGTGTCACGTCGTCCAGCTCTGGCCGCAGGCGCTGCTGCTGAGTAACCAGCACGGACGTCTGGACAATGGGTGCTGGACCCGACTTCAGGCGCAGGTTGTACTCCGTGCGGATGGCCACTAGGCGCTCGTGCAAGCGGTAGACCCTGGAGCAAGGGAAAGGGAGGCTGGGGGTCAGCAAGGCAGGTACCTTCCTTTGGGACGGAGGGGGCTGTCACCTCCAAAACACATGGCGCAGTGGTACTGCAGTGGCAGGAGTCACCACCAGGGGGCAGCAGTGGCTGTGGATGGAAGTCCATCTGATGCCATTTGGGGATTGGTCTCGCCTGCCCACTGAAAAGGCTTTGCCTCTGCAGCATTACCAGCCACTATGGCCATCTGTCAGGAGTGCTTTGGGGGTTGGACCGGTTGGCCCTTGGGGGTCTTTTCCAACTCAAGGGTCCTAGGATTCTGCTGCCTTCATGCAAACAGCCAGCTCAATGGAAAAACCTATTTTTGGGGGGGCTGACCTGCGGTACATCTGCTCCCCCTGCGGGTGGCGCCCGTCCTTCAGGGCCTGGACGTCATTGAAGAGCAGCCGGATCATGGCCTCCGCCTTGTCCAGGTCCCGCTCGATCTCGGCTGACTTCTGCGGGGCCTTGCCGGCATTCAGCAGCCGGATGTCCTGGCAGGAGAGGGAAGGGGGGGTGAGGGCAGTGTGCCAAGCGGCTCCCAGCCACACCCAACAGCCCTGCAGAGCAGGCGACGCCACCACAGCCACTTCCCTTTGGCCTGCATCCCTCCCTCTCTCGAAACCAGGGGCCTCTTACCGACTGCAGGAGGATGTCCGCCTGGTTGAGCTGCTCTTCGCACAGACCGGACTCCATCTGGAGCTTGCTCACAATGCGCTGCAGTCGCTCCAACCTGGAAGGAGGAGAAGGGCGGAAAGGCAAGTGGTCAGCGGAGGCTCCTTAAAAGGATGGATGCGACCCTGCCCCTGCCCCCACCTGCTCTGCCCCCTCCCCACATCCCATGCCTGCCTGCCTGTCTGCACTGCCCCCCCAAAGCAAAGGGAGCTGAGCCCTTGGGTCCCACCCGTTGATCCAGAGCGGCTTTGGCCCTGCTCGGCTGTGGTTCGGGCCTTGGTGCCGTTTCCTGATTGGGGGGGGGGGGCGGAGTGGTGAGTCACCAGCTGTCTGTTTCCCATTAGAGCGTTGGGCAGGGCCCAAGGCAGGCAGGGAGGGGGGGGGTCCTCCCCAGGCGGAGGGAAGGGCAGCTCCCGGGCTGAAGCCTCCTCCGGCCCTTCTATTTCCTTCCTCCCTTCCTCCAGGCCGTGCCAGGGAAGCGTTGCCTGGAATGGACGCAGGGGCCCCACCCAGACCCGGCCCCCTCCCTGCCTGCCAGACTCACCTCTCAAACTCGGAGCGCAGGAGCTTCTCCCGCTCCAGGATGGCCACGTGCAGCTTGCCCCACTCCTTCTCCACGTCCAGCGGGTGGTAGCCAGGGGGCACCTTCACCTGCCCGGACTGGACGGCCGCCTTTCAAAGTGCGTCGGGAGGAGAGGAGCCTGGTCAGACACACTGGGCGGGGGGGGGGGCAAGGAGCCTGCCATAGGTCCCCCCCCCTCAGCCACCCCAGCCCCTATCCCACATAAAGGGCAAGTCTGGGGGCTTGCCCTTGAGCCCACCTCGAAGGACTGGTAGATGGCCTTGGAGCGGTTCTTGTCGGCCTCCTTGGCAGGGAGCTCCGTCTCCTTGAACTTCAGGAACTGGCGCCAGAGGATCTGCGGGGGGGAGATGCCAGGGGAAGAGGAGGGGGTGAGAGGAGAGGTCTCGAGAAGGAAGGGGCAATGTGTGGGGCAAGGGAGGGGCTGAGACCTTCTCTGGGCAGCCTCCCTCCATGCCATGGGAACCAACACCCTTCCCCTGCTCCCACTCCCACTCTGTGGAGGCATTCAAGCTTCCAAGTCTCCAAGGAGTTGCGGGTGGGGGGGGGGAACGGGACACGTTGAGCAAGACCCCTCCCTTCCGCAGCCGGGCCTGGAGCCTGAGAGGCAGAGCAGTGCCACCCAGGGCCGGATTAGCGGCCTGTGCCGCCCAAGGCCGCCTGTCTGAATGCCACCGCCCCAGGGGCGGGGCCTCTTGTGGAGGGCGGGGCCGGCGAGAGGGGAGAAGGCGCCGCCGGAAGTCCCGCCCCTAGGGGGACGCACGCGGCTTTCTCCGCCGCTGCCCCGCACGGGCAGGCGCCACTCCTTCCTTCAGTGCGGGGTGGCGACGGGGAAAGCCGCGTGAGACCCCCTAGGGGCGGGACTTCCGCGGCGCCTTCTCCTCACCGGCAGCAGCTCCGCCCCTCCTCCCTTCAGTGAAGGGAGGGGGCGGGCGGAAGAAGGCGCGCTGGAAGAGGGGAGAAGGCGCCGCCGGAAGCCCCGCCCCCTAAGGGGACAAACGTGGCTTTCCCCGCCGCCGCCGCGCTTGCACCGGCGCCCCTCCTCCCTTCACTAAAGGAAGGAGTGGCGCCCACCTGCGCGAGCGGGGCGGCGGAAGCCACGTGAGTCCCCCTAGGGGCGGCGGGACTTCCCCTCACCCCTTCCTTCAGGCCAGGAAATGCCGCCCCCCAAAATCCGCCGCCCGAGGCAAGTGCCTCGGGTGGCCTTATGGGTAATCCGGGCCTGGTGCCACCAGGGGGCGCCCTTTCTGCTGAGGAACTGGCAGGTTTCCCCATTCCTAGCCCCGCCTCGCACTCTGCAGGTGAGGTTCCCGCTCTGCCTCCTGCGCAGCCCTTTCCTCCCCAGCAGAAGGGAATGGAACTGCTCCAAGGAAGGCAAAGAGCAGAGGGAGGGGGGGGAGGCAGGCAGGGAGGGAAGCGGCCCAAGGTGGAGAATCCCAGGAGCAAGGAGAGGAAGGGTTGGAGGCCAAGAACCCAGTAGCTGCAGCCACTGACGCAGCTGTGGATCGGGGCCAGAAAGCGCTCCTTGGCCTTAGGGGCACATTATGGGGATGGAGGCCTCATGATCAAGATTGGGGGGGGGGCATGGAGGGAGAGGGCACTGGGGGTCCGATTCCCACCTCGATCTCCTCGTAGCTGGCGGGGAACTTGCGCTCCTCGAAGACCAGGGTGTGGTGCCGCATCCACTGCATGAGCAGCGTCACCACCTCGTAGTACTCCTGCCAGCGCAGCTGCAGCTCCTGCAAGAGGGGAGAGCGTGGGTCCCCACCGCCCAGCCCAAGGCCTTGTAGCAGGCCCTTCCTGCCTCAGTCCCCCCAAATCCCACTCAGCCCCCCCAAACACACACACACTCACGTTGGCCTTGACCCCGTCCTGCACGTCCGGGACCCGCGGCATGGCGTCGTAGAGGGAGGAGACGTAGGTGATGATGGATTTCTCGTCTGGCTGCGGCACGTCCACGTCTGGGGAAGGAGAAGGGGGGAGGGAGTGGTCATCAGTGCCCCCTTAGACCCACATCCTAGGCTCCAGTGCCCTTCCTTGCTTCACAGGGGCCCGTCCTACCTTCAGGGTCCAGCAGCCGGGTGACCCCCAAGTCGTGCTCGGCCACCGAAAAGGCCTGCTCCAGGTTCTCCACGTTGGTCTGGCGGTAGACCTTGTTCATGTCAATCAGCATCGGCCTGAATGAATGAAGAGAGGAGCAACAGCCGTCTCAGAGGCAGCCCTTCTCGCCACTGACTGACCTGACCTTGGAGAGGGGGGGGGGTATGGGGTGGCCGCTTGGCCTTTAGGGAGAGGCTCAAACTCGCACGAGCTTCCTTCCTTCCAGCCTCCCACTGGCATCGCCAGCATCGCCTGGGCCTGGTGAGTCCCCAACCTTGTCCATTAAAAGCAAGGCTGTATCCCCTCTTAAACCCCCCACCCCACCCCAGAATGGCCCCCATTACAATCAGGCAGCAAGGCCAACATTGCTGATGTAGGGGAGCACAAGGCTCCAAGGGGCCATTGGGATGCACATCAGCCCCATCTGAACGGGAGACCCATCGTTCCCAACCCTAAAGGTGACCCAAGTAGGAGCAGAGCCCAACCACCCATGTCCCACTAGAACAGTGGTTCTCAACCTCTGGATCTCCAGGTGTTTTGGCCTACAACTCCCAGAAATCCTAGCTAGTTGACCAGCTGTTAGGATTTCTGGGAGTTGAAGGCCAAAACATCTGGGGAGAGACCATTGCACTAGAACAGTGTTTCTCAACCTGGGGGTCGAGACCCCTGAGGGGGTCGCGAGGGGGTGTCAGAGGGGTCGCCAAAGACCATCAAAAAGCATAGTGTTTTCTGTTGGTCTTAGGAGTTCTGTGTGGGAAGTTTGGCCCAATTCTATAGTTGGTGGGATTCAGAATGCTCTTTGATTGTAGATGAACTATAAATCCCAGCAACTATAACTCCCAAATGTCAAGGTCTATTGTCTTCAAACTCCACCAGTGGGCATATGGGATATTCATGCCAAGTTTGGTCCAGATCCATCATTGTTTGAGTCCACAGTGCTCTCTGGATGGAGGTGAACGACAACTCCCAAACTCAAGGACAATGCCCACCAAACCCTTCCAGTATTTTCTGTTGGTCACGGGAGTTCTGTGTGCCAAGTTTGGTTCGATTCCATCGTTGGTGGAGTTCAGAACGCTCTTTGATTATAGATGAGTTATAAATCCCAGCAACTACAAGTCCCAAATGACCAAAATCAATCCCGCCCAACCCACTATTAAAATTAGGGAGTATCAGGTATTTTTGCCAAATTTGGTGCAGATATTGACGTTACGATTCATAACAGTGGCAAAACTACAGTTATGGAGTAGCAACAAAAGTAATGTTATGGTTGGGGGTCACCACAACATGAAGAACCGTATTAAGGGGTCATGGCATTAGGAAGGTTGAGAAACACTGCACTAGAAGAAAAGGCCCTCCTCTCCACACCAAGACACCCTCCCTTCCAATGCTGAGGAGTCACACTCAAGCAGGCATGGGAAAACTTTAGCCTTCCAGGTGTTTCGAACGGCAACTCCCACAATTCCTAGCAGCCGGAATTGTGGGAGCTGCAGTCCAAAACACCCGGAGGGCCAAAGTTTGCCCATGCCTGCACTAAAGGGGTGAGAGGGGAGAATTTCTACTTGTGTGGCCCACAAGAGAAGAAAAGGCAGAGATAAAAGCCTGTCAGGACTTGACACATCTCCCCCGCAACCCTGAAAGCCCCTCCCAAAGCAGACCCAAATGCCCCCCAGAGTGAAGCCCTCCTTCGTCAGGCAAGGAAAGGCCAAAAAACCCGGAAAAGGGGGAAGGGAGGTCCTACATTTCTCGGAGGCGCAGTGCGGAGTGGACGGAGTACAGCGCCCCGCTGATCCTTGGACTTTCACCCAGCACCCGTCCATCCGTCCCGTTGGCCTGCAGCTGCAGACGGGGCCCTTGGGGCCCCTCACCGGGGATCTCCTCGCAGATCATCACCACCCGCTCCTTGGACCCCGATCGCAGCCTGCGGGGCCTCCTCTTGCCCCATGGACCCCCACTCATTGCGCCCAGGGTGGGTCAAAGCAGGCCCAGAAAGGGGAGAAGACGGCTGTGCTCCCCTTTGTGCTCCTGGGACAGAGTGGCGCGTGGCAATGGAAGGCGCGGCGGATCCGATCCCCTCCCAGCCGCGTTGGGAGCAGGATGGCGGGGCCTGCGCCTGCTTGTTCCCTGCAATTGTGCCAAGGAGGAGGCAGAGGAGGAGGAGGAGGGGGACCTGACGCCTCTTCCGCATCCCTCCCTCTCTCTCCAGGTGTGCCTTCCTTCCTTCACACCTGGAGGGCAGGCAAATGGAGAGAGGGAAAGGTGGCAACCAAGACAGGAGGAGGGGCATTCTGTGCAATTGTGGTGCAGAACGGAGCCCAGGTGTGTGAAGCCGTGCCAGCAGGCCCTGCAGACTCTTGGCTGCCTATGGAGCAGGCATGGGCCAACTTGGGCCCTCCCTCCAGGTGTTTTGGCTTCATACTTGTAAAACTGCAACTCTCAGGTTCCCAGCCATGACAGGTAAAGTGGTACCAACTTGCATTGATGCTGCGCTGTAGGCGCACCCCATGTCCCTGCTGCCCTATCCCAGGATTTGTAAAAAGGCACCATGATGTAAATGGGTTGACTGGGAAAGCATGTGTTAGCAGCCGATTGGCTGACACATGATTGGCTACTGTCTCTAGCTTGCTACTGAGACAAACGGTTTTAACTGCCACTTCCACCTACGAGAGTGAAGAGAGTGCTGACTGGAAACAGCCAGGAAGGAAATGGCTGCCAACTCTCTGAAGCCTGATCATTTCTAAGGCATGAAGCATATTTTAAAGACTGCTTAAAAGGACTGTTTGTTCCCTCATTTCTCTGTAAGAATTCAGAGAGACTGCTGTATATATTGTTGCTCTGTTGGACCTTTTAAACTGAAGTAAAGTTACTGTTACTCATTACACAAATCTGAGCGACGCATTATTATACTGCAGGGTATGATAATGTCACTCAGCTTTACCATTGTTCAGAAACAGTGGTAAAGCCTCTATTTATTTATATCTACAACCTCCAACAGTCCAGGCAGAGGCCCAAACGGTGAGGAACTGGTCTGAGTTCCAGATCTGCCGCCCTTCCAGGGAAGCGCAATGGAGGGAACGGCCTTTGGATGCCGCTCATGGCCTTGCGCCTTCTCCTCCCAGGGAACGCCAGGCCCCACCCAGTCCAAAGGCCAGTGGTCAAAAGCAGCATGGTGCTTACTTGTGGCGGTGTATGATGGCGTTGAAGAGGCGTCCGTCCCGCCAGTTGGTGGTGAAGTTGTCGCAGCGCAGGCCCTGGTAGCCCTCCACCATGCGCTGGGACCAGAGCAGCAGCTTCTCCTTGGCAGTCATGTCCTCCGACTGGCCGCTCACTTGGATGTCCGAGATCTAGGGCCGGAGGATTTGGGGGGGGGGGGCAACATAGTAAACATGGCGGTCCATGCCTTAGTTACATCCAGGTTGGATGACTGCAATGCACTCTACATGGGGCTGCCTTTGAAGATGGCCCGACAACTGCAACTGGTGCAAAGATCGGCAGCCAGTTTGCTAACTGGGGCTAATTATAGGGAGTGGACGAGGCCTCGATTGAAACAGCTCCCCTGGTCGCCGATAAGTTTCCAATTCAAATGGCTTGGGACCTGCCAATCTTCGTGACCGCTTCCCCCACCCCCATGTTCTCACACGAGCATGAAGATCTGCTGGGAAGGCCCTCCTCATGGTCCTGCCACCGTCACAAGCACAATTGGTGGGGACAAAGGAGAGGGCCTTCTCAGTGGTGGCCCCCTCGGCTTTGGAAGGGTGATTAGGCTCACAGGCCCCTCCCCAGCACCCCCTGCCTTGAAAGGGAAGGGAGAAGAACCCCAATGCCCAGGGACAGAGGCATGGTGGCGTGCCAACTGTGGGCTCCCATCTCTTGTCAAAGCCCCCCACTCGAGGGTGGGTTTCTCCCTGGGGACTAAAAAAGGGACCACCACATGCTCCCCTGTTTGTTCTCTGGGCAAAAAGAAGGGCGGGGCGCTCCTTGCAGGGCGGGGTCCTCAACCCCTCGCAGGCTGCAGGAGTGGCGCTGCCACGGAATGGAAAAAGCGGGTGTCCCCAAGCGTCGGGTGATTCACCCTCCGGAAACCACAGGATCGTGTTCTGCTTTCTTCAGCCCAGAGAAAAGGGGGGCCCGGCCCACATTCCTGCCCCCCCCCCCCTCCGCCCAACGCCGCCTGAGCCACACCCTGCAGCCACAGCAGGAGCAGCAACGCCTCAGGCCTTGGAAAAGGCTGTGTGTGTGGGAATGAATGCCTGCCTCTCCTGCATTCACTCCTAGCCAAATGAGGCTGCAAGGGGGCTCCCTGGCCTCCCCCTCCTCAAACTCCCATTTCTGCCTCTACTCTGCAATGGCAAGGGAAAGGTGTGTGGGGAGGAACCCTCGTCTGCACCCCCTCCGCCCACCCACAAAGGGTCCCAGACTGATGGGAGTGAGTAGCCATTCTGTGCCCTGGCCTTGCTCCTTGAGCGCCAGCCCCACCGCTGGGCATTAGGAAGGGCAGGTGGGCCAGCCCCTGCCAAGCAAGGAGAGCCCCCTCCCCTTCAGTGGGCCTGGCCCTGCTTCTCCCCTCCCCCCCCCAAACTCAACTCAGACCACCTACTGCAATGCGGCCTGAGCCCTGCCACATGCACAATGGAGGACCTCCTCCTGGCGACACCAGAGGCTCTCCAAGATACGGTAAATAAATAACTCGACTCACCTGGAAGTGGAGGATGATGGTCCATATCAAGCCCAGCGTCAGCTTGGGGTTCCCGTCCGCAATGTCATCGTTCCGGATATTGACCAGTTTCACCTGGGAAGGGGGGGGGGTGTCACTGGGAGGGCTCAAGCTCCCTCCAGACAGAAGGGAGGCCCTCCATCCCCCCCCCAAGGCTGCCCCCCCCCGTCAACTCACCTGCCGGTGCTTCAGGTAGTCCAGGGCGATCTGCACATTCTGGAGTTTGTGGAAGCGCATGCGGCCCTTTTCGCGGGGCTTAATGGGGGGGGGGGATAGAGGAAAAGGGGTCAGTATCCCACTGGACTCCACGTCTGGACACAGATGTGGAGCCCATGTTCAAAAAGCACCCCCTCCCCTTTCCAGGCCAAGCAGATGGGAATGGGCTCCCTCTTCTGATGAGATTCCCATCCGCCAGAAAACAATGGTGGGAAATGCCCCCCCCCCCTCGATGTTCCCCCACGGCTTCCTCTCAGCTCCTGCGTGAAGCGCCTGGCATGGAGACAATGCCCCCCCGCCCTTTCCTCCCCCATTTCCGGTGCCAAACACGCAGGAACACACAACAGACACCGCTTCGTCCCCTGACCACATTGCAGAACAGGAGCGGGGCAGAGCCACAGCAGACATTGCTAAAGAGGGTGGGGTGGGGGGTGTTAAGAAGAGCTGCCAAAGCAGGAGCCCCCTCTTCCCTCCTCCCCAAGCGCAGACCCCAAAGGCACCACTGGCCACAGGATGACCACAGCTGGGCACAATGATCACAAAGGTCCAAGTGAGCTGCCTGACCCACAGCAGGGAGGGGACAGGGGTCAAGAGCGCCCCCCACTCCCTTTGGTGCCCCCCACCCCACCCCCCCAAATGCCAGGCCTTGCCTCTGGTCAAGCGGGCGCAGTGTCCAGGGCAGCCGAGGGGTGACCACAGAGCCATGCAGAGAAAGCCGAGGGGCCGAGGCAGAGAGAAGGAAGGAAGGCCCACTCACCAGCCGCAGGTTCCGGATCACGTCCCGCTCCCTGGGCTACAAGGCCGTGGCGAAGAAGGAGGAGAAGGCAGCAGCGAGAGGGCAGAGCAGAGAGGGAAGCAGAGGTCAGAGGGCAGAGACAGGAGAGGCCGGACACACAGACAGACAGACAGACGGGAGGACAGACGGTGAGCACAGGGAGGGAGGGAGAGTCCCCTCACCCCCGGAGCGCAGGGGGTTCTCGTGTTAGAGCGTGTGCAAACGCAAAGGCAGGCAGGCGGGGGCAAAGGGGGGTGCGGCCGACCAGGGGAACCCCCAAATCCTTGGGACGCAACACATCCACAGCGCCTTACCCTAAAGCCCCCTCCCCCTCGGTGTTTCATTCCACGGCACTGCCCACTCCGGCTCTAGAGCTCTGCAGGGGTCACTTGGTGTCCAACATCCGCTTAGGGGTCGCCAGGGGTGTGGGTGTTGACCCCTCCCTCCTCAGTCCCCTCCCCAACCTATGCCCAGTGTTACCTTGCGTGACCTTGAGGGTCCCCACCCCACAGAACCCAAGGGAAACCCCTTCCCGCCCATTCTAAGTCAGACGGATGCCTCTCTAAGGGTGTCATGGGGAGGGAAGGCCCCAATGGAGCCTGCAAAGAGAAAGAAGGAGGGGGGGGGTCCTGTGCCACCAATTGGGGGGGGGGCTCCTCCTTCTGCCCCCTCCTTGCCCTTCCCAGTTCTTGCAAGAAGGAGAGGGTTAGAGTTACAGTGAAGGTGCCCTTTCTCTAGCAAGAAGCCCCACCAGGGAGCAAGCGAGGGGGGGATGTGTGAAATATTCAAGGGGGGGAGCAAGGCAGCAGTGCTTGGGGAGGGGGTGAGGAGGGGCTGCAGCCCAGCCTTTCCCTTGAGACCCCTTGGCCTGCTTCCAGCCCCCCAAATGCCAGAGAGGAGGGTATTCTCCAAAGCCCCCTCCCATGAGCAAAAAGGGGGGAAGGAAGGGCAGTGGGGGGTGAGGGCTACTTACCAGGGTGTCCCCCGAAAGCACCTCCAGCAGAGAGATGAGGTTGTGCCCGTCGCGCAGGTCTTCATAGAGGTCGTTGACATGGCGCTGGGCCTGGAAGGGGGGCAAGAGGAGAACGTGAGGACCAAGGAGGAGGGGCACAATCCCACCCAAAGCCCCCTTCACGGGCAGGCCACAGCCTTGTGCGCCACCCCAATAGACCGGGTTCTGGGGTGCCATCTAGACGCACAAGAGGACCCACAGCCTTCCTAAGCCTCGAGCAGAGTAAAAGGTAGAGGTTTCCCCTTGACATTAAGTCTAGTCCAAGGCTGGTGCCCATGCCCATGTAGACGCCTCCAAGGTCATGTGGCCACTGGCAGGACTGCATGGAACGCCGTTAGGTTCCCACCAGAGTGGTACCTATTGATCTACTCACATTTGCATGTTTTCGAACTGCTAGGTTGGCAGAAGCTGGGGCTAACAACAGGAGCTCACCCCGTCCCATGGGTTTGAACACCCGACCTTCTGGTCAGTAAGTTCTACAGCTCAGCGATTTAACCCACTTCACCACCGTGGCCCATGAGCAGTGTATCTGCATCTATTTTAATGCTGCCTTCCGCCCCAATTTGGCTCTTTTACTATGTTTTCCCCATTCTGCATCAAGACTTAGATGGCCACCAGCTGTGGGTCCATCCAGGGGCCAAAGGGGACCCCAAAGACCCCTCCCTCATCAGTGCAGCATTGAGGCACAGAATAGAAAGAGCAGTGAGAAAAAAGAAGGAAGAGAATGGGGACCGAGGGGGCAGCCTGGTGCCCTCTGACCCCGGAGGCCTTGGCGCACCTACCTCCGCTCGCCAGTGCTGTCCCATAGAGGAAGGAAAGAAGGAAAGGGAGGAGGACGAAGAGGAAGAGCAGGAAGAGAAAGAGACGGAGGCACGTTAGGAAGAGAAGTCCGAGGCCCTTCTTCCTTCCCCCACAATGCATCCCATCGGGAAGGGAGACCCCAGCCCCGAAGGAAAGAGGAGGAGAGGGGGAATGGTGGCGGGAAGGTCAATAAAGGTAAGACCCAAAACAACTTTTGAAGTCAGGTCATTGGATAAGAACCAGCACTTCGGCTAGCTAATGACCCTAAGAAGGGTTATGGGCCCAGCATGCTGAAGGAAGGAAGGAAGGAAGGAAGGAAGGAAGGAAGGAAGGAAGGAAGGAAGGAAGGAAGGAAGGAAGGGGGAGAGACATGGGGAGGGGTCTCCTTCCCTTTTGGCCAAGCCCCATGGTTCTGGCAGTGAGACCCCCAACCAGGAGAGACCTCCCTAATTACCCCAACAATCGTTATGGGCCCATCATGCTTCCAGAAGGAAGGAAGGAAAGAAGGAAGGAAGGAAGGAAGGGAAACATGGGGAAGGGAGACATGGGGAAGGGTCTCCTTCCCTTTCGGCTAAGTCCCATGGTTTTGGTAGTGAGACACCGCCCCGCCCCGCCCCCCCCGGACCAGAAAAGGCCCTCCCAATTAACCTAACAAGGGTTATGGGCTAGCATGCTTCCAGAAGGAAGGAAGGAAGCGGGAGAGACATGGGGAGGGGTCTCCTTCCCTTTCGTCCAAGCCCCATGGTTCTAGCAGTGGGACCCCTGACCAGGAAAGACCCTCCTAATTACCCTAACAAGGGTTATGGGTCCAGCATGCTTCCAGAAGGAAGGAAGGAAGGAAGGAAGGAAGGGAGACAGACATGGGAAGGGGTCTCCTTCCCTTTCGGCCAAGCCCCATGGTTCTGGCAGTGGGACCCCCAACCAGGAAAGGCCCTCCTAATTACCCTAACAAGGTTGATGGGTCCAGCATGCTGAAGGAAGGAAGGAAAGAAGGGGAGAGACGTGGGGACGGGTCTCCGTCCCTTTTGACCAAGCCCCATGGTTCTGGCAGTAAGACCCCTGACCAGGAAAGGCCCTCCCAATTATCCCAAAAATGGTTATGGGCCCAGCCTGCTTCCGGAAGGAAGGAAGGAAGGAAGGAAGGAAGGGAGAGACGTGAGGAGGGGTCTCCTTCCCTTTTGGCCAAGCCCCATGGTTCTGGCAGTAAGACCCCTGACCAGGAAATGCCCTCCCAATTACCCCAACAATAGTTATGGGCCCAGCCTGCTTCCAGAAGGAAGTAAGGAAGAGGGAGAGACATGAGGAGGGGTCTCCTTTCCTTTTGGCCAAGCCCATGGTTCTGGCAGTGAGACCCCCGATCAGGAAAGGCCCTCCCCTCCCTCATTCAAGGGCTAGGGTGGGGGGAAGCTGTGGGCTCACCTTGAGCAGGTGCTTGTTGACCCATTTCGTGAAGGTTTTCTTCTGGACCCGGTCGCGTTCGTCTGCAAGAGAAGAGAAGGAGAGGTAAGCGAGGCAGGTTTTGGGGGGGGGGAGTGGGCAAAAGAAGGGGGTCTCCCCAAAACACACAGAGAAGGAAACAGGGGCAGCCACAGGAGCTGCAGCCACAACCACATTAGTGACTCATAGCAGGGAGGAAGGAAATGGTGCCACCGCTCTGAGTCAGGCTTCTCCAAACCCCACTGTTGCATGGCGTGTTTTCCATAGGCCCCTAAGGGCCACACCCTGACAACCAACACACACACATAGACTTTGCTTGAAAGAGGTGAGAGGGCCAGAAAGCCCCTTCCCCGCATTGGGGTTTTGTGTGGTTTCTGTGCTAAGGGGAAAAGGGCCTGAGGCTGTGGCGAAACATCAGGAGAAAATGCTGCTAGGACACGGCCCTCCAGCCAGGAAACCACACAACCCCCCAGTGATTCAGTCCCTGAAAGCCCTTGACAATACACTTCCCCATTGCGCCACAGCCATGCCCTCGGGGCCTGTCTGCCGCCTCGGCTTGATCTAATCCCGGCCCAAAGCCCTTCCAGCCGCACAGAGCGGGCCATAAACCTCAGGGAAGGGAGTGCCTCTGCCACAGACAGAGGGGAAGAGAGAGGCCCCCAGGCGCCAGACACGTGGCCCACGGGGCAGAACCCCCCACACAGCAGCATAGGAAAGGGCCATGGGTTGGAATGTGGCCGGGCAGCGGCAAGGAGGGTTTGCAAGGGCAGGGAAAGAACATGGGCGCAAAGGCACACCTTGCAAATATGGATGGGAGACACACTGGGGGAGATCCACCCAAGAGGGGTCTCGGGGGCATGTGAAAACAGAGCGGGAAGTGACGCAAGTGCCTGGCCAATCAGGCAAAGGGCAACGGGGGCATGAATGCATCACCCCAAGGCCGGAAGGAAGCCCCTTAAGAAAAAAAAGGATGGGGAAACTTTGAAGTTGGACTCGAATGCCAGGAATGTAGACTTGCCGCCTCTAATGGTGGCACTCCAACTCCCAGAAGCCCTAGCCAGCTTGTTCAATGCTCAGGAATTCTGGGAGTTGGAGGCCCAAGCAGCGGAAGAGCCGCAGTTTGAGGGTGCCCACAAACGGCAAACTACAAGGCCCCGATTTCTGCAGGAGGCTGCAACCGGATTGAGAGTGGCTCCATGCCAGGCCTGGGCAAACTTCGGCCCTCCAGGTGTTTTGGACCCCAACTCCCACAATTCCTAACAGCCTACCGGCTGTTAGGAATTGTGGGAGTTGGAGTCCAAAACACCTGGAGGGCCGAAGTTTGCCCAGGCCTGCTCCATGCTGTGCAATATAGAATGTGTAATTATAATATTTTATTATTCGTATTATTATTATATTGTATTAGAATATATTATGCGTAAGGAGGCCTTCCTGTCGAAGGGCCACTCTTGGGTTTCCCCGATGCCCTCCAAAGGGGTCTCCTGGCCCAGAGGTGGGCCCTTTCCCCCAACCCCCACTCAACCTGGCCTGTTTTTCGTCTGCCTTGCCTCTCCTCTCATCTCCTCTCCTGGGGGCAGGATGGGATATGCCCGCCACCGCCCCATGTGACCTGCCCCTCCCCATCCAGGAATGCAATGCCCAGCACCCCCCTCAAGGGGGAAGGGACAGGAAATGGTGCACAGAAAGGGGGGGCCTACCTACCTGCCAGACCCCCTTCTTGACACTATCTTCTACAGCAGGTCTGGGCCAACTCTGGCCATCCCTCCAGGTGTTTTGGACTCTAACACCCACTGCCCCTCCCTGTCCAGGAATGCAATGCCGAGTCGTCCCCCCCCCCCCAGGGGGAAGGGACAGGAAATGGCACACAGAAAGGGGGGGACCTACCTGCCAGACTCCCCTCTTAACACTTATAGAGCAGGTCTGGGCCAACTCTGGCCCTCCCTCCAGGCGTTTTGCATTCTAACTCCCACTTGCCCCTCCCTGTCCAGGAATGTACCTCCAAGCCCACCCCCCAAAGGGGGGACAGGAAATGAAGTACAGAAATGGGGGTCCTACCTGCCAGACCACCCTGTTGACACGATCTTATAGAGCAGGCCTGGGCCAACTTGGGCCCTCCTTCCCTCCAGGTGTTTTGGACTCCAACTCCCACAATTCCGAACAGTTAGGAATTGTGGGAGTTGGAGTCCAAAACACCTGGAGGGAAGGAGGGCCCAAGTTGGGCCAGGTCTGAGACAGAGTAAATAATAATAATAATAATAATAATGTGTTGTCACAGGGAACACCACAACCTCTGAGGATGCCCTGCCATAGATGTGGGCAAAACGTCAGGAGAGAATGCTTCTGGAACATGGCCGTACAGCCCGCAAAACTCACAGCAACCCAATACTAGTCGTCGTCGTCATCATCATCATCATCTTTATTTCTCTCCCACCCCATCTCCCAAAGGGACTCACAACGTAAATAATACCACAAAACACAACACAATAAACTTTATAAAGTAGGGTAAACAATTAATACCGTGAGCAACCAGTAGAAGGCAAGTAGATGGAATACAAACAGCAATGTATAAGGACGGTAAAGCATGAGATCAGGCCTGGACCAACTTGAGCCCTCCCTCGAGGTGTTTTGGACTCCAACTCCCACCAATCCTAAGAGCCTCAGGCTCTTCCCTTTTCTCCCTCAGCTGTTTAAGCTGAGCGCTGGGCCCATAACCATGTCAGGTTCTGTGGCTTGTGCGGACTGCAAAGAAGATTTCCTCTACAGCAGGCATGGGCGAACTTGGGCCCCCCCTCCAGGTGTTTTGGACTCCTACTCCCAGAATTTTCCCCCTCAGCCGCTTAAGCCATTGGTGAGACGCGGATATGAGGCACCATTGTTGGTACGCGGTTACGGGGCGCCATTGGTGGGACGTGGATATGTGGCCCGGGCCCAGGAATTCTGGGAGTTGGAGTCCAAAACACCTGGGAGGGCCCAAGTTGGCCCAGGCATGCAGTAGATGGACCCCAAGGCCCATATCCATATCCCAGCAATGGTGCCCCATATCCGCATCCCACCAATGGCTTAAGTGGCTGAGGGGGAAAAGGAAAGGGCCTGAGGCCAGGAATTCTGGGAGTTGGAGTCCAAAACACCTGGGAGGGCCCAAGTTGGCCCAGGCTTGCGGTAGATGGACCCCAAGGCCTGTACCCATATACCACCAATGGTGCCCCATATCCGCGACCCATCAATGGCTTAAGTGGCTGAGGGGGGAAAGGAAGTGGCTGATGCCAGGAATTCTGGGAGTTGGAGTCCAAAACACCTGGGAGGGCCCAAGTTGGCCCAGGCTTGCGGTAGATGGACCCCAAGGCCTGTACCCATATACCACCAATGGTGCCCCATATCCGCGACCCACCAATGGCTTAAGTGGCTGAGGGGGGAAAGGAAGTGGCTGAGGCCAGGAATTCTGGGAGTTGGAGGCCAAAACACCTGGGAGGGCCCAAGTTGGCCCAGGCTTGCGGTAGATGGACCCCAAGGCCTGTACCCATATCCCACCAATGGCGCCCCGTATCCGCGTCCCACCAATGGCTTAAGCGGCTGAGGGGGAAGAAGAAGGGGCCTGAGGCCAGGAATTCTGGGAGTTGAAGTCCAAAACACCCGGAGGGGGGGGCCAAGTTGGCCCATGCGTGGATGAGATGCGACGCAGAGTCCTTGGTGTGAGCTCAAGGGGGCTGCCCCATCGAGAGCAAGAAGAGGCCACTTGCAAAAAAAACTTTGCCACAACTTTGCAGGGAAGGAGTCCTCCCAGGTGCAGAGCCCTCCTTGGGCGGGGCTGGCCCCCGAGAAGCCCCCCCCCTCTACCTTTGAGTCCCTCGGAGACGCGGAGTAGGCCCTTGTAGTGGTTCTCCTCGGAGGGAGCGAGGGAGGAAGGCGGCGGGGAGGAAGGCGAGAGCAGCGGGCCCTCGACCCCCGCCTCGCGGCTCCGCAGCCTCGCCCGGGACAGGGACATGGCTCCGGACACTGGTCAGTCGCTCCCTTTCCCTCTGCCTCGGAGGCCCGAGTGGCTCTTCCTCCTCCTTCCCCAGGGACGCCGCCCCGTGGCCCCTCCCCTCCCTGCCTCTTCCCCTGGGGGCGGGGCCAGGCCGCACCCTCTTTCATCCCCCCCCCCTTTCCCCCTCCCCACAATGGGCAGGAAACCGCCCGCTTCCTGCCGCTTTGCAAGAAAAACACGCTTTGTCATAACACGAGGAGGGAGAGGAAGGGCCGGGAGAGGCACACACACACGTTCCCCGGTGCTCCCCCCCCCTTCTCTCTCCCCTGCCCATGTGCAAAGTGCTCTCCCTCCCTCCCTCCACTGGTGGCTGGGAAACTTCCCCGAGGCAGAGGCGCCTCCGACTTGGCGAGAAAGGCGAAGCCGAGCGAGAACAAAGGTCGCGGCCAAGTCGGGAGCCAGCCCCGAGGAGGAGGAGGCAGGGCCCTTCTGGAGCGCCTTCCCTGGACCTTGAGCGCCAGGGAGAAGGGGGGGGGGATGCTGCTCAGTGACTCACACTGCCCCCCAACTGGGAAAGGACTGGAATGAAACCCCGCCAAATGGCCGTCTGCCGGGCGGGCTCGGGTGGTGCGTTTCCTGCCGGGCACAGAGGAGGGAGG
This sequence comes from Anolis apletophallus, assembly GCA_030556195.1. Taxonomy (NCBI): domain Eukaryota; kingdom Metazoa; phylum Chordata; class Lepidosauria; order Squamata; family Anolidae; genus Anolis; species Anolis apletophallus. The sequence goes on along the minus strand of JARBWK010000007.1, from coordinate 152,084,550 downwards.
CCCAGAAATGGGGGGGCAGGAGGCCTGGCTCGAGAGCAGGGCGTGGGAGAAAGATCTTGGGGTCTTCCTCGTGGACAAGAAGTTACACAAGTTGACCTGTCCGAACGTATTCTCCCCTACGAACCATCAAGGATGTGAAGTTCCTCCGGAGAGGCCCTGCTCTCGGTCCCGCCACCTTCGCAAGCGCGCCTGGTGGGGACGAGAGACAGGGCCTTCTCTGTGGTGGACCCTCGGCTAGGGAACTCCCTCCCAAGCGAGATCGGATCTGCCCCCTCCCGCTTGACCTTCAGGAGGCTAGTGAAATCCTGGCTGTGGAAGGAAGCATTCCCAGAATAATGGCCAAGACCCAATACAGACTAAAGTGAGCGACCACATATGCGGACTGGGTTGAACATGATTTGACTTTGGCAATCTGGCTTAGATGTATTTTATCTATTGTATTATCTATTTATTTATTGTATTTTAATCTTGTATGGTGTAGGTTGTTTTAATTTGTATTCGTAGCATTGAATCCTTGCTGCCAGGTCCGGATTACCCATAAGGCCACCCTAGGCCACGGCCTAGGGTGGCAGCTTTAGGGGGCGGGGGGCAGCGGATTCAGCCCCCCGAAAACTAATTTTTTAAAAATAAAAAAAAAGCCCACCTCCTCGCAGCGCTTTCCCCCAACCCTCTCCCAGAGAGAGTCATCATACCTCGGGAGAGGGCGGGGAGAGCGCTGCGAGGGGCGGGGAAGAGGGAACGGCGCCCTCCCCTCGCCATCGCCTGACCGGAAGGAGGGCGCGAGAAGGAGGCAAAGGAAGCCGCACGGCCTGGGCTGCTGCCGCACATGCGCAGCATTGCCCTAGGGGCGGCGCGGGGCATCTTTCAGCCTAGGGCGCCAAAAGACGCTAATCCGGGCCTGCTTGCTGCGAGCCGGTCTGAGTCCCTCTTCAGAGGTCAGAAGGTCACGATATCAAAGATATAAATAAATAAATAAGCCAGGGATTGTGGCCTGCATCAAGAGGAGCCCAGTGCCCAGCTCCAGGGAAGTCCTGCTCCCCGTGCTCTATTCGGCCTTGGTCAGGCCACACCTGGAATCACACGGTGTCCAATTCTGGGATGTGTCCAGAGGAAGAGGGCGACTAAAATGATCCAGGGTCTGGAGAACAAGCCCTATGAGGAGCGGCTTAAAGATCTGGGCATGCTTAGCGTGAAGAAGAGAAGGCAGAGAGGAGGTATGACGAGGGCCAGGGATCCAGATGTGAGGGGAAGTCATAGGGAGGAGGGAGTAGGCTTCCTTCCCGCTGCCCTGGAGACTAGGACACAATGGAGCCATGGCTTCAAACTAGAAAGGGAGATTCCACTAGAAGATTTGGAAGAACTTCCTGACTATGAGAGAGAGCTGTTCAGCAGTGGAACTCTCTGCCTTCCCCGGAGGGAGGGTGGTGGAGGCTCATTCTTTGGAGGCTTTGAAGCAGAGGCAGGATGGCCACCTGTCGGGGGTGCTCTGAATGCGATTGTCCTGCTTCTTGGCCGAATGGGGTTGGGCTGGATGCAGGACCGGACAAAAGTCAAAAATTATAGTAAGCCAACCTTTTTTTGGCGTCCCCTGGGTTTTCATTGTGGCAATGATGGCGCGCACGGAGCACACATGCGCACAAACAGCTAGTTTTGCGCATGCGCTATTGGACAGGGGAACATTTTGCAGCCGGGGCGGAGCAAAATGTTCCCTGGCTTGTCCTTTTTGGCCTCTTGGGGGTGCATTTAGCGACTCCCTCCATCAGAAACGCTTGGTCCCAATAGCGCATGCACGAAAGTTTTGCGCATGCGCTATTAAAACAGCACTCCCAAGAGGATGAAAAGGACAAGCCAGGGAACATTTCCAGCCCGGGGAGGCAGAGCCTCCTGCCTTGGTTTTATTATAAGTAGCTCACGCAGCCATGGCTGGATGCGCCCTTGGCCACTTGGTGCCCTGAGGCGGCTGCTTACTTTGCCTCCACTAAGATCCGCCCCTGGATGATGGCCCACCAGGTCTCTTCCAGCTCTAGGACTCCCTGCGTGGGTCTGCATGGCCCCTCTTTGGGGTCCCTGCCAATTCTAGGAGTCCATCCCATACTACCCTGTATCCCAGGATCCGATCCCAAATGATCTGCTTTAAACTGGGACACAATAATAATAATAAACAACTTTATTTATATTCCTCCACACCCCCCCCCAAAGGACTCGGAGTTGCTTACAAGGCACAGCAAGCGGACGATAGAACATGAAACAATAGGTAAAGGTAAAGTGTTTCCCTTGACATGAAGTCGAGTCGCGCCCGACTCCGGGACTCTGTTGCTCACCTCCATTTCTAAGCCAAAGAGCCAGGGTTGTCCATAGGCACCTCCTAGGTCATGCGGCCACTGGCAGGACTGCTGTTTCCCTTCTCACCAAAGTGGTACCTATTGCTCTACTTGCATTTCCATGTTCTCGAACTGCTTGGTTAGAAGTCAGGAGCTGACCGTGCTCCCTGAATTCAAACCAATGGCCTTTTGGTCAGCAAGTTCAGCAGCGGAATCAGAGGCTTAACCCACTGCACCCACCTATTGATCTACTCGCATTTGCATGTTTTTGAACTGCAAGGTTGGAAGAAGCTGGGCCTAACAGTGGGAGCTCACCCTGCTCCCCAGGTTGAAACCACCAACAGTTTTCGGTCAGCAGCTCAGCAGTTTAACCCACTGCACCACCCGGTATATTACATGATACATGGGTATAAAACAATAACACATAACAATTATACAAATCAACATATTAAATAAAATAACACAGTTTAAAAGCTCAGCGGCGGCAAAAAAACCCCCAGCAAAAATACCATTTTATTGAAATCCGCGAAGCAGCGAGCCCGCAATAAGCGAAGCGCGAAGTAGCGAGGGAAGGCTGTACTTCAGGCAAAGCCTGACACTTCCTCCCTTGCCTCACCAAACGACTTTTCCCTCCCTCCCGGCATTGAGCCGGGAAAGTGGCGCCCAAGTGCATTCGTTTCGCCTGTTTGGGCCAGTCCTGATGGAAGGGGGGGGGAGAGGCGCGAGTGCGCAGGCGCGGCTGTCGGGCAGGCGGACAGGGCGGCGGCGAAGGAAGCGCGGTTGCCAAGGCGACGCCCCACCCTTTAGCCCTGCCCCCGGGAGGCGCGGAAGGGGCAGCAGTAGCAGCAAAAGCAGCAGCGGCAGCGGCAGCAGCGTGTCCGGGGCGCCCCCTGGAGGCGAGCGGGAGAGAGCCAGGCGGACGTACCGAGGCAGCAGAGCCGGCTGCAGAGGAGGCGCTGCCGGTGTTCGGCGGGCGAGGCCAGCCACTCCGAGGAGGCGCCGCACAGCACCGCCCGCTTGTAGGCGAAGTAGGCGCCCGCCGAGGAGGAGCAGGACACGGAGCCTTCGCCCGACATCGCGCCCAGGAGGAAAGAAGGACCACAGCCCCGACCAGAAGCAGCAGCGCCGGCCCGCCCGGCCCGCCGCGTCGTTGCTGCCGACGCCGCCAAACTTCTGCTTGCGCTCCGCCTCGAAGCCGCACCAAACCCGCCCCGAGGGCACGCCCACCGCGCCAAGCCACGCCCACCGCCCAGGCTCAGAACCAGGCTGCATTCTCCTTAAGAATAGAGGTTTCCTGGGTTCAGGCAGCAACCAGCCAGGCTTTGAAGCTGCAAGGCCATTCACTACTCAGTTGAAACATGCCCACTTGCCTCAAGCAGGCAAGAGTTCCTTCCTCTCACCCAGGACATATCACAGGTGTATAAACATGGCCAGACACAGCCCGGAATCCTTTGTCGGGAGGTTATTGCCTGGATTCCCCCCCCCCCCAGGCAGGAAGCAGCCAGGCTTTGAAGCTGCAAGGCCATTCACTACTCAGTTGAAACATGCCCGTTTGCCTCAAGCAGGCAAGAGTTCTTCCTCCCACCCGGGACATTTCACAGGTGTATAAACATGGCTACACAGCCCGGAATCCTTTGTCGGGAGGTTATTGCCTGGATTCCCCCCCCAGGCAGCAACCAGCCAGGCTTTGAAGCTGCAAGGCCATTCACTACTCAGTTGAAACATGCCCGTTTGCCTCAAGCAGGCAAGAGTTCTTCCATAAACATGGCTACACAGCCCGGAATCCTGGATTCCCCCAGGCAGGAAGCAGCCAGGCTTTGAAGCTGCAAGGCTATTCAGTGCTAATCAAGGTGGCCAATTACAGCACTTGCCTCCGACAAAGAGTTCTTTCTCCCACCCTGGGCATCATCCCACAGATAGATAAACTCCACTGGCCTAGATTCCCACAGATCCCTCAACCTCTGAGGATCCCTGGCATAGATGTGGGTGAAACGTCAGGAGAGAATGCTGCTTCTGGAACAGGGCCAGGAAGCCCGGAAAACGCACCGCAACCCAGTGATGCCGGCCACGAAAGCCTTCCTTCGACAACACAATATGTTGTCTCTTAATGACATTCCCAGGAATCATCCACAAGTGTGTGTGTGTCTCAGGCCTGTGCCAACTTGGGCCCCCCTCCCTCCCTCCAGGTGTTTTGGACTACAACTCCCACAAGTCCTAACAGTCCTAATGCTCTCTTCATTTTGAGTGACATTGTAACTCAAAATCCACTGGACGAATTGCTGCCAAATTTGGCCACAAGACACCTCCAAACCCAAGGAGTGACCATCACTCAAAAAAAATTTTTTTGTTGTCATTTGGGAGTTGTAGTTCCTGGGATTTATGGTTAACTTACAATCAAAGAGCATTCTGAACTCCGCGAACAATGGAATTGAACCAAGCTTGGCACACAGGACTCCCATGACCAACGGAAAACACTAGAAGGGTTTGCTGGGCGTTGGCTTTGAGTTTGGGAGTTGTAGTTCACCTACGTCCAGAGAGCACTGTGGACTCAAAGTATGATGGATCTGGACCAAACCTGGCATGTATACTCAATATGCTTATATGTGAACACTGCTGGAATTTGGGGGAAATAGATCTTGACATTTGGGAGTTGTAGTTACTGGGATTTATAGTTCACCTACAATCAAAGAGCATCCTGAACCCCACCAACGAGTGAATCGGGGCAAACTTCCCACACAGAACCCCCATGACCAACAGAAAATACTGTGCATTCCGGTGGTCTTTGGCAACCCTTCTGACACCCCCTCATGACCAGGCCCGGATTAACTCCTTTTAGCGCCCTAGGCCACACTTTGGAAGCCCCGCCCGGGGGGGGGCACTGCTGGGCATGTGCAGCAGGGTCCCTGGGGGCAGGGCTTCCCTCCGCCTCTTCCTCCTCCTCACCGCAAGGTCAAGGAAGGCGGTCGAGGGGAGGGGGAGGGGAAGCCCCGCCCCCGGGGCGCTGCTGGGCAAGCGCGGCAGCGGCCCCGGGGCGGGCTTCCCTCTGCCTCTTCCTTGCCCCACCCTCCTTCCTTGGGCATGAGGAGGATGAGGCGGAGGGAAGCCCCGTCCCTGGGGCCGCTGGCGAGCATGCGCACACGGCAGGAGAGCGCCTCTGCCTCCTCCGCCATGTTCCTGGATGCCGCGCATGGCCGGCAGCGGCCCCGGGGGCTTCCCTTCCTTTCCCCTCCTTCCTTGACAAGGGGGCGGGGGTGATGGCAAGGCGGGGGTGCCATTCCGTCTTCCCCCACCCCCTCGCAGCACTCTCCCCCTGCCCTCCCCCGAGAGAGATAGTCATCATGCCGCATGTTGCGGTTTTGTTTGAACATATATATTTTTTGGTCCTTGATCTGGTGCCCCCCCCCTAGGCCTGCGCCCATAGGCCATGGCCTAGTGTGGCCTTATGGGTAATCCGGGCCTGCTCATGACCCCCCCCATGTCTTTGGGGGGGGTCCCAACCCCCAGGTTGAGAAATGCTGCCTTAGGTCCATCCAGTCCAACTCCCTTCTTCGCCAGGCCAAGAAAACATAATCAAAGCCCTCCTGACAAAGAGCCATCCAGCTATAGATATAGATTCACACACACACACACACACACATATGTATATGACAGATATAGCATCATAGATTTGAAAGGGACCCCTAAAGAAGGACAATGATATGTTGTATGTTCCAGAGTAGGCAAGCCACGCAATCTCCACATCAACACTGACAAAGAAACAACAACAAATACTGTTTACCCACAAGCAGAAAGACATGACAGAGATTAGAAACCAACACTTTCTCGTGACTTTATTTCCCAGATCACCAGGCCGGGCCACAGTGACGCTGGCAGGGGGCGGCTAGTAATATAATAATAAAATAATAATACTTTATTTACACGCCGCCACCATCTCCCTCCCCAAGGAGACTCAGGGCGGCTCACATGAGGCCGAGCCCAAGGATTACAACAAGGCAAAAAAAGAGTCTGATCTGGCTACGGTCGTCCACGCTCTGGTCACATCCCGAATAGATTACTGCAACGCACTCTACGTGGGGCTGCCTTTGAAGACAGTTCGGAAACTGCAATTAGTCCAGCGGGTGGCAGCCAGACTACTAACTGGAGCTACATACAGGGAGCATACCACCCCCCCCCCCCCGTTGTGTCAGCTCCACTGGCTGCCTGTCCAATTCTGAGCTCAATTCAAAGTGCTGGTTTTGACCCTTAACGCTCTATACGGTTCTGGCCCAGCTTACTTATCCGAACGCATCTGCCGCTACGTCCCACCTCATAATTTAAGATACTCCGGGGAGGCCCTGCTCTCGCTCCTGCCGACTTTGCAAACGCGGTTGGTGGGGACGAGAGACAGGGCCTTCGCGGTGGTGGCTCCCCGTCTGTGGAATGCGCTGCCAAGCGATATACAATCAACCCCATCCTTCTTGGCATTCAGGGAGAAGGTGAAATCGTGGCTCTGGGACCAGGCGTTTGCACATTAGCACAATGCAGCACTTTGGATTGGAATGGGAATTGGTAAGTTGATGGTTATGGCTCAATGCTTATTTATTATTATTATTTATTATTGTTATGTGGTGGACGGAACTCTGTTTTAACTTAAGTGCCTGTGTATCATGTGTTAATGCTAATTGTATTTTGATTCTGAATGCTTATGGTTTTATATTGTATTTATATTGTGTATCGGTATCGAATTGTTGCCTTTTGTGAGGCCGCTCTGAGTCCCGCCTCGGGGGTTGAGAAGAGCGGGGCAGAAATGATGTCAATAAATAAATAAATAATACAAACATATGATAATACATCAAATATAATAAAATACGACAAAGCAAAAACACAGGATATAAAATAACAAAAAAGTGTGCAGAGTGGGCAGGGCCAATGGCAAAGGAGAGAATGTTTAAGACCCTGGGTGAGATGGAGACAGATCATCATCATCATCACCTCCAATGCTTCAGCGCCCCAATGTTACCCGGAGTGCGCCCGCCTGCCGCCTCCCGGGAGTGTGGCTTGACCCCGCTGGGAGTGCCCTGGGGGCTCCACCAAGGCTTCGTTCGGAAGGAAGGGCGGAGGAGTTGGGCCGGGGGCTCTTCTGGGGTGAGAGACCCAAGGAGGCCCAATTGGTGGAGTTTTGGACAACGGGACAACTCAAACCGCCGGCTCTTCGGACTGATTGTGGGAGTTGCAGTCCAAAACACCTGGGCCCAAAATACATAATACCAACAACAACAACAACATCCCTCTTTCCTCTCTCAAAAGGAGACTCAAAGTGGCTCAGAATGAGAAGGAAGCCATGCCAAATAATGCCCTCAAATGTGGAATGCGCCACCGTCCAGAGCCTCCCACACGCGTGTGAAAAGTTAGAAAGGAATTGGAGGATTGCGTCCCCGCTTGAGCGCCCAAAGCTCTGAAGGTCTGCCTGTGTTTTCCCGCCGCCCACAGTGGCAGGAGTCGGCCTGGGTGGGCTCTCTCTCCCAAGTCTCGGATTCCGCGACTGGCTGGCCATCTGTCAGGGGGGCTCAGCTTGTGCCTCCGTGCTTTGGATAGGACGGTGATCCCCAGGGAAGGGATTGGGGCTGCTCCTTGGCTGAGCCCCCTCCCCTTTTCCCCACCCACCCACCCACCCTTCCCTCCTCCTACCTTCTTCCTCCTCAACCTGAGAGGCGTAGCAGCAGCAGCAGCAGCAGAAGAAGGGGTCTCCCATGGCGGAGGCGCCCCGGGACAACTCCCTCTCCTCTTCCCTCAAAGCAAGAGGAGAGGGAGGGCCACCCCCTGCCCCTCCCTCCCGGCCAGCCCGGGACAGCCTGGGCTCCCCTTCCTCCCCCTTTTGCGGGTTTCCGGCCCTTGGCCAAGCTGCAAGGATCCAGTGCAAGCGAGGAGGGTGCCAAGAGAAGGAAGGGCTGCAGCAGTGCCAAGGCACAGGGCCGGCCTGAGAGACCCTTCCCCAAAAGTCCTCTTGGCCCAGGATTGTGGAGAGGGGGGGAGTTAGGGCCCCCTTGCTCTCACTGCCCAAACCACAGAGGAAGGGGGGGGGAGGAAGGAGGGAGTCATCCCCCAAATCTGGCAGCCGAAAGCAGAGCGGAAAATCTGCGCAAGAGGAAGATGATGACGGGAAAGGGGAACCCACAAGCCCCCCCCCCCCTCACCAGCCTCCCATAACAGGGGGGAGAGGGAGGCAGGCCCTGCCCTCTGCACATGTTCAGGGGCTGGGCAGAGAGCAAGGGATGGGCCAAGGAGGAATGGGGGGAAGCGTTATGATCATGAGTTAATTAGAAGGAAAGCCGTTCTCACAAACAGAAAGGAGGAAACCATGCACATGAACACCACCTGGCTCCCAGGATTAAAACACTCCAAAATCAGGAGAGTACATAAAGAGGAACACTCCCAAAACAGGGGAATGGCAGGCAGGAATCAGTCCGGGCCAGCTCGCACCTCCCAACAAAGGATTCCCCCCCAGGCAGGAAGCAGCCAGGCTTTGAAGCTGCAAGGCCAATCAATGCTAATCAAGGTGTGCCCCATGGCAATGTTCACACTTGCTCCCACCCAGGACATTCTTCCACAGGGAGAGATAGATCGATAGATAGATAGATAGATAGATAGATAGATAGATAGATAGATAGACAGATAGATCTCCCTGTGGAATAATGTCCTGGGTGGGAGCAAGTGGGAGCATTGCCATGGGGCACACCTTGATATTATATATCTATGCAGATGCCCTCACGGATTGACTTTGCAGCTGCAAGGCCATTCAATGCTAATCAAGGAGGCCCATGGCAATACTCACACTTGCTCCCACCCAGGACATTATTCCACAGGGAGATAGATAGATAGATAGATAGATAGATAGATAGATAGACAGACAGACAGACAGACACACACACACTTACACTTCACTTGCCAACTTTCCAACAGACCTCTATGCAGATGCACTCACTGATTGACTTTGCATCTGCAATGCCAATCAATACTAATCAAGGTGGCCCATGGCAATATTCACTTGCTCCCACCCAGGACATTATTCCACAGGGGAAGATATATATATATATATATATATAGAGAGAGAGAGAGAGAGAGAGAGAGAGAGAGAGAGACACATTTCACTTGCCTACTTTCCAACAGACCCGTATGCAGATACCCTCACTGATTGACTTTGCAGCTGCAAGGCCATTCAATGCCGGTGGTTAGAGATTGTGGGAGTTGGAAGTCCAAAACACCTGGAGGGAGGGCCGAAGTTTGCCCAGTCCTTGCCCTTCCCTGCTGGACCAAGGCCAAGGCAGAGACAACAGGCCTCCTCCCTGCATTGACAGACACGCACCAACCTACAAGGTTTACGCCAAACAGAACACCGTTCCTGGGTCACCCGTGTCATTTCCTCATTGGCTCCATCATCAAGACATGGGAAACATTTCCTGAACTGCCAAAACTTGGTTTGTGGGGAGGAACCTCATCCTGGTCCCTGTCCTTGCAGGAGCCCTTCTCACATAGGAAAGTCTAGGCATGTCCGGTACCTACTGATCTACTCACATTTGCATGCTTTCGAACTGCTAGGTTGGCAGAAGAAGCTGGGCCTAACAGCAGGAGCTCACCCTGCTCCCCGGATTTGAAATGCTTCTCACGCAAAAGCGGCATATAAACACAGATCATTATCATCCATATAAATAAATATCTATGAGAAGGTGGCCCCTCCCTGCCTCCCTCCCTCCAGCGCCCTTCAAGGACAGAAGGCTTTTCAGAGAAGGGCTGCGAGCAACTCCTTGTTTATTGTTTCGGTCCGCGTCTGGTTTTAATAGGCTTTGATGCCGCTGCTTTGCTTGCCCATAATTGCCGTCTTTTCAGTCCCAAGGAGTGCCTGCATGAGGCCGCTTGGCAGCACTTTGTGAACTGTTCCCTGGGTGCCTTGGAGTCCCGGGAGATGTAGTTTGGCCAGGCACCGGCCCTCCCTCCCTCCTTGGCAAGGCTGAAGGATGGAAGGCCTTGCCAAACCAGAAGCCCAAGACTCCACAGCATTGGGGGCGAGAGAGGGTCCAGCTGTATCCATTCCACAGGTTCTTTTTTGTGTTTTGTTATTGTTGGTCACACCTTGCGCTGTGAGACGTTTTGCTGCCAAATTGGGTGGGAATTGGCCCAGGAGTTTTTCTGTTTTTAAGGTACTAAACGACGACATCTCCATTTTTATATATATAGATAATAATAATAATGCCAGGCCTCCAATGCGCTTGACAGTCATGCCATTGTGCAACTTCCGAAGAAAGGAGTTCAAGTCAGGAGACAAGTCCATGGGTTGCCTTGGTTTTGCCTCTGGAGTCAAGGCAACTGGCCGCCTGTCCTTGGGGAAAGCCCTCACTGCCTGCCTCACTGGCCTCTTCCCGTTGCTGGACGGGGGGGCTTGAAGGAACATGACGCCACAAGGCATGGCCTGAGTGGGCTCCCTGGCGTCCACTCTGGGGAGTGTGACTTTCTGTCCCTTACCCCCATACCATTGGTTTGAATGTCCCTCTTTTGGGGAAAAGACCAGGTAGCAACAACAAGGTAAAGAAGAGGAGGAGGAGGATGTGGCAGTAACAACCATTACAGCCCCCCCCAATTAACACATCTCACTCTGTGAGGGTCCCAGGTTGGAGGGCGAATGGGACCCCGCTCCAAAGGTTATGACGATGACGTGCCAGGAACTACCATTACAGCCCCTCCCCCTAATTAACAGGTATCACTCTGTGGGGGTCCTGAGTTGGAGGTCTAATGGGATGCCCCCCCCTCAAAGGTTAGGAGGATGACGACGATAATGTGGCCGGAACTACCATTATGGGACCCCCCCCCAATTAACAGGTCTCACTCTGTGGGGGTCCCGTGTTGGAGGGCTAATGGGATGACCCACCCCCCTAAAAAGGTTATGATGATGATGATGTGGCAGGAACTACCATTACAGCCCCTCCCCCTAATTAACAGGTCTCACTCTGTGGGGGTCCCGAGTTGGAGGGCTAATGGGACGACCTCCCCCCTTTCACAGGTTATGATGATGATGATGTGGCAGGAACTACCATTATGGGACCCCCCCTAATTCTCACTCTGTGGGGGTCCCGTGTTGGAGGGCTAATGCCCCCCCTCCAAAGATGATGATGATGTGGCAGGAACTATCATTATGGGACCCCCCCATTAATAGGTCTTACTCTTTAGGGGTCCGAAATTGGAAGGCTAATGGGACCCCCTCACTTTCAAGGGTCGGAACTCCTGGCAGTTGGGGTCCCTCCTCTTGTGGCCCATATAACCAATACCCCCTCCAAATATCCTCCAGTGACCTTTGGGCCCTAGTCAAAGCAGGTGCCCCCCCCCCAGTCCATATTTTCTGGACTTCCAGGGCAAGGCTCTTCCCATTGAGTCCTTTTCCCCCCAGAGGCTGAGCAGGAATACAGAACCAGTCTTTGGCTGGAAACAGAGACCCCCCTCAGGCTGGACATGGGTGGGACCCCCCCCCCAAAGAGGGGGGTCCAGGTGGTGCTGAGTGGAGCCAGGCCCCTGCTGTCCGTGCTGCCCTTTTCACAGAAGGGCCCCCCACAGCCAGCCAGCCAGGCCGCCGTCTTGCCTTTGGCCAGGGTGACCCTCACGGCAGGGGAACAACAGCAGGTGCAACCTTGGCCGGAGGAGGAGGGGAAGGGCTTTGTCCAGCCTGAGAGGACACAAGGGAGGGCCGCCAATGGGCTGGCCCCTAGGGGGCGCTCTGCCCTGCACTGCGGCCAGAGTCATAGAATAATAGTAGAGCTGGAAGGGACCAGTCAGGCCCTTTTGGTACTGCTGTGTCAAACCCAGACCATCTGCTTTGAACTGAATTAGATGGCAGTGTAGACTCATGTCGTCCAGTTCAAACCAGTTAAAGTGGGTGATCTGCTTTGATCAAGGGATTATTAGGTGGCAGAGCAGAAGGGGCTACTCCGCCACCTAATAATCACTACTGATCAAAAGGTCATGAGTTCGAAGCCAGCCTGGGTCGGAGTGAGCTTCCGGCCAATTGTGTAGCTTGTTGTCGACCTTTGCAACACGAAAGGCAGTTGCATCTGTCAAGTAGGAAATTTAGGGACCACCTATGTGTGGGGAGGCTAATTTAACTATTTTACGAGGCCATAAAAAAATCTCCAGCAAAAGCCTGCGGGGCCCTGGTGGGCAGAAAAAGTTGGAATGTTCAATAGCCTCTGAGTGTCTGTCTATATGTGTTGTGTGTCTATGGCATTGTTTGCCATGTATGTATACATTGTAAATACTGTAAATAAATAAATAAAGGGCCTCAAGGCCATTCCGTCCAATCCCCTTCTTTTTCCTGCCAGGCAGGAAAAGCACAACCAGACCTCACGCAGCAGATGGCCATCTATCCTCTGCATAATAATAACAGTAATAACAACAACAATAGAAATATTAATGTGGTTGTGCTTTCCCTGCCAAGACTCTGGCACAAGCCAGCCAAGGCGGTCCCAGTGGGGATGGGCACACTGGGTGCAGGGCCTCAAGCCCTTGGCCTGCAGTTCAACACAATCGGTGCTGACCACATCCCCACCGGTCAGCTGCAGAAGGCCACCCTGCTTGGATCTGCACACATTATTTGCTCATCCTACACTTGGGAAGTGACCGGTGGCGTGTGGTCGAATGCAAAAGCCAGCATAATGGTCTAGTTTGCTGTGTATCAAATAATAATAATAATCATAGAGTTGGAAGAGACCTCCAAAGGCCATCCAGCCCAACCCCTTTCTTCCTCCATGCAGGAAAAGCTCAATCAAAGCACCCCCGGCAGATGGCCCTCCTCCAGACTCTGCTTCAAAGCCTCCAAAGGAGGAGCTTCCCCCAGAGTCCTGGGCAGAGAGTTCCACTGCTGAACGGGTCTTGTGAGGGCGGGGAGGCGCTCTGCACAGGCTCAGGAGCTCAGGACCCGGCCGGTCCTGCCCGCCAACATGGCAGGCAGACAAGCAAGCGCCTTCTCCTTCCTTCCTTCTGTGCCAGCTCAGCCTTGGTGGCGGGTGGCCGGAAGGAGCCGCTGCCTGCCTGCCTCCCACTTGGGCAAAAATAAACACCACTGCCAGAGAATCGAAAGCCAGGCCGGGCCAGGTGACTCATCCCCCCGACCCCCCACTCTCCATGTCCCAAACCCTTTCTGACTCTGGTCATGAGGAGGGGGGGTGCCTGTGCCCCCTCGGCTGATGGAGACCCCGCTTCTTCTCCCTGCAAAGGAGGAGACTCAGAGCGACTTGAGAAACTGCAAGTCGCTTCTGGTGTGAGAGCATTGGCCGTCTGCAAGGACATTTCCCAGGGGACGTTTGCCCGGCGGGTGTGTGACTCTCCTGTGGGATGCTTCTCTCCTGCCCCCTTTGCATTGGGGGGGGGGGGGGGAAGCTGGGGCTGACAGGCGGGAGCTCACCCGCGCCCTCCCCGGATTCGAACCTCCGACCTCTCTGTCGGTCTTCAGTCCTCCACGGGACGTGGGTCCCCCAAACTGGGGGTCCCAGCACCCTAAGAGAAATAGGTGGCCTTGGTCTGGCTGGAGAGCCTCTTGGCTGCAGAGTTCCCGTCCCAGGAGCCGCCCAAGGGGTTAAGGGAGGGAAGGGAAGAAGGGGCGCCGCCCACCCCACGGGGTTGTCGTCTTTCGGGCCGGGAGGGAGGGAGGGGGGGCCGCCCCCGTGCGCTCCCTCCGCGGGGCCCTAGCGCCGCCGCCGCCTCCTCCTCCCTCTCTGTCCCTCACTCACCGCTGTGGGTCCCGTCGTGGGCGCGGCGCCGGAGCCAGACCAGGGCCAGGGTCAGCGCGTGGCCGGCCACCACCAGCGAGGGGAACAGGCCCCCGCCGCCCCCGCCCTCCATGCCACGCTCGCACCCAGCAGAAGGAAAGGAAAGGCGGCAGCAGTAGCAGAAGGAGCCGAGGGCATGGACGGAGGGCCGGTGCCGGGCTGCGCAGGAGAGCCGCCCCTCCCTCCCTCCCTCCCTCCGCTTGGCCCGAGGGCCCTCCCTCTTTCCCTCCCTCCGGCCCGCAATGCAGGGACACCCAGGCAAGGCAGGGAGGGAGGGGCAGCCGAGCAGGGAGGGCGCCCAAGGTGACCCAAGCAGGCGGAGGAGGGGCCCTTTAAGAAGGAAGGACCCCCCCCCCCCCGCTCTCCCCAGGAGACCCGGCCAAGTAAACAAGTGCATCTCGAAGTCAGGCAGGGACAAACTTGGGCCAACTTGCCCCCCCCCCTCCCTCCGGGACTCTAGGTAATTCGGACTCCAACTCCCACCCTTCCTGACAGCCGGGGATCCATTCCACACTGCCCTCTCTGTCCCAGGATCTCATCATCACCATCATCCCCAATCATCTGCTTTCAACTGGTCACATAGTAATAATATATATCTATATATATAAAGGAAGAGCCGTCATGTGAAGACTACCTCAAACAGAGAAACCTTACAATGCAGAAACACCAAACTTGCCAACAGAAATAGGCCTCAAGCAAGGTACGTTTGTAGCAAAGAAACTCCCCACCCCAAAACCTAAAAGGCCCCCAAAATAACGAGTAAAAATAAAACTACATTTCCCAGCATCCTCCGGGGCTGCCAAAGACTCTCCCAGCCTCTACATTCTGACAACATGATTGGCTGCCAATAAGGGCGGATTTGCATAACTGCTGTACTGGCCAGCCAACATGAACATTCTGACCCATAACAAACTGTCAGATTCCTAAATAGGGCACAGCAACACGTGCCAGGTACAGCTAGTATATATACACACACACACACACACACACATACAACATTAAATGCCGCCCTTCTCACCCCAAATATAATATAATAAAATATATTACTAGCATAGCACAATATCAGTATTATATATTACTATATTGGACTATCCCATTATATTGTAATATTATTAGTAATATTATATGTATGTAATATACAATATATAATTATAATATCGTATTATTAGTGTTATATTGTATTACATTGTAATATTATAATAATTATAAAACAAATATATATGTATATACAATATATTATATTACATATTATATGGTTAGCTTAGCACAGGAGACAAGGGGGAATAAATATTAGTAATATCACATGTAATATAAAATATATAATTATATCATATTATTATTAGTGTTATATTGTATCACATGGTAATATTATAATAATATAAATATTATATGTATACACAATATATTATATTATTAACTTAGCACAGGAGACAAGATGGACTAACAACAACAATAACAACAACTTGATGCCTCTCCCACCGCCATCTCCCAAAAGGGACTCAGGGCTGCTTCCAAGGCCCACCAAGGGCAGGACAGAACAGCGGGAGCTCACTCTGCTCCCCAGGTTCGGACCACCAACACCTTTTGGTCAGCAAGTTCAGCAGCTCAGCAGTTTAACCCGCTACGCCACCAGGATGACATGCTCCACAAGTATAAAACAATAACACATAAAAATTCTACAAACAACCTTGATCAACACATTAAATAAAATAACACCATTTAAAAGCTCAGGCCACCTGTCGTTAAAGCGAGCGGCCATCAGGGGGTTGGTGTGGGTTTTCCGGGCTGTCGGGACCAAGTTGGCCCCTGCCTGATCCAAGCATTTCCTCTCTCTTGTGCCCGCCTCTCCAGCAAGAATATTAACAACAACAACAACAACAACAACAGCACGAAGTAGCCAAAGTTTGGAACCTTTACTGTTCCTGGTTGGAAAATGTTCTTTCCTTGTTGAACTACAGATTCCTGACTTGGAAAGGAGTGGTTGGTTGTCCTACTCCAGAAACCAGATTGTTTGTGTGGCTGCCATTGTTAACCCTTTGCTGCCCGCAGGCCACAAAAGACAAAGCCTGATCCACTCTCCCCATGGGTTTTGATGACCGACCAGGCCTGGGCCAACACCTGGAGAGAGGGCCACAGTTTTCCCATGCCTGGGATAGAACCATTTAGGAAGCAGTCTTGATAACTCGGGAACAAAAACCGCGTGGCATGATGGGCCCCTTCTATTTGTTTGTTTGTTTGTTTGTTTCTGGTATTTGTACCCTATCACTCCTCCAACCCCGAAGGGGAACTCAGGACGCTTACATTAGTCACAGTACAAGGCCGCTACATCACAATTGCAATAATATAATCACAATCACATACATAAACATTCAAACAATTGCATAATCATTAAAAACCCAGTATATGTAGCTTAAGGTAAAACCATAAAAGAAATCACAATGTCATCTGCCGCAACGCCATTCCAGTCAATGTCCACTAAGGTGCAAATTACGTCTGCTGCCCAAAGGTCTGGTCCCAGAATCACAATTTTAATATATTTTTTCTGAAAGCCAGGAGGGATGGAGTCGATCTTATCTCGTTTGGGAGTGCGTTCCATAGGTCGGGAGCCACCACCAAGAAGGCCCTGTCTCTCATCCTTACCAAACGCGTTTGCAATACTGTCAGGAGCGAGAGCAGGGTCTCCCCAGATAATCTTAGGTTGTGAGATGGGACGTAGAGGCAGATGCGTTCGGACAAGTAAGCTGGGCCAGAACCATATAGAGCTTTGTAGGTCAGAACCAGCACTTTGAATTGGGCTCGGAGATAGTCTTGCAGCCAGTGGAGCTGACACAACAAGGGGGTAGTGTGCTCCCTGTATGTCGCTCCTGTTAGAAATCTGGCTGCCATCCGTTGGACTAATTGCAGTTTCCAAACCGTCTTCAAAGGCAGCCCCACGTAGAGAGCATTGCGGTAGTCTATTCGGGATGTAACCAGAGCGTGGACCACCTTGCCCAAGCCTGACTTCCGAAGATACGGGCACCGCTGGTGCACAAGTTTTAATTGTGCAAAAGCTCTCCCGGCCACTGCCGAGACCTGGGGTTCCAGGCCCAGCCATGAGTCCTGGATCACTCCCAAGCGCCTCCAAGGGGAGTGTCACCCCTTCCGTCCAACTCAGGCTGTAACCCTATGCCCTGTTCGGCCTTTCGACTGACCAGGAGGACCTCTGTCTTGTCTGGATTCAGTTTCAATTTGCTAGCCTTCTACACAGTCGAAGAACATCCAGATTATCTACTTTGAACCAGACTCTCTATGGCAGTGCGGACTCAGATCTAAGCAGACCACCATGTGGGTCACCTCAGGCATGGCCAAACCTGTGCCCTCCAGGTGTTTTGGACTCCAAGTCCCACAACTACAGCAGTGACATCATCATCATCACCGGCTGTAAGGAATTGTGGGAGTTGGAGTCCAAAACACCTGGAGGGAAGAAGGGCCCAAGTTTGCCCAGGCCTGCAGTAGATGGACCCCAATGCCACCAATGGCGCCCCGTATCTGCATCCCTGTTAGGAATTGTGGGAGTTGGAGTCCAAAACACCTGGAGGGAAGGAGGGCCAAAGTTTGCCCAGGCCTGCAGTAGATGGATCCCAATGCCACCAATGGCGCCCCGTATCCACGTCCCACCAATAGCACCTTGTATCCGCATCCCTGTTAGGAATTGTGGGAGTTGGAGTCCAAAACACCTGGAGGGAAGAAGGGCCCAAGTTGGCCCAGGCCTGCAGTAGATGGACCCCAATGCCACCAATGGCACCCCGTATCTGCATCCCTGTTAGGAATTGTGGGAGTTGGAGTCCAAAACACCTGGAGGGAAGGAGGGAGGGCCCGAGTTGGCCCAGGCCTCGGTTCTGTGCTTTGGTCTTCTGGATTATTAGGCCGTGTAGAAGGGCCTGTAGGATTTTAATAGGAGCCCTACTCGTATGTCTTGGGTAACAATAATAATAATAATAATAATGTGCCTGAGTTGGTTGAGGTCTGGTGGGTTGGGGTCTGCAGGCCTTGGGTCATAATGAGGATAGTGATAATAGGGCGGCACTGACATCATCATCATCATATTAATGCCTACCCAACACCAACCCAGCCCCTTCGTGCCCCCCCCCATTTCCCCCACTTACGATCAGAGACGCCAAGGGCATAGCGAAAGGTGTCCTTGACCGCCGGCTTAGGACTACGATTAATATTATTGCCCCATTTACTGACATGGTGAGGCCTCCCCCCCCCTCCCCCTATTTAGGCCCCCCCCTCCCTACCAGGCACAATCTTCATGACCGGTTTCAGCAGAGAAAGGAGAGCTGCGTCAGTAGTGGCACCCTCCTCGAGTGAAAGTGAAGGCACCGGAGTGGGTGAGTGGGGGTCCTGAGCAAGGGCTGGGCCGTCCCCCGCGGATCCCCCGGGGCCATTGGAGTGGGGAGGGAGCCCGGTCTCCGAGCAGGACGGCTATTAATAGCCCCCCACGCCACCCTCACCCGCCTCCTCGCCCCGTCACGGTGCCTGAGTTAGAAGGGTGACGCCAAAAGGGAGGGAGGGACCCCTGGGGCCATGCAGCCCCACCCCCTTCTCCCTGCCGTAAAGCCCTCCTGACAGATGGCCCTCCAGACTCGGATTAAAACATTTTCCATGGAAAGAGACTCCAAGAGAAGGCGGTTGGGAGCCCTGGAGGAAAGAGAGGGAGGCAGGGAAGGGGAAGCACATGCAACTGAAGCCCCCCCCAAAAAAACAATGTCCAGCAGTTGTAGTCCCCCTCCCCTCAAGGAAAGGATAGCCCACCACTCCTTTTGCTCTGCTTGGGAAGCATGGGAGGGGCCTTTTTAAGAGAGGAAAGCAGGACAACATCATAACAATCATGAATAATAATAATAATAATAACAATAGAAGAAGAACATCAATCCAGAGGCAGCACTTCCCGGAACCACACACATTCTACCAAACACCTCTATTATCCCAGGCCCTTGGGAAGGGCCCAGTATTCAGAGACAAGCCCCAGACACTTGGGCCTAATGGGCATGTGTGCTGTGATGTTATTATATTTTTTTTATTATATATATATATAGTTATTATTATATTATTATATACTTGGTTAGTGGCTGTTGCTTTTAGGAACAAATAAAATGTAATAATACTAAATCATATTATTATAATAGAATAATACCATAATGTAATAATTATAATTATATATTATGATATTATATAAAATAATAATAATAATAATAAGAGCACCTGGTGGTGCATTGGGTTAAACCCTTGTGCTGGCAGGACTGCTATCCGAAAAGCTGGCAGTTTGAATCCAGGGAGCAGATTGAGCTCCCATCTGCTATCTACTACTACTACTACTAGTATCACCCTGGGTTTTTCCCCAGTGCAATTTAACCCAAGGCCTGCAGACCCCAACCCACCCAGGCATATTATTATCACCATCACTATCATCATTATTACCCAAGGCCTGCAGACCCCAACCCACCCAGGCATATTATTATCACCATCACTATCATCATTATTACCCAAGGCCTGCTGACCCCAACCCACCCAGAAATATTAATAACATCACCATCACCACCACCATTACCATCATCACCCAAGGCCTGCAGACCCCAACCCACCCAGAAATATTATCACCACCACCACCACCATCATCATCATCACCCAAGGCCTGCAGACCCCAACCCACCCAGGCATATTATTATCACCATCACTATCATCATCATCATCATCACTCAAGGCCTGCAGACCCCAAGCCACCCAGATATATAATTATCACCATCACCACCACCATTATGACCCAAGGCCAGAAGACCCCAACCCACCAAGGCATGTTATTATAGAATCCTAGGGTTGGGGGAGACCTCGTGGGCCATCCAGTCCAACCCCATTCGGCCCAGAAGCAGGAACATCACATCCAAAGCATCACTATCCCCGTCATCATTATAATCCTTATTATAATAATCATTATCATTCTCTTCATTACCCTTATTATTATTAGTAGTAGTAGTAGTAGTAGTAGAAGTAGTAGTAGAAGTAGTAGTAGTAGTAGTAGTAGTAGAAGTAGTAGTAGTATTTAAAACCCGCAACGTACAAAGTGGCCAAACAGAAGGAAGCCAATGTCAAGTCAGCCCCTAACCCACCCGGCAAGGCAGGCCGCCCATCATCCCCACCCATCACCCCCAGGGCCCCACCCACAGGTGCCTTTCCCTTCCTGCATGCCCCCCCCCCCCCGACCTTCAGTGGTGCCTCCATGAGGGCAGGGCCTTGCACCAGAAGGGAATGGAGCCAGAGAAAGGGGCCACATGCCAGGCCACCCACCCATTATGATAATGATGACTTATGCTGTTTTGCACCCCTCTTTTTTGTCTCCCCAAGGAGACCTCCAACCCATGCTGACCCACGGCCAAATGCCCACATGCCTGCCTGACCCCTGACCTTGCTGGGTGGGCCCATCCTTGGACATGAGAGAAGCCTCCCATAGGATGGTAAACCAACAAGGCATCCCCTGGGCAATGTTCTTGCAGACGGCCAATTCTCTCACACCAGAAGCGACTTGCAGTTTCTCAAGTTGCTCCTGACCCAAAAAACAGTAATATTATATCCTAGGCTTCTGGGAAGAGCTGATACACACACACACACACACACACACACACTCTATATTGTATACACACACACACACACACACACATATATATCATGTACATAACAACACAGCACTACATGCACATTAGATCCAAGTGGATATAATATCATAATATATTACAATGTTATAATTATAATTACAATAATTAATCCTAGGCCTTTGGGAAGAGCCTGATATTCAGAGACTAACCCCAGACACTTGGCCCTCATGTGCATGTGTACATGTAAACTATTATTATTATTATTATTATTATATCCTAGGCCCTTGGAAAGAGCCTGATATTCAGAGATGAACTCCAGACATTGGCATGTGTACTGTGTTGTAATGTACATGTAAACATAATAATAATATTATTATAATAAAAAGCAGTGAAGACAGGAGGCAAGGAGCCCCTGACCTACTCCTAGCCTGATGGACAGCTCCCTCCAGACCACTGCACGGCAAAGCAAGGGGGCAGACTCCGCCCACAGGCAGGTGACCCCCCCCTTTTAATCCCATCCCCAAAGAGGCTTGAAGGGAAGCATAGGGTGGGCTTCAAGGCAGAAGGGGGAGGGCAGGGCAGCCCAGGGGGAGCCAAGCCCCCTCCCCAATTGCTCCCATTGCTCTTATCACTCTGGCCCCTTCAACACTACCAGATAAAATCCAGATTATCTGTTTTGAACTGGATTATATAGCAATGTATACTAGGCCTGGGCCAACTTGGGCCCTCTTTCCCTCCAGGTGTTTGGGACCCCAACTCGCACAATTCCTTTCACCTGGTAGGAGGGCCCAAGTTGGCCCAGGCCTTGTTTAGTGGCTGCTGCTTTTAGGAAGCGTGTTTGAACATGTTTCCACATCTGTGTTGTTTTAATTGGCTTTTATATGTTCATCGCCTGGGAGCCCTTGTGGTTGGAGAGCCCATATGGAGACACAAAACCCATGCGCAAAGGAATACATACTTGTGGAAACAAAGGGCACCCCCTTCTCGGTGGGACGGGCAGATTGGGGGCTGCAAGGAGTTACTCCCTTGAGACCCTCCTCCTCCTGTTCAGAGCAACCCACTCCTTTGCCTTCAGCTATGCCCCCCCCACACCATGCAACCAATAATCCACTCTCTTATTTATTATTTCCCTTCCATGCAGTTCCCTAACCACCTGACCCATCGTCCACAGCAAAAACACACACCCCCTTTCCAAGCAGACGATCTCGTGGGTGCAGCATAATGTAGGGAAACCAATGTCCAAGGCGGGAAAAGAGGCACCACAAAGCCTCCCCCATGCGCACACAACCCAAACACAGGCCCCAAGGCAAGGCAGGCCCAGGCAGCTCTGCAGGATCCCAATGGCTTTGGTGCCCCTCCCTCCTCCTTCTCTGCATCAAAGCATCTATCTCAGAGGGAGGGGGAGGAGGCGGCGAGAGGCCCGGATGCAGGCATGTGACACCCCCCTCCCCTGCACATTCCCCCTTGCAGAGAGGGAGGGGGGATGAGGTGTGCATTGCCCCCGTTGGGTAAACAAGGGTGGACTAGATGGCCTTTGGGGGTCCCTTTAATGTCAGAGTTGCAATTCTAACTTTGCATGTAGACCAGGCCTGGGCCAACTTGGGCCCTCTTTCCCTCCCTCCAGGTGTTTTGGACTCCAACTCCCACAATTTCTGACCTCAGGCTCTTTCCTGAGGGAAAAGGAAGGGGCCTGAGGCTGTTAGGAATAGTGGGAGTTGGAGTCCAAAACTTGGGCCCTCCCACACAGAGGGAGGGCCCTAGTTGGCCCAGGCCTGCAGTAGATGGACCCCAATGTCACCAATGGCACCCCGTATCCGCGTCCCCCAATGGCACCCTGTATCCACGTCCCTGTTAGGAATAGTGGGAGTTGGAGTCCAAAACACACAGAGGGAAAGCCCAAGTTGGCCCAGGCCTGCAGTAGATGGACCCCAATGCCACCAATGGCGCCCCCTATCCGCGACTCACCAATGGTGCCCCGTATCCACGTCCCTGTTAGGAATAGTGGGAGTTGGAGTCCAAAACACACAGAGGGAGGGCCCAAGTTGGCCCAGGCCTGCAGTAGATGGACCCCAATGCCACCAATGGCGCCCCCTATCCGCGACTCACCAATGGTGCCCCGTATCCACGTCCCTGTTAGGAATAGTGGGAGTTGGAGTCCAAAACACCTGGAGGGAAGAAGGGCCCAAGTTGGCCCAGGCCGGTAAATGTAAACGGTGGAAGAAACTCCTACTTCCAGGGCTCCTCAAAGGGAAGAATAAATGGTCTCTGGGGGACTCTGTCCTTGCTTGGGTGCAAAGGGAGGGAGGGGGGGACTGCATGGTGGGAAGACACCCCCCCTCCCAAAAAAAAAGGCTCTGAGTGGCAGAAAGAAGGCTGACCCATCTGTTGCCCCCCTCGTGGAGCCCTGGAGCCCACTTGCAGGCCCAGCTTGGAAGCAGCTGCAGCAGCAGAGCCGGCCCAGGAGTCAAGGAGGAGGAAGGGGCGCACCAGGGAAGGAATGGGACCCCTCCCCAAGACCCCTGCCTCCAGGTGGGAGGGAGGGCCACTCTACTCTCCCCCATTCCACCCTTGGGAGGGAGGGCCACTCTACCCCCACCCCACCGCTAGGTTACTACCTTGTCCCTGCTGGATGAGGTCCTCCATGAAGTAGCGCCCGTCCTCCCAGTCCAGCCCCGGGGCCGCCATCACCGAAGAAAGGAAGGAAGGAAGGAAGGAAAGAAGCCTCCAATGAAAGAAGGAAGGAAGGAATGGAAGCCAGGCGGGAAGAGGAGGAAGAGGAGGAGGAGGCCCTTATTCTTCCCCTCCACCCCCCAGGCAAGCCCCAACAGAAGCAGAACAGAAGGAGTGGCACAAGGAGGGGCCCCTCTCCTTCCCCGCCCTCCCTTCATTCCTTCCTCCATTCTTTCCTCCCTTCTTTCCATTCCTTCCCCAAAGCAGTGCAGCTCAAGACACCCGCCCCCCTCGACAGGACCCCAAGACTCCCCACACAGCTGCCTCCAGACACACGTCTCCCGCCCCAAACAGGACCCTACGGAAGGGCTGGTCCCATTCAGGCAGGAGCCCAGCTTCCCCACCGGACAGGGCCGTAGCCAGGATTTTGATTCAGGGGGGGGGGGGCTAAGTTTGCTTCAGGGGGGGCTGAGACTGGGTGGAAGAGGGTCTACCCTAGCAAACCTTTTGTATTGTTATGCCAATAACCCCATGAATGTGGGATATAATGAGCATGGTGATCAGATCATGATATGAATAAACATAACAGTTTAAATAATGTACCAGTAAGGTCTTTTCGCGGACCACCCTGAGAATTTCGGGGGGGGGGGCTGAAGCCCCTTTAGCCCCCCCTGGCTACATGCCTGCCACCGGACCCTCGCTGGGACCCCCAGAAAGGCACCCAGAGCCCCCCTCTTCCAAGGGAGGGCTAAGGGGTTCAGCATGGCCCCCTTCTCCCCTGCCCTCCGTCCCTCTCTCGATGCAAGGGGGGGGCAATCAAGTGTGGGGCCCCGAGGTGGAAACCACACAGTGCCTGCCCCCCCCCCCAAAAGCGGGTTACCCAAGGTCTGCAGACCCCAACCCACCCAGGCATATTATCATTATTATTATTATTATTACCCAAGGCCTGCAGACCCCAACCCACCCAGGCACATTATTATCATTATCATCATTATTATTATTATTACCCAAGGCCTGCAGACCCCAACCCACCCTGGCATATTATTATCACTATCCTCATTATTATAACCCAAGGCCTGCAGACCCCAACCCACCAGACACCAAACTACTCAGACATATTATTATCATTATCCTCAATATTATTATTATTATGACCCAAGGCCTGCAGACCCCAACCCACTCAGGCACATAAGTATCACTATCCTCATAATAATAATAATAATAATGATTATTATTGCCCAAGGTCTGCAGACCCCAACCCACCAGACCCCAACCATCTCAGGCATATTATTATTATTATCATCACCATCCTCCCCCTAGAGCAGCCCCCATCCCTGGGAAACCGTGGGCCGGTCCTACCGGCAAAGGGAGAGGGGAGGGGGTTACCTTCTCCCTCCGGGGCCCCCTTCCTCCCACGTCCCCTCCTCCGCCTCCTCTTCTTTGGGGCCCCTCCTTCTTTCGCCAGGGGGGCAGCAGAGTGGGGGCTTTCTCCCCCTTCAGGCTCCATGGGAAGAGACCCTCTTGCCCGGAGGGCTGCCCCTGACCTTGGCCAAAGGAAGGGAGGAAAGAAGAGAGAGAGAGAAAGAGAGAAGGAGGAGGCGGCGGCAGAGGCACCCTCCAGGAAGGAGGGAGGCAGGGAGGGGGGCTGCTAAGGATAGCGCCAGAGCAGCTGCTGCAGCGCCCACCTGTTGGCAGAGAGAGACCCCCCCCCTTTCTATTCCAAGGTCCCTGGGTCTTCCCCAGAATAGGATGGGAGGGGCCTGGCCTGCACAGGGAGCCACGTGGCAGCGAAGGGAGGGGGGGAGACAAGGGACACCCCCCCCCAAAGGAAAACCTTCCACCCCTCCCTCCCTGGGTGCCCTCTCTGCCAGGCCCTGAAAGGGGACACATGGGGGAGGACACCAAGGGCTGCCAGGGGGAATCACTCCATGAATGAATGAATGGATGGATGGGCACAAGGAGACCCCTTGGACCCAGATTTTGGGGAGGGGGGAAATGTCCAGGATACCCAAGGCTTGCAGACCCCAACCCACCCAGGCATATTATTATCACCATCACTATCATCATTATTACCCAAGGCCTGCAGACCCCAACCCACCCAGAAATATTATCATTACAATCACTATCATTACTATCACCATTACCATCATCACCCAAGGCCTGCAGACCCCAACCCACCCAGAAATATTATCACCACCACCACCACCACTACCATCATCATCATCACCCAAGGCCTGCAGACCCCAACCCACCCAGGCATATTATTATCACCATCACTATCATCATCATCACTCAAGGCCTGCAGACCCCAAGCCACCCAGATATATAATTATCACCATCACCACCACCATTACGACCCAAGGCCAGAAGACCCCAACCCACCAAGGCATGTTATTATAGAATCCTAGGGTTGGGGGAGACCTCGTGGGCCATCCAGTCCAACCCCATTCGGCCCAGAAGCAGGAACATCACATCCAAAGCATCACTATCCCCGTCATCATTATAATCCTTATTATAATAATCATTATCATTCTCTTCATTACCCTTATTAGTAGTAGTAGTAGTAGTAGTAGAAGTAGTAGTAGTAGTAGTATTTAAAACCCGCAACGTACAAAGTGGCCAAACAGAAGGAAGCCAATGTCAAGTCAGCCCCCAACCCACCCGGCAAGGCAGGCTGCCCATCATCCCCACCCAACACCCCCAGGGCCCCCCCCACAGGTGGCTTTCCCTTCCTGCATGCCCCCCCCCCCCTGACCTTCAGCGGTGCCTCCTTGAGGGAAGGGCCTTGCACCAGAAGGGAATGGAGACAGAGGAAGAAGCCACAAGCCAGGCCGCCCACCCATTATTATGATGATGATGGCTTCTGCTGTTTTGCACCCCTCTTTTTGTCTCCCCAAGGAGACCCCAACGCATGCTGACCCACGGCTAAATGCCCAAATGCCTGCCTGACCCCTGACCTTCCTGGGAGGGCCCATCCTTGGGTGCTGCCTTCAGGGGTGCTGCCTTCAGGGGTGCTGCCTTCAGGGGTGCTGCCCTGAGGGGGGTCTGGGTGGGGGTCTCCTCCTCCTGCTGCTCCTTCCTCCACCGGTATTCCCTCCTGCTGGAGGCCTCTTGGGTGGGCTTGTGGGGCCCGGCGGCCTGGGGGCGAGGGGGGGCTCGGAGGACAGGCCTGGGCGGCCCCCTGCGCAGGGTGGCAGGCACGATCTCTGGCGGGAGGCGCAGGTGCTGGCGCAGGTGTGCGGTGCCCTCGTCGGTGAGGAACCAGTAGGAGTGCCTCCAGGCAAAGCTCTCTCTCACCAGGCCTCGGGAGCGCAGGGAGGCCATGGCGCGGTACACCTGGAGGTTGCTGACCCCAGGCAGCTGCGGGTGGCGGCTCTGTGGGCGGGGGTCCTTCTGCACCACCAGCACCCCCTCCCGGAAGAGCAGCTCGTAGATGCCTCGCAGCTCCCCCAGCGGCATCAGCATCCCAGCCACCATGGTCAAGGGTCAGAGGGGCAGCCGGGCAGAAGGAGAAGAAGCAGAGCCCAGGCGGCCGGGCAGAAGGAGTGACTGGCCCAGGCCGGCCGGCAAAGGCAGGAGCAGCACCGCCCCCTCCCCTCCCCTCCCTCCACCAGTAAGGGCAATGACGAAGGCTGAAGGCTTTGGGCCTGGCCTCCCCCCTCCTCCTCCCCTTCTCAGTCACTATTTCCTTGAACTTGGCCGGGAGAGAAGGAAGGAAGAAGGGAGGGAAGGAGGGAGGGAGGGAGGGGGACCGTGGTGCCTTTGAGCACAGCCTCTCTCTGCCCACCAAAGGAGGAGGAGCAGCAGCAGCAGCACGTGGCAGGATGATGGGCTTGGGCTGGGTGGCCCACCAGGAGGTCTCTTCCAACTCAAGAGTTCTGTCATTCTAAGGGAAGGGCCCTCCCTCGTGCCAAGGGGCACCCCCTTCCAAATGGCACAGGCCCAAAGCAGGGCAGAGGCAGGGAGGGAGGAGTGTCGGGACCTCCAAGCCACCAAGCAAGGGTATCCCACCCAACCCCCTTCTTCCCACCAGGCAGGAAGACGCCAACCAAGCCCTCTCTGCTTCAAAAACTCCAGAGAAAGAGGCTCCAGCACACCTTGAAGCAGCCTATCTTCCACTAGACCTCCAAAGGCCACCCTGTCCCCATCCCTGCCAAGCAGAAGGCACAATCAAAGCCCTCCCAAGAGATGGCCAGCCAGCAAAATCCCACCCAAGGCAGGACGACACCGCCCAAGCCCTCTCTCTTTCTGAAACTCCAGAGAAGGAGGCTCCAAAACACCCCGAAGCAGCCTATCTTCCACTAGACCTCCAAAGGCCACCCTGTCCCCATCCCCGCCATTCAGAAGGCACAATCAAAGCCCTCCCGAGAGATGGCCACCCAGCAAAATCCCACCCAACTCCCAGGAGAAAGGGGAGGGGAGGAAGACAGGAAGAGTCCTCTGTGGTGCCAAGGGGCACCCCCCCCCCCGAATGGCCCAGGCCCAAAGCAGAGGAGACGCAGGAGGGAGAAGGGACCTGGATCTCAAAACAACAGAGGAGGGCCATCCCACCCAACCTCCTTCTCTGCAAAGGTGGGCGGTCACCACCCAAGCCCTCCCGACAGAAGGCTGTCCACTCTCTGTTTCCAAAACTCCAGAGAAGGAGGCTCCATCACACTCATAAGCAGTCTGTATTCCACTTGACCCCCAAAGGCCACCCTGCCCCCATTCCCACCATTCAGAAGGCACAATCAAAGCCCTCCCGAGAGATGGCCAGCCAGCAAAATCCCACCCAACTCAACAGAAGGCCGTCCACTCTCTGTTTCTAAAACTCCAACACACTCCAAAGTAGACCTCCAAAGGCCACCCTGTCCCCATCCCCGCCGTGCAGAAGGCACAATCAAAGCCCTCCTGAGAGATGGCCACCCTGCAAAATCCCACCCAACTCCCTTCTTTCCACCAGGCAGGAGGACACCAACCAAGCCCTCTCGACAGAAGGCCGCCCACTCTGTGTTTATATGACTCCAGAGAAGGAGGTTCCAACGCACCGCGAAGCGGCCTATAATCCACTCATCCTCCAAAGGCCACGCTGTCCCCATTCCTGATGCAGAAGGCACAACCAGAGCACTTCCAGCAGAAGGCACCACCTAAGCCCTCCCAACAGATGGCCATCCAGCCAAACTTTACAGGGAGGGAGACTCCAATGGGCTCCTAGGCAGAAGCAGATGCCAGTGGTGAGCAACAGTTTCCTTCCTTGCTTCATTGTATCCTAGCCTTTAAAGGAGCAGAAAAGAAGAGTTGCAGACCTTTCCCAGGGCAACAGACTTGCCAATATGTCAACATGGCTCTCAGGCCCCCTCTTTCCCAATCTCAAGGCGGCCACTTTGGGGCGATTCATGACCTTTGCCCTCTCATGAAGACCACTGCTAACCATATTATATCCACATCAGCCACTGGAAAGAGCCAAACTCTGGGTCACCCCGTGTTTCTGGGCTGGGTGGCCCATTGTGTTACAGCAGCATGTTCTCCTGATGTTTCCCCTGCATCTGTGGCAAAGGAGCAAATGCTGCTAGAACGCATTGGTCATCCAGCCCGGAAACCACACGACGCCCCAGGGATTCCGGCCGTGAAAGCCTTTGACAACACAATGCTGGTAGGACTGGACTCTTGGTGCCAATGGGCAGGGCGGCCAAACGCCAGGATAGCGCCCACCTCCTCCCTCCGCCAGGCAACAGCTGCCCCGCCAATCTCAATGCCAGGATGACCCCCCCCGCCCCCCTTGCTTCCCAAATTATTCCAGGCATGGGACATACAAGTTATTTCCGTGGGTGGAGCAGGGAGGGGAGGCCGCAAATGCCTCCGTCTGTCAATCCCAGGCACTTCCTCCCCTCCCAGAGGAAGGCACCATCCCCGGCTGAGAGAACACACACACACAAACACGGTAACCAGGGAAGGACACAATCCCTGACACACACACATCCTTTCCTCCCCTCCTCATCCCCCTAAATGCAGCACACAGAATCTGGGTCTCTGTGCCTTTGCACAATGCCCCCTGCTTTAAGGACATGCCGCCCCCAAATTTATTTCTGGTATTTATACCCCAGGGCTGTACAACTTCTACAGGCCCAGGGGCCTGAATTCCGGCCACTGATGACCTGGGGGGCCGTAGGGTCTGCCCCGCCCTGGCTCCGCCCCCGGCTCCTTCGCCCCGCCCGCCCCGGCTCTGCCCTCTCCCCGGCGCCCTCTCCCCTCATTTTAATTAAATATTAAATATATTTAATTCCATCCTCCCCTCCCCCCTTATTTTAATGTATCCCATCTCCCCTTATTTCATCTTTAAATATATTTAATTTTATACAATGGGGGAAATGGGGGGAGGGAATGAGGAGCCCCCTGAGGAGCCCCCTGCTTCGGCCTACCTTTTCCAAACACGCAGGATCCAGGAGTACCCGGACGACAAGAGAGGCGACGACCGACGGAGTCAAAGAAGGTCCTAATCGCGTCTGTGGGCCTCAACGATCCAGTAGTAGAGTAGCCGAAGAGTATCGCGAGAATACGCAATCCACACGGGATTTCGCTGTCAACGCCAGCGTGATCTCGCGTTGACAGCGAAATCCCGTGTGGATTGCGTATTCTCGCGATACTTGCTCCGAACCCGGAAGTAGGTATTTTTTTAAATTTTTATTATTTATTTTATTTTTCATTTTTTATTTTTTATTAAAAAGCTTAGGGGGGCGTAGGGAAGGGGCTGGGGGGCCATATACGGCCCCTGGGCCGCCAGTTGGACAGCCCTGTTATACCCCATCTCTTCCCTGAGAGGGGGGCTCAGGGCGGCTTACATAGGCAGCAATTCAATGCCATTACAGAGCCATTAAAACAATAACCCATTCACAATTAAAATGCACAAAATACATAAAATACATAATCCATTAATTAAACAATATAAAACATTAATTATTAAAACACCATATCCTCGTGTAAATCATCTCTCCAGTCCATTTCAACCAAAGTGCTGCTTTGCGTCTGCTGACCGAAAGCCTGGTCCCACAACCAGGATTTTTACTTTCTTCCTGAAAGCCAGGAGGGATGGGGTCGATCGTATGTCATTTGGAAGCGTGTTCCACAGACGGGGGGCCACCGCCGAGAAGGCCCTGTCCCTCATCCCCAACAGCTGAATTTGGGATGTTGGTGGGAGTGAGAGCAGGGCCTCCCCGGATGATCTTAGGTTACGAGGTGGGGCGTAGAAGCAGATACGTTCGGACAAGTAAGCTGGGCCAGAACTGTATAGCGCTTTAGAGGTCAAAACCAGCACTTTGAATTGAGATTGGAAGTGGACAGACAGCCAGTAGAGCCAACATAACAGGGGGGTGGTACGCTCCCTGTATGTAGCTCCTGCTAGTAACCTGACTGCCGCCCATTGGACTAATTGCAATTTCCGAACAGTCTTCAAAGGCAGCCCCACGTAGAGTGGGTTGCAGTAATCTATACGGATGTGACCAGAGCGTGGACCACCGTGGCCAAGTCAGACTTCCCAAGATTTGGAGGGGATCCCCCAAAGGCCATGCAGTCCAGCCCCCTTCTTTCTGCCAGGCAGGAAGGCACCATTGGGGAAGATTGTTCTCCCTTTCTCTTGTTTGTGACTAGGAGTTGTATGTAAGTTAGATGTGGACAGCCTGCCTAGTAACCCAAGCATGCCCCTGCCCACCCCCTCTGGTGTTGTTGCTGTTCTATGTACTTATACACCACTTTCCCCCTCTAGAAACAGACCCGAAGGAGATCTGCTCAAAGCAAACCTTTAAAACTGTGGCAGAGGCACCCAGAGAGGACTGGGAAGCCCTGGTCCTTGAGCACTCCAACTGGAGGTCAGCTGTGACCAGTAGTGCTGTGGAATTCAAAAAGGCACGAATGGAGGGTGAAAGGGAGAAATGTGCCAAGAGGAAGAAGGTGCCTCAAGCCAACCATGACCGCGACCGCCTTCCGCCTAGAAACTGATGTCCTGGCTGCGGGAGAAAGAGCATGCGGGTCAAGAATTGGGCTCCATAGCCAGCCAAGGACCCACCGGGAAGACATTAGACTTGGAGAACCATCATCTTCAAGCTACAAGGGATTGCCTAAGTAAGTAAGTAAGTCAGTCTACCATTTTCTCCCTCTAGAAACAGACCCAAAGGACCTCTCTTCACCTGCACGGCCTAATGACCCCCCCCCCCTTCATTCACTCCTGTCTGTCTGAGGCCTTTCCAGGGAAGAGGAGGCCCTGCGCTTCCGTTCCCAGGCCCTGGCTGACCTCTCCCTCCTCCCCCTCCTGGCTGCCAGGGTCAATATTTGCCCAGGATTTGCCTCCCTGATAGCAGCCTTCCCCCCTCTGCAGGTAAACACAGCCTGAGTGCCCCACCCCAAAGAGGAAGGAAGGGTAGGAAGGCCCCTGGTCTTGCCTGAAGACACCTGCCTGCTACCTGAAAGGTAAACTGCATTGAGGGAGAGGTGGCCACTAGCAGAGGTGGGAGGGCAGCAGAGGCATGGGGACAAAAGGGACACCCCCCCCCCCAGGAGAGTGGTTCTCAACCTGTGGCTCCCTCCCCAGCAGGTGTTTTGGCCTCCAACTCCTAGAAATCCTGGTCAAGTGGCTGGGGTTTGTGGGAGTGGTGGGCCAAAGCACCTGGGGAGGGACCCACAGGTTGAGAAGCACAGCTCTAAGGCCATCTAGTCCAGCCCCTTTCTACCCGGGCAGGGATCCACCGCTAGTGCGCAGCAGACCTCCCATTCAAGATGCATGGAAACCACCTCATGACGAAGCAGGAGTATTATTATTATTATTATTATTATTATTATTATTATGACACTATGCAACAAGATTTGAAAAATGTTCTGTTCCTGGGTTGCCATGAGAGTTCCAGGCTGCCCGGCCATGCTCCAGACGCATTCTCTCCTGATGTTTCACCCCCATCTATGGCAGACATCCTCAGAGCTTGTGAGGATGCCTTTAGCCATAGATGCAGGCAAAACGTCAGGAGAGAATGCTTCTGGAACATGACCAGGCAGCCCAGAAAACTTACAGCAACCTAGTGATTCCGGCCATGAAAGCCTTCAACAACGCATTGTTCTGTTCCTGGTATTTCCTGTTTGTTTGTTTACGACATTTCTATGTCGCCCTTCTCGCCCCGAGGGGGACTCAAATGTAAATACAATATATTATATTATTGCCATAGCACAATATTAATATTATATATTACATTGTACTATAACATTATACTTGAATATTATTAGTAATATTACATGTAATATAAAATATATAATTATATCATATTATTAATAGTATTATATTGTATTACAATATAATATTATCAATATTATATGTATATACAATATTATATTATATTATATTATAAGCACAATGCAGGATTTGAATTGTGTTGAATTGTGCGGCCCCGACTCTGACAACGACCGTGTCGGACGACACAGAGAAGCCGTTGAAATCCACAAGAAGCACGTGGGGAATTTCGACAGAAAGGAGGAAAGCGTGACAACAAACACACAATCCGGTGACCGGTATGACCAAACTCTAAAATCAGAACATGTAAATAAAGAGCAACACTCAAACACAGGGGAACTCCAGACAAGAAACAATGAGGAGCAGCTGATCACCTCCCAACAAAGGATTCCCCCCCAGGCAGCAACCAGCCAGGCTTTGAAGGTGCAAGGCCATTCAATGCTAATCAAGGTGGCCAATGGCAACCTTCCCACTTGCCTCAAGCAGACAAGAGTTCTTTCTTTCTCCCACCCTGGACATTCATTCCATAGGTATATCAATAGCATTGTCCTAGATTCCAACAGACCTCACAACCCCTGCCATAGATGTGGGCAAAACGTCAGGAGAGAATGCTGCTTTCTGGAACAGGGCCAGGCAGCCATACGGTAAACCCACAACAAGCCACTTTGAAAGTCGTTGCGGGAGTCCAAAATACCGGGAGGGGGAGAGAGAGGGCCCAAGTTGGCCCAGGCCTGGACTAAGGCATGTTTGGGCCCTAAGTTGGACAACATGGAAGACCCCATGCACAGCGCCCCTCCCACCCCAAAACCTGGACTTACCTGGCCCCCAGGGGCCCATGCCTGCCTCGGAGGAGCGGCCTCGGTTCCCAGGTAGGCTGGCCTCCAAGTCTCTCTTCTCTCCCCTCCCAAGCAGAGAGTGCCATGAGTGGCCAAGGGACACGTGGCGCTGGAGCGGTGCAAGGCCCGGCCTGCCAGCAGGGGGCGCTGGGCCCTCAGGCCCTTCCTTGAAGTCCAGGGAAGTTAACCATTAGCCCAGGTAAGCCAAGGGCAGGCCACACCTGGCCTTGGCCCCACTGGGAGGAGGGGGTGTGTTTGGGGACACCTAATGCCTCCGCTGCAGTGTACAGTGCGTCATGCAAAACGTTCAGCCGCGAGTGCCGTCCTGGCTAGTGAATGTGTTTCACCCCTTGTACCTGGATGACACCTGGAGGCTTGTTGTGCCCCCTTCTGTTTTGTGATTACAACCCCAAAATGCACCCGAGTCCCTCTTAAAGGGGTAAGCTGGCATTGAGGGAGTTTGCTAGTCAAACTAAGTGACTGTGTTGCAAAAGGATGCTGGTCAACCAAGTGTGCATGACCTTCAGAAAGCGCTTGGAAAGTTCTATGGCAGGCCTGGGCCCACTGCAGCCCTCCCTCCCTCCGATGTTTCGGAGTTCAACTCCCACAATTCCTAACAGGATGTGATGGAATCCTGGGAATTGCAGTTTCGCAATCACACTGCAAAACAATAACAATAACAATTATTATTATGTATACCCTGCTTTATCTCTCCCAAAGGGGACTCAAAGCAGCTCAACATAAAAGCATTGGTATCCAATTTAAAAAATACAAACATAAGTGGCTGAGGGGGGAAATGGAAGGGTGCCCCGTATCCGCATCCCACCAAGGGTGCCCCATATCCACATCCCACCAAGGGTGCCCCGTATCCACATCCCAGCAATGGCGACCCGTATCCGCATCCCACCAATGGTGCCCGGTATCTGCATACCACCAAGGGTGCCATGTACCCATATACCACCAGTGGTGCCCCATATCCGCGTCGCACCAATGACACTCCGTATCCACGTCCCAATGGCACCCCGTATCTGCATCCCAGCAATGGTGCTCCGTATCTGCATGCCACCAAGGGTTCCCCGTATCCACATCTCACCAATGGTGCCCCGTATCCGCGCCCCACCAACAGTGCCCGTATTCACGTCCCAACGGCACCCCGTATCCACATCCCAGCAATGGTGCTCCGTATCTGCATTCCACCAAGGGTTCCCCCGTATCCGCATCTCACCAATGGTGCCCTGTATCCGCATACTACCAAGGGTGTCCTGTATCCACATCCCACTAATGGCACCCCGTATCCACATCCCACCAAGAGTGCCCTGTATCTGCGTCCCACCAATGGCGCCCCGTATCCACGTCCCACCAATGGTGCCTCGTATCCACGTCCCACCAATGGCGCCCCGTATCCACATCCAACCAATGGTGCCCCGTATCCGCATCCCACCAATGGCTTAAGCAGCTGAGGGGGAAAAGGAATGGCTTAAGCAGCTGAGGCCAGGAATGGTGGGAGTTGGAGTCCAAAACCATTTGAGGGAGTGCCAAAGTCGGCCCAGGCCTGGTATAGATGCACCTCAACAGAGAGAGGGAAAGACCAAGAAAGGCCCAAAGCAGAATGGAGGGAGGCCTTGCCCCATCCTTGCATTGGAGGAGACCCCAAGGGCCATCCAGTCCAACCCCATTCTTTCTGCCAGGCAGGAAAAGCACAACCCAATCAGCCCCTGCAGATGGCCACCCAGCTTCTGCTTGCAATCAAGACTGCAGGGCGGGAAACTCAGGACTTTCCGAAACCTGCAGCACACCCATCCCTCCCCCAGCATCGGCCCCACATCCTGTGGAAAATCCAGGGCATGTGCATGGGGCCCTCACCATGTGCCCACACAAAGAAGGGCAAGGCGCGCCAAGCCACTACTTCCTCTGCAGGAAAGAGAGAGAGAGAGAGACAGAGAGAGGAGGCCAAAGTAGTGGCAACGCTCCCTGCCGGCCTGCACTGGTTGCGGTGGGAGATTGCTGGATGACTCAGGCCAAGGGAGGCGCTGCCAAGGCCCCAGGCGCATGTTTTCCATTACACTTGAGAAAGAAAGAATGGCAACGGCAACGGAAACCGATCTTGGGGAGCGGCAGAAGAAGAAGGAGAAGAAGGAGCCTGCCGCCAGCCCTGCCACGCCTTTCGGCAAATCTGTGCTGCGGCCAGGAACAGCACGTCCAGAGCCCACAGGCGACGCACACGGAAAGAAAGGCAGAAAGAAGGAAAGAAAGAAAGAAAGAACACATAATTGGCACAAATGACCAGCCTGCTTCAGTCCTGGCACCGTTATGCTCTAGCCATGCGTTCCAGCCAAATGCTTCCACGGCTTCCAGAGTGTCAGCACACACTCTTGAAATGTGGCTCCAAAGACTCCAGAAAAGCCCCTCAATGGTGGACAACGGTGCAATTCTTGTGTGCAAAAGGGGCTTTCCTTGCGCTCCAGAGAAGGCCTGAAAGAACAAGGTGCAGGCAGCCCTAGAGATGCAAATAAGATCGGTTCTGTAGGTTTATTCTTGTGTTGAACTTGCAAGTAAGTCGGAACAGGGACATTCCTTAAGTGTAACTCCACACACACACACACACACAATAGAACTGGGAAGCCCTGGCCCTTGAGCAGTCTAGTTGGAGGTCAGCTGTGACCAGCAGTGCTGTAGAATTTGAAGAGGCATGAATGGAAGGCAAAAGAGATAAACGTGCCAAGAGGAAGGCGTGCCAAGCCAACCCCAACCAGGACCGCCTTCCGCCTGGAAACCGATGCCCTCAATGCAGGAGAAGATGCAGGTCAAGAATTATTTATTTACTTATTTATTTACAGTATTTATACCCCACCCTTCTCGCCCCGCAGGGCAGATTACAATGTACATATACATGGCAAACATTCAATGCCATAGACACACAACATATATAGACAGGCACTCAGAGGCTATTTAACATTCCAGCTTCTGGCCACCAGGGGGAGCTGTTGCTTCTTCATTCTTTGCATACTTCCTGGAGATTTTTATGACCTTATAAATCAGTTAAATTAGCCTCCCACAAAGTGGTACCTAAATTTCTTACTTGACAGATGCAACTGTCTTTCAGGTTGCAAAGGTCGACAACAAGCTACACAATTTTGGTCGAGAGCTCATTCTGACCCGGGCTGGCTTCGAACTCATGACCTTTCGGTCATTAGTGATCTTAATGCAGCTGACTCCTAGGCAGCTGTGCCACAGTCCCAGTGCAAGAATAAGGCTTCACAGTAACCTACGGACCCACCGCCAGTGCAACGAACCTGGAAGACCATCATCCTTGGACAATGAGGGATCGCCTAACACACACACACACACACACACACACACACACCTGTGCTCCTGTTCAGGAGACTGCACCTCACTTGTGCGTCAGTTGCACCTGTACCTTGGGAAGTCAGATTTGGCCACGGTGGTCTACGCTCTCATGACATCCCATATAGACTACTGTAATGCTGTACATGGAGTTGCCTTTGAAGACTGTTCAGACGCTTCAAGTGTCTGGAGAACAAGCCCTATGAGGAGCGGCTTAAAGAGCTGGGCATGTTTAGCCTGAAGAAGAGAAGGCTGAGGGGAGACATGATGGGGGCCAGGGATCAAGATGTGAGGGGAGGTCATAGGGAGCAAGCTGGAGATTCTGATTCTATGATTGATTGATTGATTGATTGATTGATTGATTGATTGATTTGCTCCATGTGTATACGGCCCCTCCCAGCCCAGGGGCAACTCGGAGCGGTCAACCATAGGCAACAATTCGATGCCAGAAGAGTTACAACAATTTGAACAATCATAAAATACTATTCAAACACTAACAACAATATAACAATATAAAAACCATACAAAGCATTAAAAACATGATCAAAGCGTCTCCATATGAAACCATTGTCCAGTTGCGTCGCCAGTGGTCCGTAATACCGTATAACTATGCTGTGTTTGGGAAGGCCTGCTCAAAAAGTTTTCACCTTTCTTTGAAAGGTCAGGAGGGAGGGGGGCAATCTTATCTTTCTAGAGGGTGCTCCACAGTCAAAGGGCCACCACCGAGAAGGCCTTGTCTCTCGTCCCCACCAGACGCATCTGCGAGGAAGGCGGGAGCGAGAGCAGGGCCTCCCCAGAGGATCTTAGCGTCCTAGATGGTTTATAAGGAGAGCTACGTTCGGATAGGTAAGTTGGACCGAAACCATTTAGGGCTTTATAGGCTGTAGCCAGCACTTTGAATTGTGCCCAGAAGCAAATTGGCAGCCAGTGGAGCTGACGCAACAGAGGAGTTGTGCGCTCCCTTGAGTGCCGCTCCTGTTATCAACCTGGCTGCTGTCCGTTGGACCATTTGAAGCTTCTGAACAGTCTTCAGGGGCAGCCCCACGTAGAGAGCGCTGCAGTAGTCTATACGGGATGTCACCACAGCGTGGACCACCGTGGCCCAGTCAGACTTCCCAAGCTACGTGTGCAGCTGGCGCACAAGTTTTAATTATGCGAATGCTCCCCTGGTCACCGCCGAAACCTGGGGTTCCAGGCTCAACGATGAGTCCAGGATCACACCCAGGCTGCGAACCTGCGTCTTCAGGGGGAGTGTGACCCTGTCCAACACAGGCTCTATGCCCTGTTTGGCCTTACGACTGACCAGGAGGGCCTCTGTCTTGTCTGGATTCAATTTCAATTTGTTCGCCCTCATCCAGACCGTCACAGCGGCCAAGCATCGGTTCAGGACCTGGACAGCCTCTTAGTAGCAGGTGGGAAGGAGTGACAGAGTTGGACGTCATCTGCGTACAGATGACACCACAACCCAAAACTCCAGATGACCTCCCCCAACAGCTTCATGAGTAGATGTTGAACAACATGGGAGACAGTAATGAATTCTGACCTGTCCGAACGTCCAAACCGATCTCCTCCAATGAACCACCTTGGAGATTAAGATCGTCCGGGGAGGCCCTGCTCTCAGTCCCACCTCCTTCGCAGGTGTGTCTGGTGGGAACAAGAGACAGGGCCTTCCTTCTCAGTGGTGGCCCCTCCCTCGGCTGTGGAGCTCCCTCCTCCCCAGTAACATTAGAGCCGCCCTCTCCCTCCCTCCCTCCCTCCCTCCCTCGGGGCTTCTTTCTCAGCCACAAAGGGGTGGGCGGCTCTTTCTTGGTTTTGGCCACTAGCTTCTTGTGGAAAAGGAAAACCTGCAGGTCAGGAAAGGCCACGAGTGGGTGGTGGGTTTGGCCCAGAGGGGGCGGGGCCAGGGTCTCAAAAGGAGGAGGTCCCATGCAGCAGAATAAGGAAGTCTCATTTTCTGCTGCTCTAGGAATTAGGAGACAACACAGCCACGGATTCAAAGGGCGGGCAGGCAGGTGCCACCAAAACGTTAAGAAGAAGAGCCATGAGGCAGCCAAGGCCAGAAGGACAGGCATCTGCGAGGAGTGCTTTGATTGTGCCTTCCTGCCTGGAAAAAAGAAGGGGGTTGGGCTGAGTGGGAGTCCCATGCAGCTTCTATGACCCCCCCCATGGTTGTGGCCAGCTCTGGACCAACCCAACGAAGCCTTCTCTTCCTCAACAGAGAGGGAGCTGCCATTCTGGAATGTGCTGATGTGCGGAATGGGGCTGGCCATCAAAGGACGGGGGGGGGGGGTGTGCTTCTAAAAGGAAATTAGGGAGCATATTATTATTATTACCCAAGGCCTGCAGACCCCAACCCACCCAGGCATATTATCCTCATTATTATTATTATTATTATTATTATTAAATGGAATTGGGGGATATTTTGCAAGGCAGCCATTAAGGAAAGGGGACAGGAAAGAAGTGGCTACAACCAACTCTGCCGAATGGGCCAAGAAGCCACGAGGAAAGATTCATTGGGAAACTATGGCCAAATGTGCTGCTGCTACTGCAGCAAGATGTCCTTCCCAAAAAGACAAAGTTTTGGTAGTTGGATAAACTTTTCCCCGTGTTTTGATGCTAGAACTAATTAGGACAGTGGTTCTCCACCTGTGGCTCCCCAGATGTTTTGGCCTTGGGCTCCCAGAAATCCTAACAGGAATGGTGGGAGTTGGAGTCCAAAACACCTGGAGGGAGGGCCCAAGTTGGCCCAGACCTGCAGTAGATGGACCCCAAGGCCTGTATCCATGTCCCAGCAATGGCGCCCCATATCCGCCTCACACCAATGGCACCCTGTATCCACGTCCCACCAATGGCACCCCGTATCCGCGTCCCACCAATGGCACCTCGTATCCATGTCCCACCAATGGTGCCCCATATCTGCATCCCACCAATGGCACCCCGTATCCGCGTCCCACCAATGGCACCTCGTATCCATGTCCCACCAATGGTGCCCCATATCTGCATCCCACCAATGGCACCCTGTATCCGGGTCTCCACCAATGGCGCCCCGTATCCACATCCCACCAATGGCACCCCGTATCCACATCCCACCAATGGCGCCCCGTATTCGCGTCCCACCAATGGCTTAAGCAGCTGAGGAGGGGGACTCCTGTTCTTAACCTGTGGGCCGCTGACCACCAGTGGGCTGCGAGGACTAAAATCTGGCCCGCGAGCGTCCTTCCTTTTAATTTTATTTCTGCTCCTTTTGCGCTGCCTGCCACTCCTTCCTTCCTTGTCGCTGACCATGGCATGTGTTCTGTATCAGAAACTAGAGCTGATGTGGTCTCTCCAAGGCAGTTTTCTGAATCAGCACCATAAGCAAAATCTAAGGTTGTCCAAAAACAGATTCGTCACCCTTTTGGTACTAATGTCAGAGAGTGAGTGGTCCCTGGTCAAAAAAAGGTTGGGAACCACTGGGATAAAGGAAAGGGTTTGAGACTTTTACAACAACAACAACAACAACAACAACAGGGGACCTGCCTGCCATTCCCCTTTGCCCCACATGTTCCTCCAGTCCCACCCCAGATTCCACGGAGGAAACCAGAGAAGGGACTGAATGAAAGGCTGGGTCCCACTTCCAGGGGTCACCAAAGGGTCTGCAAAAGGGGGTCTTCTATGGGGTTCTATGTGGGATGCAGGGCTTCTCTCCCCTCTGTGGCTATGTGCCTGGCGAGAGCTGCATGGACACACGCAAGCAGGCGCATGAACACACCTTCCTTCCTTCCTTCCTTTTCCTCAGAGATGCAAAACATGTCACTGCAGCAGCATCAGCAGCATTCAACCGCTGCCAAGTGCAGAGTCAGCACTGCAAAAGGCCGGCGTCTGGAAGAAACTACCTTTGCAGGCGGAACCACGGAATCACCGCATCACCGCATTGGAACGGATCCCATACAGCCCAACCCCCTTGATTCGGTTAAACAGGAAGGATACCATCCAAACACTCCCAAGGGATGGCCACCCAGGCAGAGGTCACTACAGAAGGCCTGGGCCAATTAGGACCCTCCCTCCATCCAGGTGTTTTGGACTCCAACTCCCACAATTCCTAACAGCCGTGCCCCGTATCCGCATCCCACCAATGGCGCCCCGTATCCACGTCCCACCAATGGCACCCCGTATCCACATCACACCAATGGCGCCCCATATCCGCGTCCCACCAATGGTGCCCTGTATTCGCATCCCACCAATGGCACCCTATATCCACGTCCCACCAATGGCACCCTGTACCTGCGTCCCACCAATGGCACCCTGTATCCACATCCCACCAATGGCGTCACATATCCACATCCCACCAATGGTGCCCCGTATCCGCGTCCCACCAATGGCGCCTCGTATCCACATCCCACCAATGGCACCCCGTATCCACATCACACCAATGGCGCTCCGTATCCGCGTCCCACCAATGACTTAAGCAGCTCCGGTGGGAAAGGAAGGGGCCTGAGGCCAGGAATGGTGGGAGTTACAGTCCAAAACACCTGGAGGGAGGGCCCAAGTTGGCCCAGGCCTGCCTGGTTCCAGGTACAATTTGTTATTATTGACACACGGCTTTATCTCCCTCCCCTTCTGCCCCCAACCCATTGAATGCCTTGCAAAGGGGCTGCCCAGGGATTTCCATCCTAACCTAAGCCATTGGGAACAAAGGGGAGGCTGTTTGCAAGGGGAGACCGGCCAAGAGAGAGGCGGCTGGGGGGGGGGGGCAGTGCACGGATTAATAATTAGGCCAAGCGTCCAGCACAGAGTTTGAAGTTTTTGGGGCGGTGGCGAGGGGGTGTCTCATGGGCACGGTCAATCAGCCAGGCCCAAAAGGGGCCTCCTGCAATGGGGACAGCCTTGGCGCTTGACCACAAAAAGGACAAGCGGCCTCTCCATTGCCCTCAATTGCAGACCGACCCCTTGCAGGGCATTGCTGGGAAAGGCACATTCGGGGGGGGGGGGTATAACAGCCCTTTCGCCCAGTTGCCAGGGACCGGCCGGCATGTGACCGCATTCGTGCCTCGGTCTCTATGGCCACGTCCATCCATGCCGACTGAAAAGGGCAGAAAGTCCCGGCCTGCGCTCCTGTTCTCTCCAATGGTGGAGATGAATACAGATGAGCCTGCGAACGGCCAGTTGACCGGTCAGTTGGTGACTGCATTCCCAGTATGAAACTGGGGAGAACGGGAACACAACTGGGATGCTTGGGGACAGCAAGGACTGCTTCGCTTGGGTTATGCTTTGTGTGTGTGTGTGTGTGTGTATGCTGTATATGTTATCTTCTAAACGACCTCATTTTTTAATCGTCTCAGAAGTGACTTGAGAACATCCTGCAAATCGCTTTTGGAGTGAGAGAATTGTCCATCTACAGAGACATTGCCCAGGGGACACCTGGATGTGTTACCATTCTGCTGGGAGGTTTCTCTCATGCACCCGCATGCTAGAGCTGACAGACGGGAGCTCATCCAATCTGGCGGATTCGAATCGGCAACTTTCAGGTCAGCAGTCCGGCTGGCACAAGGGTTTAACCCATTGAGCCACCACTGTGCCTCTTGTAACTTCCTCATGAGGAAACTGTAGTTACGTTATACTCTTACTTGTGGTTTCTCTCATGTCCCTGCAAGCTAGAGCTGACAGACAGGAGCTCACCCCATTTTGCGGATTCGAATCGGCAACCTTCAGGTCAGCAGTCCGGCCGGCACAAGGGTTTAACCCATTGGGCCACCACTGTGCCTCTTGTAACTTCCTCATGAGGAAACTGTAGTTACGTTATACTCTTACTTGTGGTTTCTCTCATGTCCCTGCAAGCTAGAGCTGACAGACAGGAGCTCACCCCATTTTGCGGATTCGAATCGGCAACCTTCAGGTCAGCAGTCCAGCCGGCACAAGGGTTTAACCCATTGGGCCACCACTGTGGCTTTTGTAAACTTCCTCATGAGGAAACTGTTGTGATGTTTTACTTGTTCGACCCAAACAAACAAACAAACAAACAAATAAACAACACTTTGTGCTTTTTCCTGCATGGCAAAAATGGGGTTCGACTAGATTGGTCTCTTCCAATTCTGCTATTCGATGATGCTATGAGCCTCCAACCAGGGAACCTCAATGTGGACTAACACCCTGTAGAGTCTAGTGGATGGCTATACACACACACCTACACACACACACACACACATAGATTCTCATAGAATTCTTGAGTTGGAAGAGACCTGGCGGGCCATCGTCCAGTCCAAGAAACAGGAACATTGCATTCAAAGCACTCCTGACAGATGGCCACCCAGCCTCTGCTTCAAAGCCTCCAAAGAAGGAGCCTCCACCACACTCCAGGGCAGAGAGTTCCACTGCTGAACAGCTCTCCTTACAGTCAAGAAGTTCTTCAAAGCCTCTAAAAGGAGGAGCCCCCAGCCTCCCAGTTAAGCTCAACTCAAACTTCTGAGTTCAGTGGAATCTCCTTCTTTGGAGGCTTTGAAACAGAGGCTGGGTGGCCATCTGTTGGGGGTGCTTTTCCTGCACGGAAGGGGGCTGGTCCAGACCCCCTTTAGAGGTCC
Organism: Anolis apletophallus; assembly: GCA_030556195.1. Taxonomy (NCBI): domain Eukaryota; kingdom Metazoa; phylum Chordata; class Lepidosauria; order Squamata; family Anolidae; genus Anolis; species Anolis apletophallus. The sequence continues at coordinate 152,041,156 of JARBWK010000007.1, read as the reverse complement.
CTTCCATCTCTTCTAACTGGAATGCTCAAGCAACCAGCAGGAAATGAGGAAAGAACGCACACAGACTTTGCAAAGCTGCTTGTTGTCATGCAGTCCATGTGCTCCGTGATGCTCAGCTTGGTCTTGGTTTGCGTCGAATGGCTGGCTTTCCAAAAGGAAGGTCAAGTCCACGCAGAGCCTACAAGACTGCATGTGCTGCACAAGGTGAAGTTTGCTCAATATACACCTATGTCGATGGAGAGCCCACAAGGCAGTGCAGCAGTGTGTGTGTGTCATGGCACGTTAATGCCTCGGCTGCAGTGTGCACTGCGTCATGCAAAAGCATCGCAAAAGGAGGCAAATCTGTAAAGTCAGGGGGGGGGTCAATGACATGAAGAGCTTGGGAAGATCGGCCACAGGGCCTGGGACAACTGGGACCCTCCTTTGTTTCAGGTGTTTTGGACTCTAACTCCCACCATTCCTGGCCTCAGGCCCCTTCCTTTTCCCCCTCAGCTGCTAAAGCCATTGGTGGGACGCGGATACGGGGCGCCATTAGGGATTGTGGGAGTTGGAGTCCAAAACACCGGGAGGGAAGGAGGGCCCAAGTTGGCCCAGACCTAAGGCATGGTCTGGAATAGAACCTGGAGCCCCCACCCCCAATCCCTTTCCCCTTTCCCCAGCCTTGGTACCTTTCAAGGAGCTGATCTCGTGCTGGATGGAGCGTGCAGGGTCCATGGCTGGGGAGAATGAGGAAGAGGAGGAGGAGGAAGAAGAGGAGGAGGAAGCCCCGCCCACAGTTCCTTTGGGACCACCTCTCCGCCAATCAGCGCTGTGCCCGAACCTGCAAGAGGCGTGGCCACTGCGGCACTCAGAGAGAGGGGAGGGGGAAGGAGGGGGATGGAGGGCAGGCAGGCAGGCCCCCCATCCAAAGACCCCTCCCCACTCCTTCCCCTGGGAGACAGGCCCCTGAGCATGTGCAGAGGGGATATTTCCAGAACAGGAGATGAGATGCTGGGAAGGATGCATCAGCCAGAAGCCCACCCACCCCTCACTTTCCAAGGATGGAGGGGAGGGGGCATACATAGAAGAGGCGGGTCCCAGGGGAAAGGGCAGGAAGTGATTCGCTCACTATAAATATTAGGAAAGGCAGAGAAGACCGCTGCCCCAGCTGTGCCTTGCCTCCCATGAGAGACCCCTCCCCACACTCACTGCCCCTTCCCCTGAAGGAAGTGGCTGCAGAACCACAATGGCACGCCTGGAGGTTTCGAATGACCACTATAATAATAACAATAACAATAACAATAACAATAATATGTTGTCGGCCCTCCCAACAAAGGATTCCCCCAGGCAGTAAGAAGCCACCCTTTGAAACGGCTAGGCCATTCAATGCTAACCAAGGTGGCCAAGGGAAACATTCACACCTACCGTAGTTGTAACACCCTGGACAACGTTCCACAGGGATATAAATCCAATTTTCCTAGTTTCCTACAGACATCACAACCTGTAAGGAAGCCTTGAGCCATCGATGTGGGTGAAACGTCAGGAGAGAATGCTTCTGGAACAGGGCCAGGCAGTCCAGAAAACTCACCGCAACCCATAATAATAACAATAATAATGCTTGATTGACAGCCCGCCCCATCTCCCCGGAGGGACTCTGGCCGGCTTACCACAAAATAAAATAAAACACATTCAAAGCCAAGAATGACACGGAACAAGAACAAGAACAAAGCCATTAAAATGGTAAAGACAGCAAATTTAAATAAACAGGACATCAAACGTTCACACATTTACAACGTAATTACATTCTTAAAAACGCGTAAAAATAGACAAAAATTATCAGAGCCCGCAATGGCGCAACTTGTTGACCGAAAGGTTGGCGGTTCAAATCTGGAGAGTGATGTGAACTCTCACTGTCTGCCCCAGCTCCCGAAAGCTTAGCAGTTCGAAAACATGCAAATGCGAGTAGATCAATAGGTACTGCTCTGGCAGGAAGGTAATGGTGCTCCATGTAGTCATGCCAGCGGTCACATGACCTTGGAGGCAACTATAGACAATGCCGGCTCTTTGGCTTAGAAATGGAGATGAGCACTAGAGGCCTGCAGTAGATGGACCCCAAGGCCCATATCCACGTCCCACCAATGGTGCCCGTATCCGCAGCCCACCAATGGTGCCCCATATCCACAGCCCACATATGGTGCCCTGTATCCACATCCCACCAATGGCGCCCCATATCAGCATCCCACCAATGGCGCCCGTATCAGCATCCCACCAATGGTGCTCTGTATCCGCATCCCACCAATGGTACCCCATATCCACGTCCCACAAATGGCGCCCAGTATCCGCATCCCACCACCGGTGCCCCATATCAGCATCCCACCAATGGCGCCCCGTATCAGCATCCCACCAATGGTGCATCCCACCAATGGTGCCCCGTATCCGCAGCCCACCAGTGGCGCCCCATATCCGCAGCCCACCAATATCGCCCCGTATCCACATCCCACCAACGGTGCCCTATATCAGCATCCCACCAATGGCGCCCCGTATCCACATCCCACCAATGGTGCCCTGTATCCGCATCCCACCAATGGTGCCTCATATCCGCATCCCACCAACGGTGTCCCATATCAGCATCCCACCAACGATGCCCCGTATCCACAGCCCACCAATGGCATAAGCAGAGTCAGACACGAGTGGACTTAATGCCAGGGGGAAACCTTTACCTTTATCTACAGCCGACTAACAAAGGCAGGTGCTCAACAAATCGGCAAGGTATAGGTAATTACTTCTCCTCTCCATAGGCTAAAGTGCATAGCCACTTTTTAAAGGAGAGGAGAGAGGGGGCCATTCTTAACTCTTTCGGGAGGGAGTTCCAGAGGTGGGGAGTGGTCCCAGAGAAGGCCCTGTTCGTTCCCACTAGCCAAGCTTGTGACAGGGGAGGGACTGAGAGCTGGGCGTCCTCTGAGGACTGCAGTGCACGAGATGGTCTATATTGGGAGATGCGGTTAGAGAAACAGCCTGGACCTGAACTGTTTATAGCTTTATAGGTAACGACCAGCACTTTGTATTCGGCCGGGAAGCAGATCTGTGTATGCGTGTGTGCGTGTGTGTATGGGGGGGGGGGCAGCGAGGATGACGACAACAGAGGACTGTGATATGACGTCAGGTAGACACCTCTTGGTCAACCAAGACCACTTTGCAAACCGCCTCATGTTTTATAATAATTTTTATTTATTTATTTATCGTGTCAGAAGCTAATTAGTCAATCAGTAAATGTCTTGTAGAAAGGTTTTCATGGCCAGAATCACTGGGTTGTTATAGGTTTTTCAGGCTGTATGGCCATGTTGCAGAACCATTCTCTCCTGACGTTTCACCTACACCCCTGAGGATGCTTGCCACAGATGCAGGCGAAACGCCAGGAAGCAATGCTTCTAGGACATGGCCATATAACCGACAAAAACCGACAGCAGCCCAATTAATTATTAATTATCATTCTTACCCATTTGTCCTCACCACTCACCATGTCATTCCCTCCACTCCCCAAAATGTATGGAACACCCCCCCTCCCCAATAATAACGGAATATGACCATCTGAGGCTGTCTTCTCCAGAGTCCGCTCTCTGCTTGCATCCGCCGCACTGCAGTCACCAAGGCCCATCAATCATCCCACACGCCACATCGGGCAAACGGCATTGAAAGCTTTAGGGTGTTTTGTGCATTTTTGGCAGGCATCTTCGGACAATCTGAAGGTAAGGAAAGCTCTGCTTACGGCTCCGCTCTTTCTCCCCATTGGCTTTGCTAGGGGTCCCAAGCCCCCTATAGCTCAGCCATCCCCTTTTTGCAAAGCATCCCAATATGGATAGAGAGGAGAGAGTATGTTTCACAGCAGGTCAAGAGTTAAGGTCCTCTAGCAGGCATGGGTCAAGTTTGGACCTCCCTCCAGCTGTTTTGGACTCCAACTCCCACCATTCCTGGCGTCAGGCCCTTTCCTTTTCCCCCCTCAGCCGCTTAAGCAGCTGAGAGGGAAAAGGAATGGGCCTGAGGCCAGGAATGGTGGGAGTTGGAGTCCAAAACACCTGGAGGGAGGGGAGGACCCAAGTTGGCCCAGGCCTGCAGTAGATGGACCCTAAGGCCCGTATCCACATCCCACCAAGAGCGCCCCGTATCCGCGTCGCACCAATGGCTTAAGCAGCTGAGGGGGGAAAGGAAGAGGCCTGAGGCTAGGAATGGTGGGAGTTGGAGTCCAAAACACCCAGAGGGAGGGCCCAAGTTGGCCCAGGCCTACAGTAGATGGACCCCAAGGCCCGTATCCACTGCCCACCAATGGTGCCCTGTTTCTGCATCCCACCAATGGCGCCCCGTATCCGCGTCCCACCAATGGCTTAAGCAGCTGAGAGGGAAAAGGAAGGGGCCTGAGGGCAGGAATGGTGGGAGTTGGAGTCCAAAAGCCCTGGAGGGAAGGAGGGCCCAAGTTCACCCAGGCCTGCAGTAGATGGACCCCAAGGCTCGTATCCACGCCCCACCAATGGCGCCCCGTATCCACATCCCACCAATGGCGCCCCGTATCCACATCCCACCAATGGTGCCCCGTATCCACATCCCACCAATGGCACCCCATATCCACGTCCCACCAATGGCGCCCCGTATCCACGTCCCACCAATGGCGCCCCGTATCCACATCCTACCAATGGCGCCCCGTATCCACATCCCACCAATGGTGCCCCGTGTCCACGTCCCACCAATGGTGCCCCGTATCCACATCCTACCAATGGCGCCCCGTATCCACATCCCACCAATGGTGCCCCGTTTCCACGTCCCACCAATGGCGCCCCGTATCCACATCCCACCAATGGCGCCCCGTATCCACATCCTAAAATGGCGCCCCGTATCCACATCCTACCAATGGTGCCCCGTGTCCACGTCCCACCAATGGTGCCCCGTATCCACGTTCCACCATATGGCGCTCCATATCTGCATCCCACCAATGGCGCCCCGTATGCACATCCCACCAATGGCTTAAGCAGCTGAGGAGGAAAAGGAAGGGGCCTGAGGCCAGGAATGATGGGAGTTGGGAGTCCAAAACACCTGGAAGGACGTCCAAAATTGACCCATGCCTATCTTAGCAAGACATACTCTGCCATTCTTGGTATTGCTGGGATGGCACTTCCCATCATCCATCCCTCGCCAATGTACATAGGAAAAGCCTTCAAGTCTCCTGTAGGAAAACATTCCAACATGACCACCAACCCTCTTCGGCCCCTCTGGACCGTGCTGCAGGCCTCACACATTTTGCCAAAACAGCAGACCTGCCCAGCCCTGTCTCCTCTGCTTTGGCCGGACGCTAAGCCTGGCCCTCCCCTCCAGCACTGGACATTGAGACCGGACCATCCCCAGCCCTACAAAGGGACAGTAGACAATGTATTGTGGAAGGCTTTCATGGCCGGAATCACTGGGTTATTGTGATATTTCCAGGCTGTCTGGCCATGTTCCGGAAGCATTCTCTCCTGACGTTTCGCCTGCATCTATGGCAGGCATCCTCAGAGGTGGTGAGGTCTGTGGGAAACAAGGCAAGTGGGGTTTATATATCTGTGGAATAATGTCCAGGGTGGGAGAAAGAACTCTTGTCCGTTGAATGTAGGTGTGAATGTTTCAATTGGCCACCTTGATTAGCACTGAATGGACTTGCAGCTTCAAAGCCCGGCTGGGGGGATCCTGTGTTGGGAGGTGATTAGCTGGCCCTGATTGTTTCCTAGTTTCCAAAAGACCTCACAATCTGTGAGGATGCCTGCCATAGATGTGGGCGAAACGTCAGGAGAGAATGCTTCTGGAACATGGCCAGACAGCCCAGAAAACTCACAGCAACGTGCTTCCAGCCATGAAAGCCTTCGAGAATAACTATAAGGGCCAGCTAACACCTCCCAACAAAGGATTCCCCCAGGCAGCAAACTGCGAGGCTCTGAAGCTGCAAGGCTGTTCAATACTAATCAAGGTGGCCAATGGCAACATTCACGTCCTCCTCAAACAGACAAAGTTTTTTTTCTCCCACCCAGGACATCATTCCACAGGGATATATAAATCCCACTTGCCTAGTTTCCAACAGACCTCACAACCTCTGAGGATGCCTACCAGGGATGCAGGTGAAACATCAGGAGAGAATGCTTCTGGAACATGGCCAGGCAGCCCAGAAAACTCACAGCAACCCACAGACAGCAGGAAGCCCCCAAACCCCACACTGGAAGTCCCCTCCCCCGTCCCCCCAAAAGAGACCAAGAGGGTGGCCTCTGCATTTAGGTGGACACCCGCTTTCTAAGGCTGGCACAAGCAGAGGAGGTTTTCTTTTGTTTGTATTAGAATTAATTAATTCAGTAGTGTTGCCTAGTGAGTGGCTCCGCGTTGTGCTGCCCCATAAGCTGCCCCATAAGCCTTGCATCCGGCGGTGGAGGAATGTGTGATATAACAGGGAGGAATCAGGCCAGAAGTGTGGGGGGGGGGCTCCTGTCGGTCAGTGGCAAGCCTGGACCAAAGTGGACACTTGCTGGACACCAGAAGGCCTGTCCAGCAGAGGGGGGGAGCAAGAGGGAAGGGGGCTCTCTCCCCATAGTGGCCAAATGGATGTGCCTCCCCCACCCCCCCACCCCGCAATAAACAAAGTAGCTTGGAGTCTCCTTGTGGAGAGAAAAGAGCAAGGAATCAACAAGCATAATAACTAACAACAACAACAAACATGGGGAGCTGGCTGGCAGGAAAGGGCCCCCCCCCGGCACCCTAAACATCAATGAGAGAGAGCAGCACACTGTCTATTGATACTGGAAGCCTCGTCTTTGGAGGCTTTGAAACAGTGGCTGCGTGGCCATCTGTCGGGGTGGTTTGACTGCGCTTTTCCTGCATGGCAGAATAAAGGGGCTGGACTAGATGGCCTTAAGAGGACCCTTTCAACTCTACAAAGCTGGAAGATAACATCAAGCACTCCTAGAGTTGGAAGAGACCTCCAATGGTCATCTAGTCTGCCCCCTTCCTTCTGCCAGGCAGGACACCATCCAAGCCCACCTGACAGATGGCCATCCAGCCTCTGCTTAGAGAGAAGCGGGGTTGCTTTGCCCAAGACGGGACACTGGTTGTATGGAGGGAGGGGTGTCATTTCCCAATGTCCAGCCCCCTCCCTCTGCCTCCACTCTGCAAGAGCCTGACTCCAAAACCATCACGCCGTATGGCCCTGGAACTCCTTCCCATTCCAATTCACGACAGCCTTCCGAGGGAGGCCCACTCGGCCTTAATCCGGCCTTGCCAAAGCAGCGGTGGCTCCGCCCCTAATGGACGACGACACACCTTGCGTGACACAGGTTTGGATCCTTAATGTTTGTGATGTGACTTTGAGTCTCTGTCCAGAAAGAAAAGTGGGCTGTCAATCACCGTCACGTTCCTCAACCCCCAGCCACCCATCTTGCTTTGGCTCAGTCTGGCCGACTGAAAGGCCCACAATCTCCGGCTGACCTCCGCCCGGGATGACCAAGGCAGCAAGAGAGCATGGGCCTCGCTGGGCTGTTCTGGGCCCTGAACAGATCCGTACTGGTTTGCACTCTATACCTGTGTTTCGTAGGAGTTTTCATATCTATCTATCTATATATAAATGGTCTTGTTGTCGTGAGTATCTTAAAAACAAAAAAACCCACTGAACATAAACACACCAAATTTGGCCCCAAGACACCTCTCAGGACAACGAGTGACCATCACTCATAAAAACAAAATAAACAAAAATCAGACAGCAGAAAAGGACTTAAACCCCCCCAAACCAAAAAGACATTTACTGCGCATGCGCAAAAACCACTCTAGGGCCCACCCCCCTCCATTTCTACTTGAGCCATGTGTGAATGTTACCACTGTCCACACCTGGATTGCCTTTGAATCTCCTAGCACCTTAAAAGCCTGGCTTCTATCAGCCAGCAGGAAACCTTTGGGGGAAGGAGTTTCCTAGCCCACATTATTTCAAGTCTGGAAATCTTCTGTTTTCTGAGGGCCGTAGCAACGCGTGGCCGGCTACAGCTAGTATATAAATATATATACATCTATCTCTATCTATGTATATAATAAAAGTCAGTGTTTGCAGAGGTGGAGAGAGGGAGGTGCAGGGGGCGGGAGGTGCGGAGGAATATGTGCCAGCTTTTCAATTGGCTGCCACTGTGGGATTATTTGCATAAAGGACTCTGATTGGCCAGCCTCAGAACTCCAACACTCTAAGGCACCAGACAGAGGGAATTGGCTGCCACTGAGAGACAATTTGCATAAATGACTCTGATTGGCCAGCAAAACAGAATGCAACTGAATGCTTGAGTTAGCCAAATTACAGGTTTTTTCCATTGGAAATGGAATGTTCATTTTTTCGGATGTGCGGAGGTGCCAAGGAATATGTGACAGCGTTTCAATAGGTTGCCACTAAGGGAATATTTGCATAAAGGACTCTGATTGGCCAGCCTCAGAACTCCAACATTCCACGGCCCCAGACAGAGGGGATTGGTTGCCACTGAAATGGTATTTGCATAAAGAACTCTGATTGGCTATCCACATTCCAACATTCTAAGGTGATGCAGAGGGAAAAGGAAAGGCCTCAGGCAGTCAGACACTGCGGCCCAAAGCAGTGACGGATCAGGACCAAACTTGCCACACAGGGGCCCAATGGCCCACTTCACAACGCGCCCCTCACCCAATGACCAATACAGACCAAAATTAGCACACAGAGCCCCCTTGACCCACTCTACACCCTGGTGCTGTTTCAAGGAGGACGGACCACAGATGATGGGACTTGAAATACCTTCACTCACCTTCCGAGACCGCTGCACCCCTCATCCAATGAATGAACAAGACACACAGAGCCCCCATGACCCACTCTACATCCTGGTGCTGTCTGGAGGGGGATGGACCATGGCCAATGGGACTTGCAGTACCTCCACTAAGTTCCTGAGACCACTGCAAGCCACATAAACATCTAATAGGAACCAACCTTGGCACACAATGCCTTCCTCAAATAACCTGGGTACCGCCGGGTCCCCAAGCTAGTATATATATATAGGAAAGCACATGTTGATTGTACTTTTCCTGCATGGCATAATGGGGTTGGACTGGATGGCCCATGTGGTCTCTTCCAACCCTATGATTCTATATGTATGTGTGTGTTTGTTTGTTTGTTTATTATTCGAACGTTTAGACCGCTCCCTCTCAAAGCTCGGAGCGGTTTACAACAATATAAAACATAAAACAGAACACAGTCATAAAACAGCACATTAAATCTAAATTCTCTACTTATCTAATTTAGTCATCTGTAATCATGGATTCTAAATGCATGTCCTTTGTTTAATCTCTGTATTTTTTTTAGTATGTAATTTATAGAAATATGTTTTCAATATGTAGGTTTTATAGAAATAAATAATAATAATAATATTTATTTATATCCCACTTTTCTCCCTCACGGGAACCAAAGTGGCTTACAACATACCAATGTCATACAGACAACAGTCCGGATACATGTATCCAGCCAAATAAGGAAATAAATAAAATATAAAAACAACTTTTAAAAGGCAATTTACATTTTAATATGTATATTTGTAGCATTTTTTTTAAAAAAAAATATATAATCATTCTAGATTATATATATATAATTATATATATGATTATATATATTATCTAGAACCTCACAACCTCTGAGGATGCCTGCCATAGATGTGGGGAAAACATCAGGAGAGAATGCTTCTGGAACATGGCCAGACAGCCCAAAAAACCTACAGCAACCCATGGTATTATTCTATAGCCCGCCTCGAGCCACCAAAAGAGGGGGGGGGGTAAATACATAAAATACATTATTATTATTATTACTACTACTACCGTAGTAATAGTAGCAGTCATCCCTTGCCACGCATTGCTGTGGCCCAGTCGGTGTATATGTGTTTTGTGTGTATATATATTTGTGTATAAATGTGGTTTTGCGCATGTGTTGTAATGTATTTTTTTGACTTTTAAAGTCTCTTCCACTGTGTTTGTCAGTGTTTTTATGAGTGATGGTCACTTGTTGGCCTGAGGGGTGTCTTGTGTCCAGTCTCCTCTGCTTTGGCTGGACGCTAAGCCTGCCCCTCTGGTCCAGCACTGGACAATGGGACTGGACCATTGCCAAGCCCTAAAATGAGAGATGGTCACTCATTGGCCTGAGAGGTGTCTTGTGTCCAGTCTCCTCTGCTTTGGCCAGATGCTAAGGCTGCCCAGCACTGGACATTGGGACCGGATCATCGCCAAGCCCTAAAATGAGTGAGGGTCACTCATTGGCCTAAAAGGTGTCTTGTATCCAAGTTTGGTGTCAATTCACCCAGTGGTTTTGGAGTTCTGTTAATCCCACAAACAAACATTACATTTTTATTTATATAGATTATTATTCAGGAAGGGCACCCTCAAAGCCTTTCCGGCAGATGGCCATCCAGTCCAAGAGAAACAGAGCAGAGAAGTGGGCTTGGCGGTGGATGAGGTGGGGGGCTTCTTTAGAGACCACGCCCCTGGAGTCGTGTCTCTCCCTTGGGGGTCCCTTCCAGCTCTAGGATGATTGAAAGCCAGGCCTGGGCCCTCCCTCCAGGTGTTTTGGATTCCAACTCCCACCATTCCTAACTGGTGGGCGTTGGAGTCCAAAACACCTGGAGGGAGGGAGGGAGGTCCCAGTCCTGTTCCAAGTGTCCGCCCGAGCCCACCCCTTGCTTCTCTCTCTCTCTTCCGACTCTGGCCGGGAAAGGCAACTATGCGGGGGAGCCGGTTCCAGGACACGCGCGGGCCTGCCTGGCTGCCTGCCTTGGGGAGGGGCAGCAGAGACCCCTACCCTCCCTGGCTTTCCCCCTTAGAGACATTTGGGGAGGTGGAGGGGCGGGGAAGGATGGTGTGCCCCCCAAAAAAGGGCAAGGAGGGGGCAAGGAGGGGCTCCCAGGAGAGAGAGAGAGAGGAGAGAGAGAGAGAGAGAGGGAGGGAGAAAGAAACAAGACCCCCAAGACCCCGAAACGGTCTCAATGGAAGAGGGGGCTGCCGAGAGGTCGCAGGGAGGAGGGGTCTCAGGCTTCGCCTTCCAAGCAAAGTCGCAAACAAGACCCCCGAAAGACTCCGCATGTGCCGAGATACCCACAGGACGGGGTCCCCAATGGAAGGGGGGCTTCCCAGGCCGCTTCCCAAGCAAAGGGGGAAGCGGGGAGGGGGTGTGCCCCGAAAGGCCAAGGGGGGAGAATGCCGAGAGGTCACAGGGAGGAGGGGTCTCAGGAGAGAGAGGAGGGGGCTTCCCGGGCCGCTTCCCAAGCAAAGCCGCAAACGAGGCTCCCAGTTTGCAAAGAAGACCCCCGAAGACCCCGTGAAAGGTCTGAATAGAAGCGGGCGAGGGAGGAGAGCCCCCCCGTGGGTGGGCCAAGCCGAGAGGCGCCCCCTCCCCAAATGCAAGGCAGGGAGAGCGGCGCCGGGCGGGTCCGGCCTCAGGCCGAGAGGCAGCCAGGCAAACATGCCCTATTAAGGGAAAGCGGGAGGAAGGAAGGAAAGAAGGGGAAGGGGAAGCGAGACCCCCCCCCCCTCTCCCTCCCGGCCCCCGTCTGGCCAGCTGACCTTTGTACTTCTCTCGGACCTCCTCGTAGGCCTGGATGAAGTCCTTCTCCTCGGGGTTGGGGGGCAAGAGCGACAGGTTGAAGCTGGCCATGGCCCACGCCAGACCCACCGCCTGCCTGCCTGCCTGCCTGCCTGCCTGGCCGCCTTCTCCCTCGTCTCCCTCTTCCTAGGGAGGGGCGGGAGGGCGGGCAGCAGGGGCCAAGGGACCGGGCGGGGGGGGGGAGGGAGCAGGAAGGCCACGCCGGGCGGGACGGACCACCCCCCCCCCTTTTAGGCCCCGCCGGCCCCGCCCCAAGCCACGCCCCTCCCCTCCTCCCACAAGGCCTCCCTGACCCACCGCCCACTGGGACTCCCTGCCTGGCAGAGCACCGCGGGGTGGGCTGGATGGCCTCTGGGGGCCCTTCCCACTCCAGCAGTCTATTATCCCCATCGATATGATGATGATGATGCAGAGGCTGGATGGCCATCTGTCGGGAGGGCTTGCATTGTGTCTTCTTGCCTAGCAGAAGGAACTCTAGCATTCTATGATAACAATAACAACAACTTAATTTTTGTATCCCGCCCCCATCTTCCCAGAGGGACTCCTATTATTATTATTATTATTATTATTATTCAGAGGCTGGATGGCCATCTGTTGGGAGGGTTTACATTATGTCTTCCTGTCTGGCAGAAGGAACTCTAGGATTCTGTTGTTGTTATTATTATTATTATTATTATTAGGCAGAGGTTGGATTTATGAAGAGGGTCTTTTGTTAATAAGCCCACTCTTGCCCAACATGGGTGGCCATCTGTCAGGAGGGTTTACATTGCGCCTTCCTGCCTGTCAGGAGGGCACTGCACTGGGTGGGCTCTGGGGGGCCCCTTTGTACTCTAACTCCCTGAAAGAAGGTCTCAAGGCACAAGACGCTTAAGCGGCTGAGGGGGGAAAGGAAGGGGCCTGAGGCTGTGAGGAATGGTGGGAGTTAGAGACCAAAATGCATGGAGAGAGGGCCCAAGTTGGCCCAGGCCTGCAGTAGATGGACCCCAATGTTCGTATCCGTGTCCCATAAATGGCGCCCCGTATCCGCGTCCCACCAATGGCGCCCCGTATCCACATCCCACCAATGGCACCCCTTATACACATCCCACCAATGGCACCCCGTATCCACATCCCACCAATGGCACCCCGTATCCGCGTCCCACCAATGGCGCCCCGTATCTGCATCCCACCAATGGCGCCCCGTATCTGCATCCCACCAATGGTGCCCCGTATTCACGTCCCACCAATGGCGCCCCGTATCCACATCCCACCAATGGCACCCCGCATCCACATCCCACCAATGGCGCCCTGTATCCGCGTCCCACCAATGGCGCCCCGTATCTGCATCCCACCAATGGCCCCCGTATCCACATCCCACCAATGGCACCCCGTATCCACGTCCCACCAATGGCACCCCGTATCTGCATCCCACCAATGGCGCCCCGTATCCACGTCCCACCAGTGGCACCCACCAATGGCGCCCGTATCAGCGTGGCACCTCGTTCCCCACCAATGGCGCCCCGTATCTGCATCCCACCAATGGTGCCCCGTATCCACATCCCACCAATGGCGCCCCGTATCCACGTCCCACCAATGGCGCCCCGTATCAGCGTCCCACCAATGGCGCCCCGTATCTGCATCCCACCAATGGTGCCCCGTATCCACATCCCACCAATGGCACCCCGTATCCGCGTCCCACCAATGGCGCCCCGTATCCGCGTCCCACCAATGGCGCCCCGTATCTGCATCCCACCAATGGCGCCCCGTATCCGCGTCCCACCAATGGCGCCCCGTGTCAGCGTTCCACCAATGGTGCCCCGTATCTGCATCCCACCAATGGCACCCCGTATCCACGTCCCACCAATGGCACCCCGTATCTGCATCCCACCAATGGCGCCCCGTATCTGCATCCCACCAATGGAACCCCGTATCCACGTCCCACCAGTGGCACCCCGTATCCGCGTCCCACCAATGGCGCCCCGTATCAGCGTTCCACCAATGGCGCCCCGTATCTGCATCCCACCAATGGCGCCCTGTATCCACGTCCCACCAATGGTGCTCCGCATCTGCGTCCCACCAATGGCGCCCCGTATCCGCATACCACCAATGGCGCCCTGTATCCACATCCCATAACCAGAACAATCTAGAGCAGCAAGCCTGGCTTCCAGAGCAAGCCCTCCCTGAGCTGGGGCTGAAATAGAAGACGACGCCCCCCTCCCTCCTCTTTCCAAAGGCCAGGAAGGGACCCCTGGCACTGCCTTGCACCCGGGACCCTCTCACAGACCCCCCCTCCCCTTTTCTGGAAGCTTTGAAACAGGCTGGGTGGCCACCTGTCAGGAGAGATTGGATTGTGTCTTCCTAAATGGCAGAAAGGGGGTCAGATTAGATGACCTTTGGGGTCCTTTCCATCTCTAGGATGCTATTCTTCTTCTTCAACTCCCACAATTCCTTCGATGGTTGGATTTTCTGAGCAAGCCTTTCCCGAGCTGGGGCTGAAATAGAAGACGACGGCCCCCTCCCTCTTCCATCCAAAGGCCAGGATGGGACCCCTGGGGCGGCCTTGCACCTGTGCCCCTCTCACAGACCCTGACCCCCCTGGTCATCCAGCAACTGGGGAGGGGTCTTCCATGACCCAATGAGGGCGGGACCCCCAGGAATAGCCCTTTGGTCATCCTGCCCTGCAGCAAAGCCAGACTCACAGGCGGCCGGTTGGCCAAGGACAGCAAAGGCACGTGCCCCCCTTCTTTGGCAGGGGAGGGGGCTGATTCTGAAGGCCTGTGTAACACGAGAAGGGGTGTGTGCGTGTGTGTGTGGGGGTGTATAGGCAAGACCCCCCTCCCCCTCTTGTCCCTCTGAAGGATGACCTGATCCATCCCTTTGGGCCTCCGAGGGAGAGACGGATGGGCGCATGTGAGCATTTACTGCGCCAACGAGATGAGCGCAACAGGTATTTATAAAGACTTTTCTCTCCCAAAGTTTCCAGGGAAGCTTCCAGAACATCTGCCCCCCATGCCCTTTCGAGTCATTCCCCCCAACACCTGCCCCTTCAGTGACATCATCCCGGACAAAATAGGACCATAAGGACCCCAAAAGGTCATCCAGTCCACCCCTTGGATAGTCCCATGGTGCAATGGAAGGAGGGGGACAAAGAACAGGGAGGGGGGTTATATTGCATCCCTGCCCTCCCTCAAAACCAACCACATTGCTGAAGCATGATGTGCCCTGGAAAGTGGCCAGAGTCTGCTAGTGGTCAAGCTGCTGACCACAGTAGGGCCACCAGAGCTGCCAGGGAGAGGGCAAGGCATTATTATTATTATTCTGACACAAAAACACAGTGTGTCACAGCAAGTGAGATATATATGCTGGATTGTTGTTGTTATTATTATTATTATTATTATAATACACTAGGCCGACTGTTGTATTGGATCACACGTCGGACACTTCCCGAGTGCCTAGGACTGTGCGATGTATCCGCGAATAATGCGTCCAGATCTGAGTAGGGTGGCCTTTTGCAGCTGACCGGTGGGGATTTGGTCAGCGCCCATTGTGTTTAAATGCAGGCCAAGGTCTTGAGGCACTGCGCCCAGTGTGCCGGTCACCACTGGGACCCCTTGACTGGCTTGTGCTTGTGCCAGTGTCTTGGCAGTTTGATCTTTGTTGTCGTTGTTGTTTACTTTGATCCTGGTTTTCTCCCACAGAAGGGACTCAAAGGGGCAAACAAAACAGAAAACAGCTTTCATGGCCGGAATCGCTGGGTTGTTGTAGGTTTTTCGGGCTGTCTGGCCATTTTCTAGAAGCATTCTCTCCTGACGTTTCGCCTGCATCTATGGTCTGACCTCACAACCTTTGAGGATGCCTTTAGCCATAGATGTGGGTGAAACTTCAGGAGAGAATGCTTCTAGAACATGGCCAGACAGGCCAAAAAACCTACAACAACCCAGAATAGGAAAAACTACTACAGAAAACTATCATCCCACCAACCTGACATATAAACATTAATATCGAGACATTGCATGGCAAGAAAAAGGGATTCCAACTCAAGATGAGGAAAAACATCGAGGCAGGAGCATCGTCCAATTCTGGGCATCACAACTGAAGAGAGATATTGACACCAAGCTGGAATGCGTCCAGAGGAGGGCGACTCAAATGATCCAGGGTCTGGAGAACAAGCCCTATGAGGAGCGGCTTAAAGAGCTGCTGGGCACGTTTAGCCTGCAGAAGAGAAGGCAGAGAGGACATTAAGTCCAGTCGTGCCCGACTCTGAGGGTGTGGTGCTCATCTCCATTTCTAAGCCAAAGAGCCGGCGTTGTCTGTCGGTCATGTCGCCAAAGGCATGAATGCATGGAGTGCCCTTACCTTCCCACCGGAGTGGTACCTATTGAGCTACTCACATTTGCATGTTTTCGAACTGCTAGGTTGGCAGAAGCTGGGGCTGGCAGTGGAAGCTCACGCCGCTCCCCGGATTTGAACCGCCAACCTTTTGGTCAACCCACTGCGCCACCCACCGGGGGCTCCGGAGACATGATGAGAGCCATGTATAAATATGTGAGGGGAAGTCACAGGGAGGAGGCTTTCTTTCTGCTGCCCTGGAAACCAGGACCCAATGAAGCCATGGCTTCAAACTACAGGAAAGGAAGGAGATTCCACCTGAAGATGAGGAAGAACTTCCTGTGAGAGAGAGCTGTTCAGCAGTGGAACTCCCTGCCCCAAAGTGTGGTGGAGGCTCCTTCTTTGGAGGCTTTGAAGCAGAGGCTGGATGGCCATCTGTTGGGGGTGCTTTGAATGCAATTTTCCTGCTTCTTGGCAGAATGGGGTTGGACTGGATGTCCCAGGAGGTCACCTCCAACTCTATGATTCTAGGAGGAGCTGTTTGGGAGTCTGGTTGGGAGGCCAAACTGTTTGGGAGACCAAAACACAGGGAGAGAGGGACCAAGTTGGCCCAGACTTGCAGTAAATGGACCCCAATGCCCCGTATCTGCGTCCCACCAATGGCACCCCGTATCCACATCCCACCAATGGTGCCTCGTATCCACGTCTCACCAATGGCGCCCTGTATCCGCAACCCACCAATGGCGCCCTGTATCCGCAACCCACCAATGGCACCCTGTATCCACATCCCACCAATGGCGCCCCGTATCCACATCCCACCAATGGCACCCCATATCCACGTCCCACCAATGGCACCCCGTATCCACATCCCACCAATGGCACCCTGTATCTGCGTCCCACCAATGGCGTCCCGTATCCCACCAATGGCACCCTTTATCAGTGTCCCACTAATGGCGCCCCATATCCGCGTCCCACCAATGGCACCCCTTATCCACGTCCCACCAATGGCACCCTTTATCCGTGTCCCACTAATTTCCTTCCTTCTCTGGAGGTTGGATGGCCCCCTGTCGGGAGGGCTTGGATGGTACCTTCCTGCCTGGCAGACTAAAGGGGGCTGGACCGGATGACCTCTGAAGTCCTCTCCCCACTCTATGACTCTATGAGGGCGCAACGTGGCACCAAACGTGGGCAAGGCCTGTCCCAAGAAGGCGTGGGAAGGAAGGCCAAAGGTCTGCCTTCACCTGACGGGTGTCTGGCGCCAGCCTAAGTGCAGCGGGACTTTATCAATTGTCCTCCATCCTGAAGGGCCCCACCCTGAGCATGGAGGGAGGCCCTTCAAGGCATATGGGGGGAGGGGTCAGCTACGGCCAGCCCATGCCCCTCTGCCCAATGAGGGGCACCACAGCAGGGCTTGGGCAGTGCCTTCCTTCCTTCCTGCCTGGCAGGTGGACTAGATGGCCTTTGGGAAGCCATGACTTGAGGCCAGGCTGCCAGGGCTGGTCAGTGCATCCAGCTCAGGGGCATGTCCTTCACCAATGTCTGACCAGGAGTGATCCATGGAATCCTAGAGTTGGGAGAGATGTGGTGGGCCCTCATCCAGCCCAACCCCATTCTGCCAAGAAGCAGGAAAATCGCCTTCAAAGCACCCCCGACAGTTGGCCATCCAGCCTGTGTTTAAAAGCCTCCAAAGGAGGAGCCTCCACCACACTCCAGGGCAGAGAGTTCCACTGCTGAACAGCTCTCAGAGTCAGAAAGTCCTTCCTAATGTTCAGGTGGAATCTCCTTTCTTGTAGCTCCATTGCGTCCTAGTTTCCAGGGCAACAGAAAACAAGCCTGCCCCCCTCCCTATGAGTGATATTTATCCCTAGCCCTCCTCATGTCTCCTCTCCGCCTTCTCTTCTGCAGGCTAAACATGCCCAGCTCTTTAAGCCGCTTCTCATAGGGCTTGTTCCCCAGACCCTTGATCCTTGGAGTCGCCCTCCTCTGGACACATCCCAACTTAAGAGTCACTATCTCAGTGGTAGGATGTGTAGTTCTGCAAGGCCTTTGGCCTTCTCTGCCAAAGAGAGCTGGTGCGCCTGGCTAAACTACACCTCCCAGAATTCCGTAGCATGGGGCCACTGCAGTTAAAGTGGGGCTAAGTTGCATTCATCAGTGTGGACGGACCCGGCCGTTGTGTCTCCTTGTGGAGAGAAAAGCAGGGGTATAAATAATAATAATCCATTATAATGAGCCAAGGAAGCACCTTTATTTATTTACAGTATTTATATTATTATGGTATATTTATATTATTTACAGTATTTATATTATAATTATATTATATTATTTACTGTATTTATATTATTATTATATATTTATATTATTTACAGAATTTATATTATTATATTAGTTATATTATTTACAGTATTTATATTATTATTATATTATATTATTTACTGTATTTATATTATTACTAGCTGAACCCGGCACGCGTTGCTGTGCCCTATGTTGGTGATGTGAGGAAGTCTGGGTATGTAAGTTGTGGGAATGATGTGAGCATGTTTGTTGTGTGTAGATATGTGTGTGTATGTGTTTATAGTTATATGTGTGAATTTTTTTGGGTGTATGTGTGTGTATATATGTGTGTGTGTATTTGTGTGTGTGTGTATATAGTTATTGGTTTGTGTATATATGTGTGTGTTTTTTTCTGTGGGTTTTTTGTGTTTGATTACGTGTGCATATATGTGTGTTTGTGTATGTATGTATGTGTATATATGGAGATGTGATGATATGTGTGTGTATGTATTAGTGTGGATGTGTATGTATAGGTGTGTAGATATATATGTTTTTGTATGTGCTTGTGTATTTGTATGTGTTTTTATGTTTGTGTGTATATGTTGTAGTGTATGTATGTGTGTGTGTATTTGTGTAGAGGAGGAGGCCGAAGAGGAGGGCGAAGGGCAGCCGCTTGTTCTCCCTTCCTGCGGCCCTCTCCTCGGGCAGCGGAGGAGAGCGGCAGAGGGCTCTCCTCGCCGTCCGCCGCCTCCCTTCCGCTGTCCGAAGAGGAGGCCGTAGGGAGACAGACGGTGCGGTTTTTCCCCCGTCCCCGTCCCCGGGCAGCGGAAGGGAGGCGGTGGGCGGCGGCGGAGAGGTCTCTGTCGCCTCTCTTCCGGTGGCCGAAGAGGAGGTCGAAGGGGAACCGGGCATCCCCTCTCCCTGTGGCCTCCTCCCTGGCCTGCGGAAGAGAGGCGGCAGAGGGCTCTCCTACGGCGTCCGCCGCCTCCTTTCCGCTGTCCGAAGAGGAGGCCGCAGGGTGAGAGACGGCGCGGCTTCTCCCCCGGCCCCATCCCCGGGCAGCAGAAGGGAGGCGGTGGGCGGCGGAGGAGAGGCCTCTTCCGGTGGCCGAAGAGGAGGTCGAAGGGGAACCGGGTGCTCTCTCTTTCCCTGCGACCTCCTCCCCGCCAGCGGAAGAGAGGGGGCGGAGGAGAGCGTTAAGGGGGCGGAAGAGCCGGGCACGGCGCCGTCGCCGGCAGGGTAATGGAGGCTCAGCCCTCGTCCCCGCCTCCCAGAAGGCTCCGCGCGGCTACTCTGGCCTATTTCCGGTCCTGTCTCCGCCCTTCCTGCGAGTGAGCCGCGCGGAGCCTTCTGGGAATTGTAGTCCCGTGGTTGCGGCGTTGTCCTTCGCTGTTTTGCTTGCTCTCCTGGTGGAGGGGCATGCGGGCGGCACCGTGGCGGTGTCCTCCCGGGATGTGGGTGTTGGTTAGCATGGGGGAAGCGGCGTGGAGGCGGCGAAGGAGGCTGTGAAGGTAGCGGTGGTGGTGTGTTCGGTGGCGGTGGCACGGGGCCGGTTGGTTGTTGCGCATGCTCGGTATGGTGATGTGTTCGTGGCGGCCATTTTTTGTGTCGGGTGTTTGCGCATGCGTAGTAATGTTGTTTTTGGGGATGTTTTGGGGGTGTTGTGTGGTGTTTCGGGTGTTTTAGTGGGTGGAGTATGTACCTCGGGGTATGGATGAGTGGGCCTGTGTTTTTGTGTTTGTGGGAAATGTAGTTTTGGCGTGCATTTGCCTCGTTGCACGACCACTTCCCTTTTATATATATAGATTATATATTTATATTATTTACAGTATTTATATTATTATATTATATTATTTACATTATTTATATTATATTATATTTATGTTATTTACAGTATTTATATTATTATATTATAGTTATATGATTTGCAGTATTATATTATTATTATATTATATTATTTGCAGTATTTATATTATTATTATATATTTATATTATTTACAGTATTTATATATTATATTTATATTATTTACAGTATTTATATTATTATTATATTATATTTATATTATTTGCAGTATTTATATTATTATATTATATTATTTACAGTATTTATATTATTATTATATATTTATATTATTTACAGTATTTGTATTATTATATTATATATTTATATTATTTACAGTATTTATATTATTATATTATTTAGAGTATTTATATTATTATATTATATTTATATTATTTAGAGTATTTATATTATTATATTATATTTATATTATTTACAGTATTTATATATTATTTTTATATTATTTACAGTATTTATATTATTATTATATTATATTTATATTATTTGCAGTATTTATATTATTATATTATATTATTTACAGTATTTATTATTATTATATATTTATATTATTTACAGTATTTATATTATTATATTATATATTTATATTATTTACAGTATTTATATTATTATATATTTAAATTATTTACAGTATTTATATTATTATATTATTTACAGTATTTATATTATTATATTATATTTATATTATTTACAGTATTTATATTATATTATATTTATATTATTTACAGTATTTATATTATTATTATATTATATTGTTTACAGTATTTATATTATTATAGTTATATTATTTGCAGTATTTACAGTATATTATTATTATAGTTATATTATTTGCAGTATTTATATTATTATAGTTATATTATTTGCAGTATTTATATACCCCCTTGAGTGGGTAGGAGGCACTCAAAGGCCATATAGTCCAGCCCTATGAACGCAAAGCAGAGCCATTGAGAATGGAAACAGAGAGGAAAGGATACACAGGGGTATATATAGATGCCGGACACCTAAACTCCCATTAACTGCTGTGGTTGCCTAAGGCTGATGGGGCCGAATATGTGGGGGAGAGAGAGGGGCCTTCCATGCCAAGGCCTTCCATCTTTCTGGGCCTGCATCCTCCTCCTCTTGGCCGTCTCTGTGCTGGCCTTGCCAGGAATCCCTGAACAGCAGCCCCATCGATCAAAGGGCCAGGTTCTGTTGCAGAGGCGGAGGCAGCGGGCGGCAGCAAGGGCAGCAACACTCCCTGCTCACATTCCTGGGCCCTGAGTGGCCTCCCAACCCTTGGCACCAGCACCACGTCAACCAACGCATTCCAGGCAGAGCAGGCACCTTCCAGGAGCCGGAGGGGATTTCGACACCTGGAGGAGGAAGAGGAGGGGACCCACTCCAAAGGAAGCTGCGGCTCAGGCCCACCCTTCCAGCCCCTCTTTGCAAACACGTGGAGTCTCCTCCTCTGGGTGGCTGTTTGCCAGAAGGGCTTGCGCTGTGTCTCCCGGCACAACAATGCAAAATGGGGTTGGGTTGGATGCCCTCTAGGGGTCCCTTCCCACCCTCATGACTATAGGCTGCCTGGGTGTCTATGGGAGACTCCTTCTCTGGATACTTCTATTGTCATCATATCATAATCTAATAGTTGTGATACTAATTGTGATACACATAATTTATAGTAGTGTGATACGATTCTAGGTATAATATAGAACTATCTAATGGACATACGTCGGTGACATTATAAAAAATTGCAGAATGAGGTTGGATTGGACGCCCTCCAGGGGTCTCCTCCCACCCTAATTACCATAGGCTGCATGGAAGTCTATGGGAAACTCCTTCTCTGGATACTGCTATTCTTGTTGTTGTTTGTATAGTTGTTTATTTATTTATGTACAGTATTTATATTCTGCCCTTCTCCTCACCCGGCAGGGGACTCAGGGCGGATTACAATGTACACATACATGGCAAACATTCAATGCCATAGACACACAACACATATAGACAGACAGTCAGAGGCTATTTAACATTCCTTCTGGCCACCAGGGGAGCTGTCCCTTCACTGTCCATCTGCGACACTGATGAAGTACTTTCCGCATTCCCCGCATGCTTTTGCTGGAGATTTTCATGGCCTCATAACTTTCTACACATAGGTGGTACCTCAATTTCCTACTTGACAGCTGCAACTGTCTTTTGGGTTGCAAAGGTCGACAACAAGCTACACAATTGACCGGAAGCTCACTCCGACCCAGGCTAGCTTCGAACTCATGACCTTTCGGTCAGTAGTGATCTTAATGCAACTAACACCCAGCCAACTGAGTCACAGTCCTGGTGCTTATTGTTATTATTATTATTATATAATTTTACTGACACAAAAACACAGTATGTCACAGCAAATGAGATCTATATGCTGGTTTTCGTATCACAAAATCACAAGTTGAACACTTCCCAAGCTTCTAGGATTATTATTATTTGCAATGTGATGTTTTTATTCTATTGATGTGTATTTATATATGGCATCGAATTGTGCCGACGGTTCGCCGCCCTGAGTCGCCTTCGGGCTGATATGGGCGGGGTAGAAATCTGTCTATCTATGTATATAATAAAAGTCAGTGTTTGCCGCAGTGCAGTGGTGCGGAGGGAGGAATATGTGTCAGCGTTTCGATTGGTTGCCACTGTGGGATTATTTGCATAAAGGACACTGATTGGCCAGCCTCAGAACTCCGACACTCTAACGCATCAGATTATTTGCATAAAGGACTCTGATTGGCCAGCCTCAGAACTCCAACACTCTAAGGCACCAGACAGAGGGCACTGGTTGCCACTGAGACAATTTGCATAAAGGACTCTGATTGGCCAGCAAAACAGTTTGAGTTAGCCAAATGACAGGGTTTTTTTCCGTTGAAAATGGAATGTTTATTTTCTGGGAGGTGTGAAGGTGCCAAGGAATATGCGACAGCATTTCGATAAGTTGCCACTATGGGATTATTTGCATAAAGGACTCTGATTGGCCAGCCTCAGAATTCCAACATTCTACAGCCCCAGAGGGGATTGGTTGCCACTGAAATGGTATTTGCATAAAGGACTCTGATTGGCCATCCACAATCCAACATTCTAAGGTGACTCAGAGGGAAAAGGAAAGGCCTCAGGCAGTCAGACACTGCGACCCACAGCAATGACGGATCAGGACCAAACTTGGCACACAGAGTCCCAATGGCCCACTTCACAACACCACCCTCACCCAATGACCACTATAGACCAAAATTAGCACACAGAGCCCCCTTGACCCACTCTACACCCTGGTGCTGTTTCAAGGAGGACGGACCACAGATGATGAGACTTGAAATACCTTCACTCACCTTCCGAGACCGCTGCAACCCTCATCCAGAGAATGATCAAGACCAAATGTGACACACAGCGCCCCCATGACCCACTCTACATCCTGGTGCTGTTTGGAGGGGGATGGGCCATGGCCAATGGGACTTGCAGTACCTTCACTAAATTCCTGAGACCACTGCAAGCCACATACACATCTAATAGGAACCAACCTTGGCACACAATGCCTTCCTCAAATAACCCGGGCACCGCCGGGTCCCCAAGCTAGTGGTGTGTAGATAAATAAATAAATACATTATTATTTCTACAATCTGGTTCTTTCCCTCCTTTCCATGAGGACTCAATGTGACTAACAAAACAGAGGCGGGATGGCCATCTGTCAGGAGGGCTTTGGTTGTGTTTCCCTGGAAGGCAGGGTGGGGCTGGACTGGATGCCCTCCAGGGGTCTCTTCCTAGTCTAGTGACTGTAGACTGGCTGGGAGTCAATGGGAGACTCCTCCTCTGCATGCTGCTATCATCATCATCACCATCTATCAGTACACAACATCCCAGCCCACGTGCACATTAGGTCCAAGTGTCTGGTTAGGGTAGTATTATTATTATTATTATTATTATTATTGTTATCGAATCCTAGATTTGGAAGAGACCTCGTCGACCATCTAGTCCAGGCCTGGGCAAACTATGGCCCTCCAGGTGTTTTGGACTCCAACTCCCACAAATCCTAACAGCCTACCGGCTGTTAGGAATTGTGGGAGTTGGAGTCCAAAACACCTGGAGGGCCATAGTTTGCCCAGGCCTGATCTAGTCCAACCCCATTCTACCAAGAAGCAGGAAAATTGCATTCAAAGCACCCCCGACAGACGCCCACCCAGCTTCTGTTTAAAAGCCTCCCTAGAAGGAGCCTCCCTCCACCACATTCCCTCCGGGGCGGAGAGTTCCACTGATGAACAGCTCTCCTTGCAGTCAGAAAGTTCTTCCTAACGTTCAAACGGAATCTCATTTCTTGCCGTTCGAAGCCACCGCTCCATCGTGTCCTATCATGACCATCTTGATTTCTATCCCATATTCCCACGGCAGCTAACGAAAGAAATGCTGGATGGCCATCTGCCAGGAGTGCTTCGGTCGTGTCCTCCTTCCTGCAGAAGGGGGTTGGGCTGGGTGGCCTTTGGAAGACTCCCCTCCAAGCCTGGAATCGCAGTGTTGCAACGGTGCAATGCAGATGGGCTCCTGGTTTTCCCCACCCACCCCTCCCTCCGTGCCTACATCCTGGCTGCTCCTCCGGCTCCTGGGTTAATCCTGAGCAAAGGCAAAGGGCTGAGAATGAGCCATAAAGGCCAAAAGGCCTTCCCGGAAGAACAGGCTTTCCAAGCAGGTGGGGGTGGCTCTGTTTGGGGCCTGCACTCAGCCGGCTTGGGCTTGGGGAATGTTTGCACTACACACCGCCTCAGCCTTGTTTTCATTTTAATCTTGACTGTCAATCACATTGGGCGCTGCACCGGAAGAACAGCAGCATGATGATGATTATTTATTATTTCTATTATTTGTGCCCTGTCCGTCACTTCTTCACCTCCAAAGGGGACCCAGGAGGGCTTACATATGCAGCAGTACAACCCAGTGTTTCCCAACCAGTGTGCCGGGGCACACTAGTGTGTCGCGAGCGATCATCGGGTGTGCCGTGGGAAATTGGAACCTCCAGGAAGGGGGAGTCTAGTGTGTTGAAGTATAAAAACCCTAAGAAACGTACCTCTATAAAGGCACAAAATTACAAACACCCTCTCCCCACCCATTGGCTACTTGGTCTCCCCCTCTCCATGCATTGGGAAGGCCCGCCTCCCTTTCCCCAAGTAGAGACCTCCTCTTGCCTCCTGGGGGTTCTGTGTGTGAAGTTTGGCGGGGTTCAGAATGCTCTTTGATGGTAGGGGAACTATAAATCCCAGCAACTACAACTCCCAAATGTCAAGGTCTATTTTCCCTGAACTCCATCTGTGTTCACATTTGGGCATATTGAGTGTTCATGCCAAGTTTGGTCCTGATCCAACATTGTTTGAGTCCACAGTGCTCTCTGGATATAGGTGAACTACAACTCCAAAACTCAAGGTCAATGCCCACCAAACTCTTATAGCATTTTCTCTTGGTTACGGGAGTTACAGGCCCAGGAAGTCGATCGTGATCGGCCAGTCGATCCCGGGACCGAAGGAGGTCGATCCCAGCCAGATGGGGTGCTTCTGAGAGGGTGGCAGAGCCAGGTCGCACCAAGCCCCGCCAAGCCCCTCCCACGGCTTAGGCACTCCCAGCAGCTTCTCCAGGCTTGAGGATGGCAGTGCCAAGCCAGCCCTGTGCTAGCTATGTCACCACTGGCTTGGCATTGCCATCCTCAAGCCTGGAGAAGCTGCTGGGAGCGCCTAAGCCAGAGGGGAGGGGCTTGGTGCGGCCTGGCTCCGTCCCCCTCTGGCTTCCGCTCTACCAGCAGCTTCTCCAGGCTTGAGGATGGCAGTGCCAAGCCAGCCCTGTGCTAGCTATGTCACCACTGGCTTGGCATTGCCATCCTCAAGCCTGGAGAAGCTGCTGGGAGCGCCTAAGCCAGAGGGGAGGGCGGCCTGGCTCCGTCCCCCTCTGGCTTCCGTTCTACCAGCAGCTTCTCCAGGCTTGAGGATGGCAGTGCCAAGCCAGCCCTGTGCTAGCTATGTCACCACTGGCTTGGCATTGGCAGCCTCAAGCCTGGAGAAGCTGCTGGGAGCTCCAAAGCCAGAGGGGGGGCTTGGCGCGCCTGGCTCCACCCCCCTGGCTTCCGCTCTACCAGCAGCTTCTCCAGGCTTGAGGATGGCAGTGCCAAGCCAGCCCTGTGCTAGCTATGTCACCACTGGCTTGGCATTGCCATCCTCAGGCCTGGAGAAGCTGCTGGGAGCGCCTAAGCCAGAGGGGAGGGGCTTGGCGCGGCCTGGCTCCGTCCCCCTCTGGCTTCCGCTCTACCAGCAGCTTCTCCAGGCTTGAGGATGGCAGTGCCAAGCCAGCCCTGTGCTAGCTATGTCACCACTGGCTTGGCATTGCCATCCTCAAGCCTGGAGAAGCTGCTGGGAGCGCCTAAGCCAGAGGGGGAGGGGCTTGGCGCGGCCTGGCTTCTTCCCCTCTGGCTTCGCTCTACCAGCAGCTTCTCCAGGCTTGAGGATGGCAGTGCCAAGCCAGCCCTGTGCTAGCTATGTCACCACTGGCTTGGCATTGCCATCCTCAAGTCTGGAGAAGCTGCTGGGAGTGCCTAAGCCAGAGGGGAGGGGCTTGGCGCGGCCTGGCTCCTTCCCCCTCTGGCTTCCGCTCTACCAGCAGCTTCCAGGCTTGAGGATGGCAGTGCCAAGCCAGCCCTGTGCTAGCTATGTCACCACTGGCTTGGCATTGCCATCCTCAAGCCTGAGAAGCTGCTGGGAGCGCCCTAAGCCAGAGGGGGGGGGGGTTGGCGCGGCCTGGCTCCGTCCCCCTCTGGCTTCCGCTCTACCAGCAGCTTCTCCAGGCTTGAGGATGGCAGTGCCAAGCCAGCCCTGTGCTAGCTATGTCACCACTGGCTTGGCATTGCCATCCTCAAGCCTGGAGAAGCTGCTGGGAGCGCCGCCAGAGGGGGGGGCTTGGCGCGGCCTGGCTCCGTCCCCTCTGGCTTCCGCTCTACCAGCAGCTTCTCCAGGCTTGAGGA
The DNA here is from genome assembly GCA_030556195.1 of Anolis apletophallus. Taxonomy (NCBI): domain Eukaryota; kingdom Metazoa; phylum Chordata; class Lepidosauria; order Squamata; family Anolidae; genus Anolis; species Anolis apletophallus. The sequence continues at coordinate 152,014,099 of JARBWK010000007.1, read as the reverse complement.
TGGCAGGGCCAAGCCAGCCTTGTACTAGCTATGCCACCACTGGCTTGGCATTGTCATCCTCAAGCCTGGAGAAGCTGCTGGTAGAGCGGAAGCCAGAGGGGGGCTGGAGCCAGGCCGCGCCAAGCCCCGCCCCTCCCCTCTCCAGCCTTGAGGAGGTAGGTAGATCTTTCTGACTTGGTTTTATTATAAGTAGCTCGCGTGCTGAAAAAGTGTGGGCACCCCTGGTATAGAGCTTTATAGATCAAAACCAGCACTTTGAATTGAGCCTGGAAATGGACAGGCAGCCAGTGGAGCTGACACAACAGGGGGGGGGGTATGCTCCCTGTGTGTCGCTCCCGTTAGTAACCTGGCTGCTGACCACTGGACTACTTGAAGTTTCCGAAAAGTCTTCAAAGGCAGCTCCACATAGAGTGCGTTGCAGTAGTCTATATGGGATGTAACCAGAGCGTGGCAAAGTCAAACTTCCCAAGTAACAAATGCAGTTGGCGCATGAGTCTTAACTGCGCAAAAGCTCCCCTGGCCACCGCCAAGACCTGGGGCTCCAGGCTCAGCGATGAATCCAGGATCACTCCCAGACTGCGAACCTGCGCCTTCAGGGTAACCCCATCCAACACAGGCTGTAACCCTATGCCCTGTTCGGCCTTTCGACTGACCAGGAGGACCTCTGTCTTGTCTGGATTAAGTTTCAATTTGCTAGCCCTCATCCAGTCCGACACAGCGGCCAAGCGCCGGTTCAGAACCTGTGCAGGTGGGAAGGAGTGACAGAGTTGGACATCTTACTCCGAATCTCCGGATGATCTCCCTCAGCGGCTTCATGTAGATATTAAATAACGTTGGGGACAGTACTGAACCCTGAGGGACGCCACAAGACAACGGTTGTGGAATTGAAGAGGTGCCACCCAGTAATACCCTCTGAGACCGACCCTCCAGGAAGGAATGGAGCCACTTGCAGAGCAGTTTCCCCAAGCCCCATTCCGGCGAGGCGTCCCAGAAGGAGACCGTGGTCAACGGTATGGAAGGCCGCTGAGAGGTCCAGCAGCACCAACAGGGACACACTCCCCCTCTCCAGCTCCCGGCGTAGATCATCCACTAAGGCAGGCCTGGGCAAACTTTGGCCCTCCGGGTGTTTGGGACTCCAACTCCCACAATTCATGTTAGGAATTGTGGGAGTTAGAATCCAAAACACCTGGAGGGCTAAAGTTTGCCCAGGCCTGCACTAAAGCCAGACTGTGCTGGATTAACTGATGGATGGATGAATAGTTGGGTCAACCGACAGATAGGTAGGTAGATGGGTAGGCAGAGATGGATAGACAGACACACAGATTAACAGTTGGGTAGATAGGTCATCAGGTAGAGAGAGAGACAATGGGTTAGGTAAATTGGTATGAAGGTAGATGGATAGATTAGATAGGGAGGGAGGGATATGATATATGAGATCGATAGCGTAGTTAGATAGGTAAATATGTAGCTGGATAGGTAAGTAGGTAGTTAGAGATAGATAGACAGATGAATAGTTGGGTAGATATGGAGGCAGGTAGATAGAGACTTCTCTATATGTTGTTGCTGCTGTTGTTACCATCTTTGTGACTATCTGCCTATCCATGGGGACTCAAGGCAGCTAACGAAACAGAAGCTGGAAGGCGATCGGTCAGGAGGGCTTGGGTTGTGTTTCCTTGCAAGGCAGAAAGGGGTTAGACTGGATGCTCTCTTGGGGTCTCTTCCCACTCTAGTTGACTATACACTGCCTGGGAGTCTGGCGGGAGACTCCTTCTCTGGATGCTGATGCTGCTATTATTATTGTTGTTACTATTATCATTATCATCACCATCTTTATTTCTATCCCACCTTTCCATGGGGACTCAAGGCAGCTCACAAAACAGAGGCTGGAAGGCCATCTGTCAGGAGGGCTTGGGTTGTGTTTGCCTGCAAGGCGGAAAGAGGTGGGACTGGATGCCCTCCAGGGTTCTCATCCCACCCGAATGACCCTAGAGCAGGGGTGGGCACCTGTGGCCCGCGGGCCGGATGCGGCCCAGCAGCAGATTCTGTCCGGGCCGGGGAGAAGAGTGTCGAGGCCAAGAGGAAGGGCTGCCGCTGCCGCCATCCCATCGCGGGCTCTGTGGGGCCTGTGTCAGCAGACAGGCTGGAGGAGCGGAGGCTTTGGAGTGCCGGACATCCCTGGAGGCGATCCAGGCCTGCAGCAAGAGCACTCGGCAACCTGCGGGGGCTGATCGCCCTGGCGACCCGGAAGACTTGATCGTCTTCCGGGTCGCCAGGTCGAATAAGCCGCCTCAGATCGCCGACTGCTCCCCCTGCAGGCCCGAATTGCCTCCAGGGATGCAGGCGATCAGCTGGGGAACGGCTGGGGGCGAGAGCGGGCGGAGGCCTGTAGCCTCAGATCACCTGCTGCTCTCCTCTGCTGCGGGGGCGGCTGGGTCCGCTTGGCCATCCTCTGGGCTGGGTCCATTGGGCCATTCCATCTTGGGACCCTTCCTCTCTTGAGGATGTCAGCTTCCATCTTGGTTCGCACCTTGTCTTCTTGAATTTAATTTTATTTTAGTGGTTTTTATTATTATTTTATAATAATTTTATTATAATATTATAATATAATATGTTATATTATATTATAATTTCCATATATTATAATGTCTATATAGATATACTATAATATAATTATGATATTAATACTAATAATATTTGAATATTTCTTGATATATTAATATGTTAATATTAATGATGTGTAATATATAGTAAATATAGTATATAAATAAATAAATTATGTAGATTAGAATGCAGTTCCACCTTTAGGTGCGCCCCTCCATAATATTTTTTGGCTCTAGTGTGGCCCCTTTGGAAAAAATAATTACCCGCCCCCCGCCCAAGAGGGCCATTCCACACTGGACATGACTTTGCTTCCAGGTCTGCTCCCTTCCAATGTCCGTCCCGCTTCCTTCCTTTGCTGCCCTTGGGAGGGGCGCCCTGCCCTTGGCTTCACAGAAATAGCCCCAGGGGGAATGGGGAGGCCATGCCAGGCATTGTCCGCAGGGCATAACTGACCGGGGAGGGGGCCACGCAAGGAGGTCACTGCCCCAAGGGCAACAGCACTCACCTCCCTTGCACTGCTTTCACTTCATGCAGCCGTAGGGTTTTGCAGGCCCCAAACATGGTGGGTTGAGAGGCTCATCATGCCCAAGCCCACCTCCACCTCCTACGTGCCCCCTTTCCCTCTTTCCTTCACCCTCTTTGTAGTATTTTTAATACGTTGCAACTCGACCCTTGGTTCACTCCTGAGACAATAAATGAATAAATAACCCTCTTTGTAGACTGGGAGAGAGAGCTGTTCAGCAGTGGAACTCTCTGCCTGCCCCAGAGGGAGTGTGGTGGAGGCTCCTTTATTATTATTTATTTATTTACAGTATTTATATCCTGCCCATCTCACCCCGCAGGGGACTCAGGGCGGATTACAATGTACACATACATGGCAAACATTCAATTCCATAGACACACAACATATATAGACAGACACTCAGAGGCTATTTAACATTCCAGCTTCTGGCCACCAGGGGAGCTGTCGCTTCACCGTCCATCTGCAACACTGATGAAGTACTTTCCACATTCCCTGCATGTTTTTTGCTGGAGATTTTTTTGGTGGCCTTGTAAATTTTGTTAAATTAGCCTCCTAAATGGTCCCTAAATTTCCTACTTGACAGATGCAACTTTGCAAAGGTCGACAACAAGCTACACAATTGGCCAGAAGCTCACTCCGACCCGGGCTGGCTTCAAACTTATGACCTTTCAGTCAGCAGTGATCTTGATGCAGCTGACACCCAGCCAGATGCGCCACGGTCCCGGTGCTGCAGTTGCGTAAACCGTTTCTATGTTTTTATGATACAACCAATTAGGAAAGAACATTGATAACCCAGGAACAAAAGTCGTGTTGCATAATGTAATAACAATAATAATAAATAATGGCTGTGATGTGGGTGCTGTGTGACTTGAATTGTCCAACAGCCCCGTCCAACAGTTTCTGATTTATTTATTTACTAGCTGAGGACCTGGCGGTGCCCGGGTTAATTGAGAAAGGCATTGTGTGGCAAGGTTGGTCTTTATGAGTTGGTTATGTGGCCTGGAAGTTAGTAAGGGTACTGCAAGTCCCATCGTCCATCCTTCTCCAAACTGCACCAGGATGTAGAGTGGGTCACGGGTACTCTGTCTGCAGTTTGGGCCTGGTCTCTGATTTGTAGGGGCTGCAATGTTCTGTGGGGAATGAATCGGGTGAAGGTACTGCAAATCCCATCATCCGTGGCCCATCCTGCCCTAAACCACACCAGGTTATGAAGTGGGCCATTGGGCCCCTGTGTGCCAAGTTTGGTCCTGATCCGTCATTGCTGTGGGCCGCAGTGACTGACTGCCTGAGGCCTTTCCTTTTCCCTCTGCGTCACTTTAGAATGTTGGAATGTAGATGGCCAATCAGAGTCCTTTATGCAAATAATCCCACAGTGGCAGGAGCGAACCGAACAGTTGTTTTCCATTAAAAACAAACAAACAAACAAAACACAAAGTTTACCAACTTGGCCCTCTCTTAAATGTCCTTTGACCACTCGCTGGCCACTTGGAGCTTCTGATGATTCACTGTTTGAAATACTGTTCCATGTTGAATCCAATGTCGACTGTGGCTGAGTTTGGACGGCACGGATCTGCTTTCGTTTATCCGCTGCCGCCTTGAGTCCAAGTTTCTGAGGAAAGCCTGGCTATAAATAGGGGCGAAGGGCTGCTTTCCGATGGGAAGCTGTGCAGAGCTTGTAATGGGATCCAGTGGGATCCAGGGGGGGAGGAGGATCCCAGGGAGGGTCCGAAGGGAGGGAGCCCTGACTCACCCCATTGGCATCCCTTCCCTCCCAAAGGAAGCACGGGAGGAATGTGGGAACATATGTCCTCCTGCCGGGAAACCCCGCCACCCGCCCCAAACGAGAAAAGCCTTGCAACACGCAAAGCAGCACGCACGGCAAGGCTGGACCCTAGCCAAGTTTGAACGTGTGTCGACACTGCGCAACGAGCACAGCTTAACCGTGCTTTGACAGCCGTGGCTCCCTGCAATGCTCTCCCCGGCCGTTCCTAGCCTAGCCTTGGCCTTCTCAAGCCTGGGAGTTCTAGCTTTCCATCTTTCACCTCCTTTTGGGTGCGTCTGCACTGCAGCACTGATGCAGTTTGGCACCACTTTATCTTGGGAGTTGTAGTTTGCAGAGGGCCCAGCAGCCCCCTTGGGCAGAGGAGGCTTTAAGACCTTGCAAAACTACAACTCCTGTTGTTCGACCCTATTGAGTGGTGCGCAGCTGCATGCGTTTTGTAATGTAGACCAGTGACCCCCAAAATCTGGCTCTCCAAACGTTTCGGACTCTGACGTCCAGCTCAGCCGCTTTGGCCAATGGTCAGGGATTCTGGGAGCTGGAGACAGAGGGAAAGGGGGATGAATAAAGGGAGGGAGATCAATGGATAGACCGATAGATAGTTAAGATAGGTAGGTAGAGGGATGGAGAGCTGGGGGATAGATAGACAGGTAGGTAAGTAGAGGGACAGATAGATGGACAGACAGGTAGAGGGACAGATGGATGGATGGACAGATAGATACATTGACCTCACCTCTGAGGATGCTTGCCATAGATGCAGGCGAAACATCAGGAGAGAATGCCTCTAGTCTAGGACATGGCCATAGAGCCCGAAAAAACCTACAACAGCCCAGTGATTGCGGCCATGAAAGCTTTTGACAACAGATAGATAGATAGATAGAGGGATGGAGGGAGGAAAAGGGGGATGAATAAAGGGAGGGAGATCAATAGATGAATGGATAGACAGGTAGGTAGGTTGGTAGGTAAATAGAGGGACAGATAGATAGATGGATGGATGGACAGACAGACAGGTAGGTAAGTAGAGGGATGTACGGATGGACAGGCAGGCAGGCAGGCAGGCAGGCAAGTAAGTAGAGGGATGGATGGACGGACAGACAGACAGGTAGGTAAGTAGAGGAATGGACGGACGGACAGGCAGGCAGGCAGGTAAGTAAGTAAGTAGAGGGATGGATGGATGGATGGACGAACAGACAGACAGCTAGGTAAGTAGAGGGATGGATGGACGGATGGACGGACGGACGGACAGACAGACAGGTAAGTAGAGGGATGTTTGGACGGACAGACAGGTAGGTAGGTAAGTAGAGGGATGGATGGATGGACAGACAGACAGGTAGGTAAGTAGAGGGATGGATGGACGGACGGACAGGCAGGCAGGTAAGTAAGTAGAGGAATGGATGGATGGACAGACGGACAGACAGACAGGTAGGTAAGTAGAGGGATGGATGGATGGATGAATGGACGGACAGACAGACAGACAGACAGGTAAGTAGAGGGATGGATGGACGGACAGACAGACAGACAGGTAAGTAGAGGGATGGATGGACGGACGGACGGGCAGGCAGGCAGGCAGGTAAGTAAGTAGAGGAATGGATGGACGGACAGACAGACAGGTAGGTAAGTAGAGGAATGGATGGATGGATGGATGGCTAGAGAGAGTGGGAGATTGATAGATCAATGGTGGGATAGAGGGATGGATAGATTGAGATGGAGGGAATAGAGGGATGGATAAAGGGAGGTAGATAGATAAATAGAGGGAGGGAGATTGATAGATCAGTGGAGAGACAGACGGATAGATAGATAGATAGATAGATAGATAGATAGATAGATAGATAGATAGAGGGAGGGGAGGGAGGGATGCAAGGATAGAAAGATGGATAAAGGGAGAGAGAGGAGGTAGCTACATAGACAGAGGAATGGAGAGATAGATAGAGAGAGGAAGATGGATTGAGGGAGGGGGAAAGGGACGGAGATAAATAGATGGATGGATGAAGGGTGTGAGAGAGATTGATACATAAATGGAGGGATAGAGGAATGGATCGATGGAGGGATAGATAAATACTGTTAAAGAAAGAAGGAAAGAAAGAAGGGTGAATGGGTAGACAGACGGGTGGATGGGTGATGGTGCGAGACCTGTGTGGTCATGGAAAGGGTTCCCCCTTCTTAGGGCTTGGCTCCTGCCCCCCTGCCTGCCTGCCTGGGGAGGGGCTGGACTAGATGACCCCCGAGGGACCCTCCAACCATACACTCATCCACTCCTGTGAGTATTTTAAGGCATGCCTGTAGTAAACAGACAGACGCACAAGGGCCTGTGTAGAGGGCAGGGACACGCGTGGAGGGGGATTTCCAAAATCCCCAAAGTGAGCTCCGAGGACTTTGCCTGTCTGGAGGCTCCGCCGATCCGCAAACAAACCCAGGCCTTGCAAAACAAGGGAGACAAGGCGTCAGAGCCTAGAGTGAGCGGACACAAGGCCAGAGGAGCCTCCTCGTGCAAGAGCCGAGCCACGTCCATGTCGGGAAGCATCTCCTGGGGCTTGGAGGCTTTGCCAAGGGAGGCCGCAATGTCTCGTCTACGCTGGGCATTTAAGGCACTCTCAAACCCGTATTGGAGAAAGTAGTTTCAGTGCCAGTTTGAACCAAGCTCAGAACTGCATTAAATGGCCAGGATTTGCAGATAATCTCCCTCTTGCAGAGATGGGTCCCCTTGCAGGCCAAACCGAAGGCCTGAGGAATGCGCCTGGGCCACTCCCTGGCCATGGATCTCTGGTGGGAGGAGGGGGCTGCATTGCATACCTGTCTGGGACCTGGAAGCCAGGCAAGAGGTTCAATTAAGATGATTAATGATGCTGGAAATACCCAGGCAGGAGAGAGAGAGAGACAAGACAGGAAGAGAAGCCCTGGAGCTGCATTGCCCTCTGGTGACCCCTGCTGGACGATGGCAGAACTGCAGGGAGGAAAAAAAATACCTTTCTGACCAGGCCTGGGCCAACTTCGGCCTTCCCTCCTGCAATTCCTAACAGCCGCTAGGGCAGTGTTTCCCAACCTTTTTGGAGCCGCGGCACACTTTTTACATTTGCAAAATCCTGGGGCACACCACCAACCAAAATGACACTCTAACACAGTAATACATATAGTTAATATGTTTCTTAATGTATTTATACACTCAGTGTGAAACCTGGGCCTGTTTCAATGAACTCAACATAGATATCCTGGCAGGAATGGCAGAAAGACACAAACTTCACACACAGAACTCCCATAACCAAACGAAAATGCTATAAGAGTTTGGTGGGCATTGACCTTGAGTTTTGGAGTTGTAGTTCACCTATATCCAGAGAGCAATGTGGACTCAAACAATGTTGGATCAGGACCAAACTTGGCATGAATACTCAATATGCCCAAATATGAACGCAGATGGAGTTCAGGGGAAATAGACCTTGACATTTGGGAGTTGTAGTTGCTGGGATTTATAGTTCCCCTACAATCAAAGAGCATTCCGAACCCCACCAATGATAGAACTGGGCCAAACATCCCACACAGAACCCCCAGGAGGCAAGAGGAGGTCTCTACTTGGGGAAAGGGAGGCGGGCCTTCCCAATGCGTGGAGAGGGAGAGACCAAGTAGACAACGGGGGGTGTTTGTAATGTTGTGCCTTTATCGAGGTAGGTTTCTTAGGGTTTTTATACTTCAACACACTAGACTCCCCCCCCCCCTTCCCAGAGGTTCCAATTTCCCACGGCACACCTGATGATCGCTCACGGCACACTAGTGTGTCTCGGCACACTGGTTGGGAAACACTGCGCTAGGGGGTTGAAGTCCGAAACACCTGGAGGGAGGGCCAAAGTTGGCCCATACCTGGATTAAACTTTTATATTGTCTTTTAAAATAGTAGTGGTAATAATATTAACAATAATAAATGAAGGAAATAATAATATTTTTTTAAAAATGAAGGAACTAATAATTGTATTAATATAAAATAATAATAACAATGCAAAATAATAAATGAAGGAAAAGCAGATGTTAATTCCCCTTCCTTGAGCCAAGGAAACAATTACATTATCCCCTTGTTCTACTTAATTGCATTCCAAGCCCTGCAACATATGAACCAGGATGCTTAAAATGAATACAAATCCACCATTAAGTCAAATGAAGAGAAGGCACGGAATCCATTGGACGAAGCTTCAGGCTCTTGCAAATCAATCGGTAGCTTCTTCTTCAGCTCCAGACGCAGGAGACGCAGGCCAGCCCTGGCAACCCCCCCCCCCCCCATTTTGGTTGGAAAACCCTTTGGCTCCTTGGAAGGAAGGAAGGAAGGAAGGAAGGAAGGAAGGAAGGAAGGAAGGAAGGGATAGAAAGAAGGAGAGAAGGGAAGAAGGAGAGAAGGAGAGAATGAAAGAAGGAGAAAAGGAAAGAAGGAAGGAAGGAAGAAAAGGAAAGAAAGGAAAGAGAGAGAAAGAGAAAGGAGGAGAGAAGGAAGGAAGGGAGAGAGAGAGAAAGAAAGAGAAAGGAGAGAAGGAAAGAGAGAAAGAAAGAGAGAGAAGGAGAGAAGGAAGGAAGGAAAGAAAGGAGAAAAGGAAAGAAAGAAGGAGAGAAGGAAGGAAGGAAGAAAAGGAAAGAAGGAAAGAGAAAGGAGAGAAGGAAAGAAGGAAATAAAGGAGAAAAGTAAAGAAAGGAGAGAAGGAAAGAAGGAAAGAGAGAAAAAGAAAAAGGAGGAGAGAAGGAAGGAAGGAAAGAAAGGAGAAAAGGAAAGAAAGAAGGACCGAAGGAAAGGAGAGAAGGAGAGAAGGAAAGGAGAAAAGGAAAAAAGGAGAGAAGGAAAGAAAAAAAAAGGAAAGAGAGAAAGAAGGAGAGAAGAAGGAAAGGAGAAAAGGAAAGAAAGGAGAAAGAGAGGAAGGAAAGAAAGGGAGAAGGAAGGGAGGAGGGCTGAATTTGGCCCAGGCCTGGACTATAGTCACTAGAGAAAATGGATGGCCATCTGTCGGGAGGGCTTAGATGGTGCCTTCCTGCCAGTCAGACTAGATTGCCTTTGGGGGTCCCTTCTCTATATTTCTACGGCTCTATAACTCTCCTCCTTGCCTGGATGAAGAGGGGTCAGACTGGATGGCCTTTGGGTGCCCATTCCAACCCGAGTCCTGCCAAGGGCTTCTCCCTCCTCCTCCTCCTCTTTGCTCAGTGGCGCCATGCCTTTGGCCTTCTTACTCCCAACTTCAAAGGCCCCTTTTCTCTTTTCCTGGCCTTCCTTCCTTTCTTCTGCCTCCAGTTGCCCTTTTGCATACTAATCCCTTTATTTTATTACACACACACACACACACCCCTGTGTTTTGCAGCCCAGCTTGTAAGCCTCCCGACTGAAAGCCTGGAACCAAACAATACAGGGCTTGAGGAGTATTCTTCCAAAGCCAAGAGCAGGACCTCCAAATAAAGGTGTTGGTTGGCCCAAAACAGACAGCAAGGCCGGCTTTACAAAAAGAGGCGCTGACCGGGACAAAAGGTCAGCTGGACGCCTGGTTCCCCCAACTCAGCTCATTGAAGGACTGGCAAAATGCAGGGTGGCCCATAACCTGGAAAACATAACAAACCCAATGGGTCGCTGTGAGTTTTCCAGGCTGTCGGGAAAATGTTCTCGTAGCATTCTCTCCTGACGTTTCGCCTGCACCTGTGGCTAACGGCACCCTTGGAGGTTTGTGAGGTCTGTTGGAAATGAGGCAAGTGGGGTGTACATATATATCCCTGTGGAATAATGTCCAGAGTGGGAGAAAGACCCTTGTCGGAAGCAAGAGTGAATGTGATAGCGTACAACGGAAAGCCCCCTGCGTTCAAGCTGATCTGACCTGCAGCAGGGAGTTCCACAGTTCCTGGATGCCCTATTGGGCCGGCATCAATGGGAGTGTGGCTACAGCAGCAACTTCAACAAGCAATGCTTCTTTACTTTGTCTTCCCCTGACCTTAACATTGTAACAAATCCCCCAATAAAGTATCATTTAATTGTAACTTTTCCCTCTCTATAGTGATACGTTGTGTCCTTTACTGTCTCCAGCTCGCTCCAAGCACGAACTTTTCCTTTCCTGAGCCGCAGATTACTGCTGACTTGCCCGGGATGCTCTTACAGCGTCCCGGGGAGGCCGAAACTGCGCTCCTTTAAACCGCGGATACTGAAACCCATTGGGGGCCCGTATCCGCGAGTCAACAAATTGTCTCCATTTTGGTGCCATATTTTTCCTAAGCTAATTATATGACTAAATGCTATCTCACTTTTGCTCTTTGGGCCCCTATGCCCCGGGAATAACCTTTTTAAAATCATAAATAAACAAACTTCAAATGGAGACCAGCTGATTGTCATCCATGGCTCCTCACTGCAACGACTGATCCTGCCGCCGTCCTGTGGATGTCCAGAAGCCCGTGACTTGGGGAGCTTGCTATGGTCACCCCTTGGGACCCCCAGGAAGCAAGCAGGCCATTCTGGCCCCAGGACAAGATGGGATTTGTAGTTTTCACCTTCCAAATGGACAGACCCCAATTCCTTGCATCTGCAGCAATCCCCAGTGTGGATCACATGAACAAATCTTCTCCCTTGGACTCTTATGAACTTTTGTGAACTTTAGCCCACTTTTAAAGAACTTTCCGGAACTTTTAAAGAAACTCTTCAATGGGTTGCTGTAGGTTTTTCGGGCTATATGGCCATGTTCTAGAAGCATTCTCTCCTGACGTTTTGCCTGCATCTATGGCAGGCATCCTCAGAGGTTGTGAAGTCTCACCGAGGCGAAACTTCAGGAGAGAATTGTACTTGGACATGGCCAGGCAGTCCAGAAAACTCACAGCAACCCAGTGATTTCAGCCACGAGAGCCTTCAACAACACATAACAAACTCATGTTGCATTTTATAGAAAAATAGAGTAGGACGAGACCCCCAAAGGCCACCCAGTCCAGCCCCTTCTGCAGGAAAAGCACAGCCAAAGTCCTCCCAACAGATGGCCACCCAGCCTCTGCTTCAAAGCAGTCGAAGAAGGCCTCTCTGCTCACTGAAGGTCCTTTCAGGCCCACCTTGGTTTACGATTGTGTAACAGGGAGAAAAAACACCCCCCCCCCCCTCTTTGTGGAACACATTTCTGCTGCATTCCTGAGAGGCCTGGCCGTGGAAGGAACACAACACTCTCATTCTTTCTTTCTTTCTCTCTTTCCCTCCTTCCTTCATTAGTTATCTCCTTTCTTCTTTCCTTCTCCCCTTCTTTCTTTCCTTTTCTCCTTTATTTCCTTCCTTCTCTCCTCCTGTCTCTCCTTTTTCCTTCCTTCTTTCTTTATTTCCTTTCTTCTTTCTTTCTTTCCTCCCTCCCTTTCTTCTCGCCTTTCTTTCCTGCCTTCTCTCCTTCCTTCTCCCTTTCCTTCCTTCCTTCCTTCCTTCCTTCTCTCCTTCTCTTTTCTCCTTCCTTCTCTCCTACTTTCTTTCCTTTCCTTCCTTTTCTCCTTTTTTATCTTTCCTTCTCTCCTTCTTTCTTTCCTTTTCTCCTTTCTTTCCTTCCTTCTTTCTTTCTTTCCTTTTCTTGTTTCATTCTTTCCTCCCTCCCTTTCTTCTCTTCTTTCTTTCTTTCCTTCCCTCTTTCTTCCCTTCTCTCCTTCTTTCTTCTCTTCTCTTTCTTACCTTTTCTCCTTTCTTTCTTTCCTTCCTTCTCTCCTTTTTATCTTTCCTTCTCTCCTTCTTTCTTTCCTTTTCTCCTTTCTTTCCTTCCTTCTCTCCTTCTTTCCTTCCTTCCTTCTTTCTTTATTTCCTTTTCTTGTTTCTTTCTTTCCTCCCTCCCTTTCTTCTCTTCTTTCTTTCCTTCCCTCTTTCTTCCCTTCTCTCCTCTTCTCTTCTTCTTTCTTTCCTCTCCTTTCTTTCTTTCCTTCCTTCTCTCCTTACTTCCTTCTCTCCTTTTTATCTTTCCTTCTCTCCTTCTTTCTTTCCTTTTCTCCTTTCTTTCCTTCCTTCTCTCCTTTCTTTCCTTCCTTCCTCCTTTCTTTATTTCCTTTTCTTGTTTCTTTCTTTCCTCCCTCCCTTTCTTCTCTTCTTTCTTTCCTTCCCTCTTTCTTCCCTTCTCTCCTTCTTTCTTCTCTTATCTTTCTTTCCTTTTCTCCTTTCTTTCTTTCCTTCCTTCTCTCCTTACTTCCTTCTCTCCTTTTTATCTTTCCTTCTCTCCTTTCTTTCCTTTTCTCCTTTCCTTCCTTCTTCTTTCCTTACTTATCTTTCCTTCTCTCCTTCTTTCTTTCCTTCTCTCTTTCTCCCTTTCTTTCTTTCTCCTTCCTTCCTTCTTTCATTTTCTCCTTTCCTTCCTTCCTTCTCTCTTTTTCTTTCTTTCATTCCTTCCTTCCAAGGAGCCAAAGGGTTTTTCAACCAAACTAGGGGAGTGCCAGCGCTGTCCTGCCTCTTCTGCCTCTGGAGCTGAAGGGGAAGCTGCAGATTGATAGGCAAGGGCCTGGAGCTTCGTCCAGTCGATTCCATGCCTTCTCTTAATTTGACTTAACGGTGGATTTGTATTCATTTCAAACCGACTGGTTCATATGTCGCAGGGCCTGGAATGCAATTACGTAGGACAAGGATATAATATGTAATTGCTTCCTTGGCTCAAGGAAGGGGAACCAACGTCCGCTGTGTTTCACAGGCTTTTCCTTCATTTATTACTTTGCATTATTATTATTATATTAATAAAATTATTAGTTCATATTATTATTATTACCACTACTATTTTAAAAGAGGAGAGAAGAGTTTAGTCCAGGTATGGGCCAACTTTGGCCCTCCTCCCAGGTGTTTTGGACTTCAACTCCCTACCGGCTGTTAGGAATTGTGGGAGTTGAAGTCCAAAACGCCTGGGGGGAGGGCCAAAGTTGGCCCATACCCGGACTAAACCTTGGACTAAAGGGGCTGCACCTCTCTTGCAGGTCCAGATCCACCCCATCGTGTTCCGGATGGATTGGCCGGGGCATTTTGTCACTTGGCACCTGCTGGGCTCACCTGGGCGGCTGCCTTTCTGAAGCCGGCAGGTAAACAGTGGCGTGTCCATGTGTCAATGTTGACCCACAGCTTGCTGCCTTTCCCTTCCCTTCCTGGTCCCAGGCACTGTTCTGGCTTAAGGGACACCTGCCGTCAGGTGCAAAGGGAGGAGAGCATGGCAAGGCCCAGGCAGCAAAAGCAGGAGCCACACCTGGCAGGCACACTCGGCAGCAGCCGCCTTGGCAGCGAAGCCCCAAAGCAACACCTGTGCCTTTAAGGGCTGGCTGCCACCTCTCCTCTCCCTCCTCCAAGGATGCAGGTGCCACTCAGGTGAGGAAGGTAGGCCCAAAAAGACAAAGCAGGAAGGGCCCTCCAAAGGCCATCCAGTCCACCCAGCTGCGTTCAAAATCTCAAGATGGAAACGCCTTTACATATTGGATGGGACTCCCAAAGGTCATCCAGTCCAACCCCCTTCTGCTATGAATGAAGGGACAATCAAAGTCCTCCCAACAGATGGCCATCCAGAGACAGGGACTCCCATTAGACTCCCAAGGCAATCAATATTAATTATATGACAACTGGGTGGGACTCCTAAAGGTCATCCAGTCCAACTCCCTTCTGCCAGGGAGGAAGACACAACCAAAGCCCTCCCAACAGAGGGCCATCCAGCTTCTGTTTCAAAACCTCCAGAGATGGGAACTCCATTGTGGTTCCCTTGTGACTGCAGCAAACAAGCCTTGCCCCATTCTTCTCAATGGGGCATTCTGGCAGAGCTTGGAACGTGAAAAACCACATCTCGGTCCCCCGCCTTCCCCAGAGTTCCTCTCATTCCAGGAGACCACGCAGCCAGAAACCTGCTCTGGGTTTGGCCAAAGGAATGCAAAGGAGGCCTCCAGCCACGGCTCTGGGTCAGCCCAAGACCTTAGCAAATAACACTCTAGTCAGGCATGGGACAACTGCAGCCCTCCTGGTGTTTTGGACTCCAACTCCCACCATTCCTAGCAGCCTCAGGCCTTTTCCTTTCCCCCCTCAGCCGCTTAAGCGGCTGAGGGGGAAAAGGAAGGGGCCTGAGGCTGCTAGGAATGGTGGGAGTTGGAGACCAAAACACATGGAGAGAGGGCCCAAGTTGGCCCAGGCCTGCAGTAGATGGACCCCAAGGCCTGTATCCATGTCCCATCAATGACACCCCGTATCCGTGCCCCACCAATGGTGCCCCATATCCACGTCCCACCAACGGCGCCCCATATCCGCATCCCTGTTAGGAATGGTGGGAGTTGGAGACCAAAGCACATGGAGACAGGGCCCAAGTTGGCCCAGGCCTGCAGGAGATGGACCCCAATGCCCGTATCCATGTCCCATCAATGACACCCCATTTCTGTGGTGGCCCATCAATGGCGCCCCATATCCGCATCCCTGTTAGGAATGGTGGAGTTGGGAGACCAAAGCACATGGAGACAGGGCCCAAGTTGGCCCAGGCCTGCAGGAGATGGACCCCAATGCCCGTATCCGCATCCCATCAATGGCATCCCATATCTGTGTCCCATCAATGGCACCCCGTATCCGTGACCCTGTTAGGAATGGTGCTAGTTGGGAGACCAAAATACATGGAGAGAGGGCCCAAGTTGGCCCAGGCCTGCAGTAGATGGACCCCAATGCCCGTTTCCGCGTCCCGCCAATGGCGCCCCATATCCACGTCCCACCAACGGCACCCCATATCCGCATCCCTGTTAGGAATGGTGGGAGTTGGAGACCAAAACACATGGAGACAGGGCCCAAGTTGGCCCAGGCCTGCAGAAGATGGACCCCAAGGCCTGTATCCATGTCCCAACAATGGCACCCCGTATCCGTGCCCCACCAATGGTGCCCCATATCCACGTCCCACCAACGGCACCCCGTATCCACATCCCTGTTAGGAATGGTGGGAGTTGGAGACCAAAACACATGGAGACAGGGCCCAAGTTGGCCCAGGCCTGCAGGAGATGGACCCCAATGCCCGTATCCGCATCCCATCAATGGCATCCCATATCTGTGTCCCACCAACGGCACCCCGTATCCGCATCCCTGTTAGGAATGGTGGGTGTTGGAGACCAAAATACATGGAAAGAGGGCCCAAGTTGGCCCAGGCCTGCAGTAGATGGACCCCAATGCCCGTATCGGCATCCCATCAATGGCGTCCCGTATCTGTGTCCCATCAATGGCACCCGGTATCCACGACCCTGTTAGGAATGGTGGGAGTTGGAGACCAAAACACATGGAGAGAAGGCCCAAGTTGGCCCAGGCCTGCAGAAGTTGGACCCCAATGCCCATATCCGTAACCCATCAATGGCGTTCCGTATCTGGGTCCCATCAATGGCACCCTGTATCCACGACCCTGTTAGGAATGGTGGGTGTTGGGAGACTAAAACACATGGAGAGGGGGCCCAAGTTGGCTCCGGCCTGCAGTAGATGGACCCCAATGCCCGTTTCCGCGTCCCGCCAAGGGCGCCCCATATCCGTGTCCCACCAACTGCGCCCCGTATCCGCATCCCTGTTAGGAATGGTGGGAGTTGGAGACCAAAATACATGGAAAGAGGGCCCATCAATGGCACCCTGTATCCACGACCCTGTTAGGAATGGCCCAGGCCTGCAGGAGATGGACCCCAGTGCCCGTATCGGCATCCCATCAATGGCGTCCCATATCTGTGTCCCATCAATGGCACCCCGTATTCGCGACCCTGTTAGGAATGGTGGGAGTTGGAGACCAAAACGCATGGAGAGAGGGCCCAAGTTGGCCCAGGCCTGCAGAAGATGGACCCCAATGCCCGTATCCGCATCCCGCCAATGGCGTCCCGTATCCGGGTCCCACCAATGGCACCCCATATTCGCGTCCCACCAATGGTGCTCCATATCCGAATCCCACCAATTGCGCCCTGTATCTGCATCTCTGTTAGGAATGGTGGGAGTTGGAGTCCAAAACACCCAGAGGGAGGGCCGAAATTAAAGAAGTTAATATTACAGTTGTTGCTGTTGTTATATTTTTCTGCATTGCTTCTGTTGTTGTGCCATTCTTCCACAACCCACCTTTGCCCCCAAAACAAACCCCTTTGCAGC
Source organism: Anolis apletophallus (assembly GCA_030556195.1). NCBI lineage: Eukaryota > Metazoa > Chordata > Lepidosauria > Squamata > Anolidae > Anolis > Anolis apletophallus. The sequence continues at coordinate 151,997,149 of JARBWK010000007.1, read as the reverse complement.
TCCAGACAGGCAGAAAGTGAAGCCTGAAATGCGATTAAGCTCTTCCCGGCATTACAGCCGCCCTAACCTGTACTTACAGAGACCGAATGCGATTAAGCAGATAGAAAGGCATTAAAGGGCGAGGGCTCAGCTTAAAACAATACAGCCGTTCTTTGAAATCCTCCTGCTTAACTGTGTGGGATCAATGGCTATAGGACTCTGGGAGTTGTAGTTTCTCCAGGACTTGGGCCTCCTCTGCCTCGCCAAACTACAATTTCCAGGATCCCACTGCAAGGAGCCAAGGCAAAATACATTGATGATGGCTGCACTTGGACCTTGAAAACTACATCTCCCAGCATTTCCTAGCCTTGCACCTTGGAAGTGGGTCAAAATGCACTAGTATTGGATCCACCCTGACCTTGCAAAACTACATCTCCCAGTATTCCCTAGCCTTGAGCCTTGGGAATGGGGTCAAATTGCATTGGTATTGGATGCACCCTGACCTTGCAAAACTACATCTCCCAGAATTTCCTAGCCTTGCGCATTGGAAGTGGGGTCAAAATGCATTAGTATTGGATCCACCCTGACCTTGCAAAACTACATCTCTCAGCATTCCCTAGCCTTGCGCCTTGGAAGTGGGGTCAAAATGCACTAGTATTGGATCCACCCTGACCTTGCAAAACTACATCACCCAGTATTCCCTAGCCTTGTGCATTGGAAGTGGGGTCAAAATGCACTAGTATTGGATGCACCCTGACCTTGCAAAACTACATCTCCCAGCATTCCCTAGCCTTGCGCCTTGGAAGTGGGGTCAAAATGCACTAGTATTGGATCCACCCTGACCTTGCAAAACTACATCTCCCAGTATTCCCTAGCCTTGTGCATTGGAAGTGGGGTCAAAATGCACTAGTATTGGATCCACCCTGACCTTGCAAAACTACATCTCCCAGAATTTCCTAGCCTTGCGCATTGGAAGTGGGGTCATATGCACTAGTATTGGATCCACCCTGACCTTGCAAAACTACGTCTCCCAGTATTCCCTAGCCTTGGAAGTGGATTCAAAATAAGTTAGATGCACCTGAACCTTGCAAAACTATGTCTCCCAGAATTCCCTAACCTTGCGCCTTGGAAGTAAGGCCAAAATGAACTGGTACTGGATGAACCCAAGCTTTGCAAAACTACATCTTCCAGAATTCCCTAGCCTTGCACCTTGGAAGTGGAGTCAAAATGCACTAATATTGGATGCACCTGGACCTTGCAAAACTACATCTTCCAGCATTCCCTAGCCTTGAGCCTTGGCATTTGGGAGTGGGTCCAAAATGCATTGGTATTGGATGCGCCCGGACCTTTCAAAACTACATTCCCCAGTCTAGCCTTGAGCCTTGGAAGTGGGGTTAAAATGTATTAGTATGGGATGCGCGCAAGCTTTGCAAAACTACATCTCCCAGCATTCCTTAGTTTTGAGCCCTGGAAGTGGGGCCAAAATGCACGGGTATTGGATACACCAGGACCTTGAAAAACTACATCTCCCAATCTAACCTTGAGCCTTGAAAGTCGGGCCAAAATGTATTGGTACTGGATGCACATGGACCTTGCAAAACTACATCTCCCAGCCTAGCATTGAGCCTTGGAAGTGTGGTCACAATGCATTCGTATTGGAAGCACCCAGACCTTTGAAAACTACACCTTCCAGCATTCCCCAGCCTTGAGCCCTGGCATATGGCTCCTCTATGGCCGGGTGGGACTCAAATGCAAACAAAAACATAGATGGGGTTTTGTTCTAACACAGCAATAAAGCGGCCTCGTCCGTCTCCGGGCTGGGCCGGAAAAGGGAAGGACGCACAACAGGCGCAGACACAAGCCCGGCATCATCACACAGCAAGGCAATTAAGACAAGGTTAGATAACGCTAATAACACAGTAAATGCAAACAAATGGATAAATGGGCGTTTTGTCCCCTAATAGCCATAAAGTTGCTTTTTCCTCAAGGCTGGGCAGGAAATGGAAAGGATGCACATGGCATGCACTGGCCCTCCAGATCAGGCCTGGGCCAACTTGGGCTCTCCCTCCTGAGGCTGTTGGGAATGGTGGGAGTTGGGGACCAAAACATATGGAGAGAGGACCCAAGTTGGCCCAGGCCTGCAGTGGATGGACCCCAATGCCCGTATCCGCTTCCCTCCAATGGCGCCATGTATCCACATCCCACCAATGGCGCCCCGTATCTGCGTCCCACCAATGGCGCCCTCTATCCGCGTCCCTGTTAAGAATGGTGGGAGTTGGAGACCAAAACACATGGAGAGAGGACCCAAGTTGGCCCAGGCCTGCAGTAGATGGACCCCAATGCCCGTATCCTCGTCCCACTGATGGCGCCCTGTGTCCACGTCCCACCAATGGCGCCCCGTATCCGCATCCCTGGGCCAACTTGGGCCCTCCTCCCAACAGAAACATTGCAAAAAAATATAACAACAACAGTAAAATTAACTTCAACTTCGGTCCTCCCTCCGGGTGTTTTGGACTCCAACTCCCACCATTCTTAACAGGGATGCGGATATGGGGCGCCATTGGTGGGACGTGGATATGGGGCGCCATTGGTGGGACGAGGATACGGGGCGCCATTGGTGGTATGCGGATATGGTGCACTGATGGCGCTTTGTGTCCACGTCCCACCAATGGCGCCCCGTATCCGCATCCCTGGGCCAACTTGGGCCCTCCTTCCAACAGAAATAATGCAAAAAAATATAACAACAGTAAAATTAACTTCGACTTCAGTCCTCCCTCTGGGTGTTTTGGACTCCAACTCCCACCATTCTTAACAGGGATGTGGATACGGGGCGCCATTGGTGGGACGTGCATTGGGGTCCATCTACTGCAGGCCTGGGCCAACTTGGGTCCTCTCTCTAGGTGTTTTGGTCTCCAACTCCCACCATTCTTAACAGGGACGTGGATATGGGGCACCATTGGTGGGAAGAGGTTCCGGGGCACCATCAGTGGGATGAGGATACGGGCATTGGGGTCCATCTACTGCAGGCCTGGGCCAACTTGGGTCCTCTCTCTAGGTGTTTTGGTCTCCAACTCCCACCATTCTTAACAGGGACGCGGATATGGGGTGCCATTGGTGGGACGTGGATACGGGGCACCATCAGTGGGACGAGGATACGGGCATTGGGGTCCATCTACTGCAGGCCTGGGCCAACTTGGGTCCTCTCTCTAGGTGTTTTGGTCTCCAACTCCCACCATTCTTAACAGGGACGCGGATATAGATTGGTGGGACGCGGATACGGGGCACCATCAGTGGGACTAGGATACGGGCATTGGGGTCCATCTACTGCAGGCCTGGGCCATTGGTGGTATGTGGATACGGTGCACCATTGGTGGGACATGGATACGGGGTGCCATTGGTGGTATGCAGATGCGGTGCACCATTGGTGGGACGTGGATACGGGGCGCCATTGGTGGTATGCGGATATGGTGCACCATTGGTGGGACGCGGATACGGGGCACCATTGGGGTCCATCTACTGCCAGCCTGGGCCAACTTGGGCCCTCGCTCCATGTGTTTTGGTCTCCAACTCCCACCATTGGAAGGACCCCTGAGGCCATCTAGTAATTATTACAAATGTATGTACTTTGCTGTTTTTAATATGTGTTGATTATGTATTTTCTTTTGCCCATACGTTGTTGTTCCTTCCTTGATCCAAAAGGATTATTGTCGTTGTTGTTGTTGTTGACAATCACAAATTTAATCAGAGCAAGGTGGCTGTTTTCCAGGACTGGAAGCTCCCTGGACGGAAAAGGAAGGCGAGCCAATGACTTGGCAACTTTGGGTTTGGGGGATTAGAAGACTTGATGACGGAGGAACGGGAAGTCGTTGTCTTCGTGCTCGGAAGCATTACGCAACTTACGAAAAGGGTTCGGAAAAGGCAGGTGGGAGCCCTCCTCTTTTCCTTCCTTCCTCTTGTTTTCCTCCTTCTGGGCTTTACTGCTTCTACCAATATACAAATAATATATAATAATAAATATATAATAATAAATACTATAATGCTTGGGAAAGAACAGCACAGAGCAGGAGCCGGAAATCAGGCGACTGCAAGGAGACCAGATGGCTGGCTCGGCGCAAAATGAAATTACATTACACTCGGGAGCGCATGGCTGCAAACATTACCGCTTTCGTAATCCCTCCTCTCCTGCTTTCCTGGGAGCAAAGCCAATGGGCGCCAATAGGGTTGCTCCAGAGTAAATGCGGGGGGGGGGGGGCATTGCAGGCCAAGGCTGGAAACAGAGGAGGTGGAAGGGAAAGTCATAGTTTTACAAGGTTAAAAATAGTGCATCTCCACTGTGGAGTTAATGCAGTTTGAGCCAACTGCCAGTTGTGGTGCCCTGGGATTTGTAGTTTGGCAAGGCACCAGCGCAGTGCTATAGAATCATGAGAATTGTAGTTTCACAGGGTCTAAATGGTCCACCTCCACTGTGGAATGAATGCAGTTTGAGTCAACTTCAACTGCCGTGGCTCAATGCTGTGGAATGGTGGGAGTTGGAGTCCAAACACCTGGAGGGCCCAAGTTTGCCCAGGCCTGGTCTAAGCCCAGAATAGGTCAGTTGGCAAATGAAGCCAAGGCACCTGACAGAAATGCAACCAATGCATCCCAGTTGAGGACCACAAGGCCATGATTGACGGCTCTGGACTAAGGCATTCTTAAAGCCAAAGACTCACAAAGGATGCTTGGCTGCTTACACACACCTGTTGCCCCAGGGGTTGGACTAGGTGGCCTCAGGGGTTCTTCCAATGGTGGGAGTTGGAGACAAGAACACACGGAGGGCCCAAGTTGGCCCAGGCCTGCAGTAGATGGACCCTAATGGTGCCTCATATCCGCGTCCCACCAATGGCGCCCCGTATCCACGTCTCTGTTATAGAATGGTGGGCATTGGAGTCCAAAACACCTGGAGGGAGGGCCCAAGTTGGCCCAGGCCTGCAGTAGGTGGACCCCAACGGCGCCCTGTATCCGCGTCCCACCAATGGTGCCCCGCATCCGCATCCCTGTTATAGAATGGTGGGCGTTGGCGTCCAAAACACCTGAAGGGAGGGCCGAAGTAAAAGAAGTTAATTTTACAGTTGTTGTTATATTTTTCTGCATTGCTTCTGTAGATTTTACGGCTCTTCACTATGGGTCATAGAATCAGAGTTGGAAGGGACCCCCAAAGGCCACTCAGTCTGGCCCCCTTCCGCCAGGAAGGAAGACACAATCCAAACTCTCCCAGCAGATGCCCATACAGCCCCTGCTTAACTAGGGCCCTCCCTCCAGGTATTTTGGACGGGGGTATTCGCCTTCACCAATGGTGCCCCGTATCCACGTCCCACCAGTGGCACCCAGTATCCGCGTCCCACCAATGGTGCCCCGTATCCATGTCCCACCAATGGTGCCCCATATCTGCATCCCTCCAATTGCGCCCCGTATCCACGTCCCGCCAATGGCATCCCGTATCCGTGTTTTGCCAATGCCACCCCATATCCACGTCCCACCAATGCCACTCCGTATCCGCGTCCCACCAATGCCACCCCGTATCTGCGCTCCACCAATGGCATCTCTGTATTCGTGTCCCACCAATGGCGCCCCGTATCTGTGTCCCACCAATGCCGCCCCGTATCCACGTCCCACTAATGGCGCCCCGTATCTACATCCCACCAATGGCACCCCATATCCACGTCCCACCAATGGAGCCCCATATCCGCATCCCACCAATGGCACCCCATATCCGCGTCCCACCAATGGCGCCCCGTATCCGTGTCCCACCAATGGCACCCCGTATCCGCACCCCACCAATGGCGCCCCATATCCACATTTCACCAATGGCACCCCGTATCCACGTCCCACCAATGGCGCCCTGTATCCGCATCCCTGTTAGGAATGGTGGGCGTTGGAGTCCCAAACACCTGGAGGGAGGGCTGAAGTTGAAAAAGTTAATTTTACAGTTGTTGTTATATTTTTCTGTATTGCTTCTGTAGAATCTACAGCTCTGCACTCTGGGTCACAGAATCAGAGATGGAAGGGGCCCCCAAAGGCCATCCAGTCTGGCCCCCTTTCTTCCGCCAGGGAGGAAGACACAATCCAAACACACCTGGCAGATGCCCATCCAGTCCCTGCTTAAAGACCTCCAAAGGATATTCCAGTGGACTCCAACCCCTAGAGTTGGAACGGGCCCCCCCAAAGGTCATCCGGCCCGGCCCCCTTCTTCCAGGAAGGAAGACACAATCCAAGCCTTCCTGGCAGATGGCCATCCAAAAACTCCAGAGTAGGAGGCAGCTCAGCCTTCTCTTCTCCAGGCTCAACACACACCCAGCTCCCGAAGGCCCTCACTCACTCCTCAGGGGGACTCGAGTGCAAACCAGTCTGAGTTTCACATGGGCTCCGCAGCAAAACATCTCCTTGCTGAGCCTGCCTTCGTCCATTAATGGGCAGGGCAGCCCAATGGCTCATCCGGCTAATTACTACATGGAGGCCGATCCAAAGAGGCAGCACGGCAAAGCTGCGGCACTGACGCCTCTGCAGATGCAGCAGATGCAGCGGCTCTTCCAGCTGCTCCTCTGCAAATCCCTGCAGCCGAGAGCCATGCCTCGAAGGGTCCTTCAAGCGCATCACAGCCATTCCTTGTGTGACTCAAGACTCTAGTTGGAAGGGGCCCCAAAGGCAGGAAGGCACAATCAAAGCAGTCCCAACAGATGGCCAGCCGGATTCTGATGACAGCCCCCATGCAATCCCAGAGTTGGAAGGGGCCCCCAAAGGCCATCCAGTCGAGCCCCCTTCTCCCAGGCAGGAAGGCACAATCAAAGCAGTCCCAACAGATGGCCATCCAGACCCTGATGACAGTCCCCCATGCAATCCTAGAGTTGGAAGGGGCCCCCAAAGGCCATCCAGTCCAGCCCCCTTCTGCCAGACAATCAAAGCAGTCCCAACAGATGACCATCCGGATTTTGATGACAGTCCCCCCATGCAATCCAAAGAATTAGAAGGGGCCCCCAAAAGCCATCCAGGCCAACCCCGTTCTTCCAGGCAGGAAGGCACAATCAAAGCCCTCTCGACAGACGGCCATCCAGACTCTGATGACAGTCCCCCATGAAATCCTAGAGTTGGAAGGGGCCCCAAAGGCCATCCAGTCCAACCCCGTTCTGCCAGATAGGAAGCCACAATCAAAGCAGTCCCAACAGATGGCCGTCCAGACCCTGATGACGGTCCCCCATGCAATCCTAGAGTTGGAAGGGGCCCCCAAAGGTCATCCAGTCCAGCCCCCTTCTGCCAGGCAGGAAGGCACAATCAAAGCAGTCCCAACAGATGGCCGTCCAGACCCCGATGACGGTCCCCCATGCAATCCTAGAGTTGGAAGGGGCCCCCAAAGGTCATCCAGTCCAGCCCCCTTCTGCCAGGCAGGAAGGCACAATCAAAGCCCTCTCGACAGACGGCCATCCAGACTCCGATGACAGTCCCCCATGCGATCCTAGAGTTGGAAGGGGCCCCCAAAGGCCATCCAGTCCCACCCCCTTCTGCCAGGCAGGAAGGCACAATCAAAGCAGTCCCAACAGATGGCCATCCAGACCCTGATGACAGTCCCCCATGTGATCCTAGAGTTGGAAGGGTCCCCAAAGGCCATCCAGTCCAGCCCCCTTCTGCCAGACAATCAAAGCAGTCCCAACAGATGACCATCTGGATTTTGATAACAGTCCCCCCATGCAATCCAAAGAATTAGAAGGGGCCCCCAAAAGCCATCCAGGCCAACCCCGTTCTTCCAGGCAGGAAGGCACAATCAAAGCCCTCTCGACAGACGGCCATCCAGACGCCGATGACAGTCCCCCATGCAATCCTAGAGTTAGAAGGGGCCCCCAAAGGCCAACAAGTCCCTACTCCTTCTGCCAGGCAGGAAGGCACAATCAAAGCAGTCCCAACAGATGGCCATCCAGACCCTGATGACAGTCCCCCATGCAATCCTAGAGTTGGAAGGGGCCCCAAAGGCCATCCAGTCTCTCAATGCCCAAAAAGTCCCTTCTAAACTTTAGGTGGATAGGGTTTCTCTGTCTTTCCAGGGCTCCCTGGGCCTGAGGACCGCCATCAGCCGCAGTCAGCGGTTGGGGGTCGAAGTCAGATCCGTCTAGGTAAGCCCTTTTTTGCTCCGATTTGAATCCAAGGTACTGTGTGTCGCTCCGCACCCATTTTCCCAAATGTACCAAATGTACTTTCACTATGTAACAAACACTGAAATATTTTCCTGTTCCTGGTTTGAAAATGTTATTTCCTGTTTAATTGTGCAGCAGTCCTTCCTCTGGAAAGAGTTGTTCCGCTCCAGAAACTTCATTTTTCTGGCCATAAATAAAAAATAATAAACTAGGTTGAACTGGTTGAGACTCAATGAGATACTCACTGCAAAACTGGATTATTATTATTATATTTTTGCAGTGGATGATATTATAATGCTGAAATGGACATGTGCCATCTGATGGAGGCAGGCAGGATTTCCTACCTGAGGGTTTTGCCCTCCTCATAAAAATATGTGTGAACAGAATGCTGGAATAATTCAATGAAATGTTCTTATGTTCTTATGTATTTGTAGGCCGCCCTATCTCCCCCAAAGAGATATCTCATAATGAAGCAACAGGATTGATATCAAGATGGCACTGGTCGTTGAGCACCAGTCAGGAGTGCTCCGACTGTGCCTGCCACATTCTGATGTTCCGATACACCAGCAGTACGGGGCTTACCTAGTCCAGTGTTTCCCAACCTTTTTTGAGCCGCGGCACATTTTTTACATTTACAAAATCCTGGGGCACACCACCCACCAAAATGACACAAAATGACACTCTAACACAGTCATACATATAGTTAATATGTTTTTAAATGTATTTATACACTCATTGTGAAACCTGGGCCTGTTTCGACGAACACAGCCTAGATATCCTGGCAGGAATGGCAGAAAGACACAAACTTTCCACACAGAACTCCTATAACCAAGAGAAAATACTATAAGAGTTTGGTGGGCATTGACCTTGAGTTTTGGAGTTGTAGTTCACCTATATCCAGAGAGCACTGTGGACTGAAACAATGTTGGATCAGGACCAAACTTGGCATGAATACTCAATATGCCCAAATGTGAACACAGATGGAGTTTGGGGAAATAGACCTTGACATTTGGGAGTTGTAGTTGCTGGGATTTATAGTTAACACACAATCAAAGAGCATCCTGAACTCTTGCAACAATGGAATTGAACCAAACTTGGCATATTGAACTCTCATTACCAACAGAAAGTACTGAAAGGGTTTGTTTGGGAATTGACCTTGAGTTTGGAAGTTGTAGTTCACCTACAACCATGGATGCACTCAAATAATGATGGATCTGACCACACTTGGCATGAATACTCAATATGCCCAACTATGAACACACAGTGCCTTTATCGAGGTAGGTTTCTTAGGGTTTTTATACTTCAACACACTAGAGTCTCCCCCCTCCCCTCCTGGAGGTTTCAATTTCCCACGGCACACCTGATGATCGCTCACGGCACACTAGTGTACCCCGGCACACTGGTTGGGAAACACTGACCTAGACAGATCTGAGTTCGACCCCCAACCGCTGACTGCGGCTGATGATGGTCCTCAGGCCCAGGGAGCCCTGGAAGGACGGAGAAACCCTATCCGACTCCAACTACCCCTTCATACCACGGAGACCACAAAGCTGCGGTCTAGCCTGGGAGCAAGGGGAGACAGAAGGCCGAGGCACTGGGTCATCCGCCCAGTGACGCCGACCACAGCCAGAATTTTGAGGTCATGGAGCACAAGGACACTCCGGGAATCGACGCCCAAGAACTGGGGGAATTCATCCGAGCCATCCCTGCAACCGATGGCGATCCCAGAGGAATTGGGAGTTGATTCAGCCTTGAGGCATCCTAAGAGGTGTCCCGGCAGACCGGAATTGACCACAGTGGATCACCTAATTGAGGAATACGAAAACTTGATCCAACAGTTTAAAGCTTTTGGGGACTTGCTTGCGAAGGCCGGAATCCTTCAGCCGCCTGATCCCAGCTTGACTACCGGAATAGCCTCGATTCTCCCCAGGGGCGGTCCGACATATTCGCGAAGCGGCCGCTTAGGGCGCCATCTTCTGGGAAGGGCGCCGCCGCGCCCACCGCGCTGCCGTAGCAAACCTCCCTGCTGCTGTGTTGGCTTCAGCGCCTGGCCTGAGGGAGCTTCTGGGCATGCTTTTGGGCAGTGGCTCCCGAGCTGAAGTTGAGTTCGGAGCCACTGCGCAGTGGCTGCAGGCGCTGAAGCCGACCTGAAACATGTGAGCCCCCTTTCCCTTTGCCTCCGCCCCCTGCGTGCGCGGATGGAGTGCTGAAGTGGCGTGTTTAGGCTGCCTGCAGGCGCATGCGCAGAAGCCTGCAGGCGCAGAAACCTGTAAAAGTCACGTGACACAATTGGGCAGGCAGGGGCAGGGAGGCAGACAAGGGAGAGGGCAGAGACAAAGGGAAAGGGGCGGAGACAAAGGAAAAGGGGGCGGAGACAAAGGGGGCGCCAAAGTAATGTTTGCTTACCATATAAAATAACCTTAGACCGCCCCTGATTCTCCCTCAGCAAGAATCCCCTGCACCCCCAGATCTAGATTGGGACCAGTCATGGGACTTCCCCGCTGGGGGGTGTAGGGATGAAGAGGAGAACCTGGAAGGCTTTAAAGACTTCGCCAACATCACTGCAGAACAGGCCGGAGCGACTCACCCTGAGCCCAGACTCGGCGTGGTGGAGAGCCCGGCCGATGGCCTCGTCCCTACAGTGGCACCTGAGAGGGCAGACGTACGGACTGGCAACCGGGAGCCCCTCCCTTGCTGCGGCGACTTCCCACCAGCGGCAACGTGGACGGCTGTGAGGCCCCCCCATAATGGCGAATGGCCTTGAAGTCGCCGGGTTGGCGGTGGGCTCGATTTTGCCATTTGGGAGTTGCAGTTGCTGAGATTTATAGTTCACCTACAACCAAAGAGCATTATGAACTCCACCAATGATGGAATTGAACCAAACTTGGCACACAGGACTCCCATAACCAATGGAAAACACTATAGAAGGGTTTGGTGGGCATTGACCTTGAGTTTGGGAGTTGTAGCTCACCTCCATCCAGAGAGCACTGTGGACTCAAACAATGATGGATCTGGACCAAACTTGGCTCGAATACTCCATATGCCTAAACGTGAACACTGATGGAGTTTGGGGAAATAGACCTTGACATTTGGGAGTTGTAGTTACTGGGATTTATAGTTCACCTACAATCAAAGAGCATTTTGAAATCCACCAATGATGGAATTGAAACAAACTTGGCACACCACCAAAATCCTGGGGCACACCACCAACCAAAATGACACAAAATGACACTCTAACACAGTAATACATATAGTTAATATGTTATAAAATGTATTTATACACTCAGTGTGAAACCTGGGCCTGTTTCGATGAACACAACATAGATATCCTGGCAGGAATGGCAGAAAGACACAAACTTCCCTCACAGAACTCCCATAACCAAGAGAAAATGCTGTAAGAGTTTGGTGGGCATTGACCTTGGGTTTTGGAGTTGTAGTTCACCTATATCCAGAGAGCACTGTGGACTCAAACAATGATGGATCTGGACCAAACTTGGCACGAATACTCCATATGCCCAACTGTGTGGAATTTGGGGGAAATCGACCTTGACATTTGGGAGTTGGAGTTGCTGGGATTTATAGTTCATCTACAATCAAAGAGCATTCTGAACTCCACCAACGATGGAATTGAACCAAACTTGGCACACAGGATTCCCATGACCAACAACAAATATTGGAAAGGTTCGGTGGACATTGACCTTGAGTTTGGGAGTTGTAGCTCACCTCCACCCAGAGAGCACTGTGGATTCAAACCATGATGGATCTGGACCAAACTTGACACAAATACTCAATGTGGCCATATGTAAACTCTGGTGGAGTTTGAGGGAAATAGACCTTGACATTTGGGAGTTGTATTTGCTGGGATGTATAGTTCACCTACAATCAAAGAGCATTCTGAAATCCACCAATGATGGAATTGGGCCAAACTTCCCACACAGAACACCCATGCTGGTGCAAGCCTCCCTTCAGCCTCGCATGCTCTCCCTCACCCCGCACATGCGCACCACGACACCATGTGCCAAGCACGCCTGCTCTCTTCTCCCCACTTGGAGTCTCAGAAACAGCCCTCCCCTTGCCTGAGAGGCCGGCCAATCACAGCGGAGGAAGGCTTTTGGTGGTAGGATTAGCCATCTGTTTCCAAAAAGGAAGAGGGGGATAGGTAGAGAGATGGACTTTGGCGACCCCTCTGAAACCCACCCGCGACCCTCCCAGGGGTCGCAACCCCTAAGTTGAGAAACGCTGTATCAGGAAATAATGACATCGATAACCCAGGAACACAAACCATACCATTACATAGTTGTTTTCAAACTGCATATTTTGCATTTTGCATCTTGCAATGGCCCAAAAACTGAAATATCATTGGACCAGACCAAATGGACGCACGACACACCACGTGGTTGCACAAAAAGGGACCTGAATGTAAGCACAACACAAACACGACTGACCAGCTACAATCCGGACAGGCTCCGGCCAAAGAAGGATGCAATGTGTTCAAAGCAGTAGATCATGCATGTGCAAACTTGGGCTGTCCAGGTGTTTTGGACACCAACTCCCACCATTCCCAACAGCCTCAGGCCCCTTCCTTTTCCCCCTCAGCCGCTTAAGCGGCTGAGGGGGGAAAGGAAAGGGTCTGAGGCTGTTGGGAATGGTGGGAGTTGGGAGTCCAAAACACATTCAGAGAGGGCCCAAGTTGGCCCAGGCCTGCAGTAGATGGAACCCAATGCCCACATCCACATCCCACCAATGGCACCCCGTATCCGCGTCCCACCAATGGCGCCCCATATCCGGGTCCCACCAATGGTGCCCCGTATCCACATTCCACCAACAGCGCCCTGTATCCGCATCCCACCAATGGCGTCCCATATCCACGTCCCACCAATGGCGCCCCGTATCCACATCCCACAAATAGTGCCCCGTATCCATGTCCCACCAATGGTGCCCCATATCCACATCCCACCAATGGTGCCCCGTATCCGCATCCCACCAATGCCGCCCCGTAGCCACGTCCCACCAATGGCGCTCTGTATCTGCGTCCCACCAATGGCGCCCCATATCCACGTCCCACCAATGGCGCCCCGTATCTGCATCCCACCAATGGCGCCCCGTATCCACGTCCCACCAATGGCGCCCCGTATCTGCATCCCACCAATGGCGCCCCATATCCCACCAATGGCGCCCGGTATCCGCATCCCACAAATAGTGCCCCGTATCCATGTCCCACCAATGGCGCCCCATATCCACGTCCCACCAATGGCGCCCGGTATCCGCATCCCACAAATAGTGCCCTGTATCTGCATCCCACCAATGGCGTCCCCCATAGTGCCATCGTCCCACCAATGGCGCCCCACCAATGGCGCCCCATATTCCCAATGCATCCCCCCGTACAAATAGTGCCCCGTATCCGTGTCCCACCAATGGCGCCCCATATCCGCATCCCACCAATGCCGCCCCGTATCCACGTCCCACCAATGGCGCCCCATATCTGCGTTCCACCAATGGCGCCCCATATCCCACCAATGGCGCCCGGTATCCGCATCCCACAAATAGTGCCCCGTATCCGTGTCCCACCAATGGCGCCCCATATCCGCATCCCACCAATGCCGCCCCGTATCCACGTCCCACCAATGGCGCTCCGTATCTGCGTCCCACCAATGGCGCCCCATATCTGCGTTCCACCAATGGCGCCCCGTATCCGCGTTCCACCAATGGCATCCCGTATCCGCGTCTCACCTGCAATGCGGAGGACGGCCCTCTCGGCCGGGTCCAGCACCGTGCCGCTGCTGCCCGAGGCTGATTTGGTGCGCTTGGTGCGCTGGTGCTTGGGCAGGTTCCAGGGCAGAGTGTCCCCCAGAGAGGGGGAGCCCCCGCTGCTGCTGCCGCCACTGGAACTCCCTGCCACTGGTGCCGTGGACGCAGAGGCCGATGCCGCCATCTTGGGCTTCTCCTTCCGCCGAGAAGACATCACCTCCTGCAAGAAGGAAGGAAGGAGAAAGGAAGAGTGAGGCCAAGCCAAGGGTGCCAACACTCAAAAGGTCTAACCTGGAGCCCCTTCCCACTCAGCAAGCAGAGCCACTTCCTATGAGGCTGTAAGGCTTTGGCCCAAGACCAACGAAGCAAGGATTCAATGGAGCCAGGAAAAGATTCAGGCCATCTGTCAGGAGGGATTGCATGGTTTCCTCCTGCCTGGAAGGCTGGGTGGCCTTTGTAGCCTCTTCTAATAGGATTCTATGGAACCCTTAAACAGAGGCTGAATGGCCATCTCTCGGGAGGGATTGGAAGATGTCCTCTTGCCTAGAAGACCAGATGACCCTTGCAGCCACATCCAATAGGATTCTATTAAGTCTTTAAACAAAGGCTGGATGGCCATCTGTTGGGAGGGATCAGATGGTGTCATTCCACCTAAACATTAGGAAGAACTTCCAGACAGTTAAGAGCTCTTCAAGAGTGTAATTTGCTGCCTGGAGTCTCCTTCCTTCTCTGGAGGATTTTAAATAGAGGGTGGATGGCCATCTGTTGGGAGTGCTTTGATGGTGTCTTCCTATATTGCAGAATAGCTTGGACTGGGTGGTCCTTGGGGGTCTCTGCCAGCTCTGGGATTCATTCCTTGTGAAAACAAAGCGGGGTGTAAACAAACATCTCTTTATCTCTCTCTTTCTCTCTATCTATCTATAAATATAATAAAAGTCAGTGTTTGTATGTATGTATGTTTGCGGAGGGCGGATATATGGCAGCGTTCTGATTGGTTGCCACTGTGGGATTATTTGCATAACGCCACTGATTGGCCAGCACCACCAACATTCCCACATTCTAAAGTGCTAGAGGGGGGGGGGGTAATGAAAAGGCCAGAGGCAGTCAGGCATGGTGGGAGTTGAAGGCCAAAACAATTTGCGGCCCCCAACAATGACAGAACAAGACCAAACTTGGCACACAGAACCCCCAAGACCCACTCTACATTCTGAGGGAGGATGGAACATGGATGACAGGACTTGCAGTACTTTAACTCAATTCCTTAGAGCATTGTGGACCACACCAATGATGGATCAGGACCAAACTTGGCACACAGAGGCCAAATGGCCCACTTTACACAGCGAGCCACATAAATTAGATAGACCAACCTGGCCACACAATGCCTTTCTCAAATAACCTGGGCAGCGCCGGGTCCCCAAGCTAGTAAATAATAAATATGACCCCAGAGGTTGGGGTCACGGGACACTTGGGTCGGGAAGCAAGCGGGGGAGCGCTAAGCTTTGCAATGGCATCACTCGCAATCAGTTACTGGCCAAAATCTGACCATTGCTTTGAATCAAGTAAACGGATGCTTGCTGTGTGGATTTCCCCATGCATCACATGTACATCCGCACATGCAGCCAAATGCGCCTGGGTCCCACCAACGGTGCCCCGTATCCACATCCCACCTGCAAGCGTGCCACAAATACACAAAGGGCTTGGACTCGCTGACCTCAATGGACCCCTGAGTGGGGCAGAGTGGGAGGAAGTCATTCCACAGCTAAAAGAGAAGATGCTGGAAGCAAGGGCCCCGCCCGCCCGGGATCATGCCAAAGCATGCTATAATCACTGTAATTAACACTGTCCGAGCCCTGTATTTACTCATTTTAATAACAGCGGAGGCACCGAAGTCCTAATTCTCACAGCAAGAGGGAACGAAGGCACCCCAGTGGGCTCACGCAGGGACCGGAACTGTGGCCGCTGGCCATTTGCAGTCGGGAATGTCCAAAGGCCATGGACGCCAAAGGTTTGGCTGCACATAACGCAGCTATTGGTGGAATGTGGGGGAGGGGGGGCTTGTAATGTTATTTATTAGGCTTTAGTGAGGAGGGGGCACTCCGATCCACAAGGTTATTGTTGTTTTTGATAATAGCAATGATTATTATATTTATCTACTGCTTCCTCTAGAACAGGGCTGTCCAACTGGCGACCCGGGGGCCGTATACGGCCCCCCAGCCCCTTCCCTCCGGCCCCCTTAGCTTTTTAATAAAAAATAAAAATTGAAAAATAAAATAAATAATAAAAATTTAAAGAAATACCTACTTTCGGGTTTGGAGCAAGTATTGCGAGAATACGCAATCCACACGGGATTTCGCTGTCAACGCGAGATCACGCCGGCGTTGACAGTGAAATCCCGTGTGGATTGCGTAGTCTCGCGATACTCTTCGGCTACTCTACTACTGGATCGCTGAGGCCCACAGACGCGATTAGGACCTTCTTCGACTCAGTCGGTCGTCGCCTCTCTTGTCGTCCGTGTACTCCTGGATCCTGCGCATTTGGAAAAGGTAGGCGAAGCAGGGGCTCCCGGGGCTCCTCATTCCCTCCCCCATCTCCCTCATGTATCAAATATAAAATTAAATATATTTAAGGATGAAATAAGGGAGATGGGATACATTAAGGGGAGGGAGGATGGAATTAAATATATTTAATATTAAATTAAAATAACGGGAGAGGGGAGGATGGAATTAAATATATTTAATATTAAATTAAAATAATTTAATATCTTATCCCTGCATTTTATCTCAGTAAAAGATTATATTTGACTGTATGCATGCAGGGGCGGGGCGGGTGGGGCGGAGCCGGGGAGAGGCGGAGCTGGGGATGGAGCCGGGGAGAGGGCAGAGCTGGGGGCGGGGCAGACCCTACGGCCCCCGAGGTCATCAGTGACCAGAATTCAGGCCCCTGGGCCGGTAGAAGTTGGACAGCCCTGCTCTAGAACAGTGTTTTTCAACCTTTTTTGAGCAGCGGCACATTTTTTACATTTACAAAATCCTGGGGCACACCGCCAACCAAAATGACACAAAATGACACTCTAACACAGTAATACATATAGTTAATATGTTTTTAAATGTATCCCAAATTGCCACTGTCACTTGACGCGCAGCTGCAGCACTAACTCTTTGTTTACTTAGCCGTGTCTGAGCGAATCCAAGATGGTGCGACCATAGCATTCTCGCGTCACTTCTTAGGTGACGCAAGAGTGCTATGGTTCCATTTCTTAAAGGGACAGATGCACCTTATAGTTTATATATGAATGAAGTTCGAAAATAATTTCCCACGGCACACCTGATGATCTCTCACGGCACACTAGTGTTCTGCGGCACACTGGTTGAAAATCACTGCTCTAGAAGAGGCCAAAGCAGTTACCAGTGAATACTAGAGTTGGAAGGGACCCCCAAAGGCCATCCAGTCCAATCTACTTCTTCCTGCCAGGCAGGAAAAAAACCCCGTCATAGTCCACTTGACAGGTGGCCACCCAGCCTCTGCTTCTGCTTCTTATTATATATTAAATATTATATTATTATTGAATCCTAGAGTTGGAAGGGACCCCCAAAGGCCATCCAGTCCACTCCGCTTCTTTTTGCCAGGCAGGAAAAAATTATTTATATATTTATTTACTGTATTTCGATACCTCTTTTCTCAGCCATCGGGCGACTCAAAGTGGTTAAAAAACCATCAAAGTCCACTTGACAGGTGGCCACCCAGCCGCTGCTTCTGCTTCTGCTTCTCATCATTATTATTATTATATATTAAATATTATTATTATTATCATCATCATTATTATACCAAAGCCTTCGACACTGTGAGCAGAAAAGGTCTGTGGCAGATCCTAGAACACCTAGGATGCCCCCCCCCTCCCAAATTCCTCAAAATGATTGTCCTGTTACATGAGGGCCAGCGCGGTCAAGTCAGATACGCCGATGCTCTCTCGGAGCCCTTTCTCATAACCAATGGAGTGAAACAAGGTTGTGTTCTTGCACCAACCCTATTTACAACCTTCTTCAGCATGATGCTCCAAAGGGCTACGGCAGACCTTGAAGAAGAAGGCGGCATATACATACGCTATTGTACTGATGGTAGCTTGTTCAACTTAAGCCGTCTGAGGGCTCGCACTAAGACTCTAGTCTAAACTATCTGGTCCGTGAGCTGCTTTTTGCTGACGATGCTGCCCTTGTCGCCCATTCAGAAGCAGCCCTGCAGCGCCTCACATCCTGCTTTGCAACAGCTGCAGAGCTTGTGTTTGGGCTGGAAGTCAGCCTGAAGGAAGTCAGTCCTCTACCAGCCCGCACCACAGGAAGAACACCATCATCCCCACATCAGCATAGGCACATCTGTGCTTAAGTCCATTCAGCAGTTCACCTCCCTGGGAAGCATCATCTCTTCAGACGCCAAGATTGATAAAGAGATCACAGATTATCAAAGGCATATGGTGCATTCGGAAGGCTTCACAAAAGAGTCTGGAGCAACAAGCACCTGAGGCAAAGCACCAAAATCAGTGTGTACAGAGCTATCGTACTGTCTATTCTCCTCCATGGGTCTGAAACATGGGTCACCTATCGCCAACACCTACGATTCCTCAAACTCTTTCATCAGCGCTGTCTTCGCACAATCCTAAATATACACTGGACCGACAATGTGACGAATGTTGCTGTCCTGGAGCAAGCAGGGATCACCAGCATTGAGGCCATGCTATTGGGAACACAGCTGCGCTGGGGAGGGCACGTCTCTAGGATGGAGGACCACAACCTCCCAAAGATACTACTCTATGGTGAACGCGCCACGGGTCAGCAGCAGAGAGGCGCCCCAAAAAAGAGATTATAAGGACTCCCTGAAACAACACCTCAGGCTCGGCCAGATTGATCACCAACAATGGTCCACCCTGGCCTCACATCGGGAGGCATGGAGACGCACTCTCCACAATGCTGCGGCCTCTTTCGAGAAGACACGCTGAACGGGTCTCGAAGAGAAATGACAACGCAGAAAGAACCGCAACTTGGAAACAACATCACCCAAGGAGACTTTCTGCTGTGCTTTCTGCAACTGGACTTGCCTATCTCAGATTGGCCTTTTTAGTCATCAACGTGCTTGTGGAAAGCGTGGGATGAGACCTTGCTAAGAATCTTCGTTCACGAAGTAATGCCGAGAGAGAGAGAATCCTAGAGTTGGAAGGGACCAAAGGCTAACCCCTTTCTTTTCATGCAGGAAAAGTACTATCAAAACCCACCAGACAGATGGCCATCCAGACGCTGCTTAAAATTATTATAGATTAACAATATCTATCTAAATTAAAATGTAATGTTTGTTTGTGGGATTAACAGAACTCAAAAACCACCGGACAAACGGACACCAAATTTGGACACAAGACACCTCTTGGGCCAACGAGTGACCGTCACTCATAAAAACACTGAAAAGCACAGCAGAAGAGACTTTAAAAGCAAAAAAAAATACATTGCAACGCATGCACAAAACCATACACATATACGCAAACACACATATAATGCACAAATATATACACACACAAAACACATATACACAGACTGGGCCACAGCAACACGTGGCAGGGGACAGCTAGTAAATCTGTATAAATAAAAATGAAATGTTCATTTGTGGGATTAACAGAACTCAAAAACCATTGCGCGAATGAACTCCAAATTTGGACACAAGACACCTCTCGGGCCAACGAGTGACCATCACTCGTAAAAACACTGAAAAACACAGCAGAAGAGACTTAACGAGCCAAAAAAATGCACTAATGGATGTGCAAAACCACACACACATATATATGTGCAAACACACACATATATACACATATACACAAATATACACACACACACATATACACACACAAAACACATATACACAGACGGGGCCACAGCAACCTGTGGCATGGGACGGCTAGTATATTATAATATTTTATTATTATATATTATATATTATATATTATATATAATAATGATAACAGTTATTACTTTATACTATATATTACATTATAGATTATCTATGTATATAATAAAACTCAGTGTTTGCGGGCAGTGGTGCGGTGGGAGGAATATGTGCCAGCGTTTCGATTGGCTACCACTGTGGGATTATTTGCATAAATGGCTCTGATTGGCCAGCTTCAAAACTCCAACATTCTACGTCCCCAGACAGAGGGGATTGGCTGCCACTGAAATGGTATTTGCATAAAGAACTCCGATTGGCCAACCACATTCCAACATTCTAAGGTGATTCAGAGGGAAAAGGAAAGGCCTCAGGCAGTCAGTCACTGCGGCCCACAGCAAGGACAGATCAGGACCAAACTTGGCAAACAGGGGCCCAATGGCCCACTTCACAACCTGGTGTGGTTTAGGCCAGGATGGCCCACGAATGATAGGATTTGCAGTACCTTCACCTCATTCACTTCCCAAACAACACTGTAGCCCCTATAAATCACAGACCAGGCCCAAACGGCCCCAGACAGAGGGGATTGGTTGCCACTGAAATGGTATTTGAATAAAGGACTCTGACTGGCCAACCACATTCCAACATTCTAAGATGACTCAGAGGAAAAAGGAAAGGCCTCAGGCAGTCAGACACTGCGGCCCACAGCAGTGACGGATCAGGACAAAACTTGCCAACCAGGGGCCCAATGGCCCACTTCACAACGCGACCCTCACCCAATGCCATAATTACAAATTACAATACAGAGCCCCCATGACCCACTCTGTTTCAAGGAGGTCAGACCACAGACGATGGGAATTCAAATACCTTCACTCACCTTCCGAGACCGCTGCAATCCTCATCCACAGAAGGATCAAGACCAAATGTGACACACAGAGCCCCCATGACCCACTCAACATCCTGGTGCTGTTTGGAGGGGGGTGGGCCATGGCCAATGGGACTCGCAGTACCTTCACTACGTTCCTGAGACCACTGCAAGCCACATACACATCTAATAGAAACCAACCTTGGCACACAATGCCTTCCTCAAATAACCCGGGCACCGCCGGGTCCCCGAGCTAGTATTATATAATAATGCTGCTGATGATAGAATATTAGAGTTGGAAGGGGCCCCAAAGGCCATCCAGTCCAATCCCCGTCTTTCTTCCATGCAGGAAAAGCACCATCAAAGCCCCTTGGACAGATGGCCACCCAGCCTCTGCTTAAGAGCCTCGAAGCTGTGGGAGAGATCCACTGCCCGACAGCCCTTGCGGTCAGCTGCATTAACACTAAAAACCACATCATGTGCAAATTAAAACATATCAAGATTACAAAAGAACAGGGAGGTCAAAAAAGACAAGAGATGAAACCACTCAAACTATTAAATTTTGCCCAAGCCATAGGGGGAGAGGGCAGGGAATGGGGTCAGGGGCCCAGCAGGCCTGGCGACCTTTGACCCGCCCCTCCCTGGTCATCATGCCTGGGGCTGCCTCCCTTTCCCATCCCAACCCAAGGATTACATAAGAAGCCCCCTCCCCTCCCGGTCCCTCCTGCCATGGCTATGACTGAGCCTGACGTCACCAGCGGCAACCCCCCCCCCACCGGTTTGGGGGGGCAGGCATTTGGGAAGGCAGTGGGGGCAGCAGCAGCAGAAAGGGGGGGAATGCTATGGTAAGGGCTAATGCTTCAGTTGCTAGGAGAAGAGCAGGCGCTTTGGGGGGGGGGCATTGCACCAAAGGGGGCTGCAGAAGGGAGGACACAATCATCCCCCCCCTCCCCACATCCCTACTTAGAATTAAAAGGCTCTGAATGGAGGCACTGGGCATAGCTCAATAATAATAATAATAATAATAATAATAATGGTGGTGGTGGTGATGATGGCGGGCTTCCCCCCCAGGGCTGGACAAACTGGCCCATCCAGCTAAGCCAGGCCACATGCAGGACATTCCTCTGGCCTCTTAACCCCCTCTGGACATGGGGGAAAGGGGAGAAGGAGGACAGGGAGGGAGGGGCTTGCGGTCACCCCCTGGCCCCCCTCCCAAGGACAAGACCTCAATAATAATAATAGTAATAATAATATGCTAATATTCTCATAATAATATATCTGCCTTTCCGGCCTCCCTTTTTTGGGGGGTCAGCCCAATGCATAATAGTAATAATAATAATATCATAATAATATATTTAGCACTTTTTGGAGGGGGGAGTCCAGCCCAGAGCAGAATAATAATAATAATAATTTATTTACTATATTTCTATGCCACCCCTTTCAGTCCAAAGGTGACTATAATTATTATTATTATTATTGCATAATATACCTGGCTCCCTTTGAGTGGGTGCATACTAATAACAATAATAACAACAGCAACAAACCTGCCTCCCCTATCTCCTTTTTGGGTGGGGAGTCAGCCCAGTATGTAACAATAATAATAATAATAATAATCCTGCCTCCTTTATCTCCCTTTTTTGGGAGGCGGCCCAGGGCGTAATAATAGTAATATTATCATAATAATATATCTGTCTCGCTTTGGAGGGGGGGGGGATTGGCCTAGTGCATAATAATAATAATAATCTCATAATAATATATCTGTCTTGCTTTGGAGGGGGGTTGGCCTAGTGCATAATAATAATAATAATAATAATCTCATCATAATATACTTGATTTCCTTTTTGGGGGGTTGGTCTAGTGCATAATAATAATAATAATAATCTCATCATAATATACTTAGTTTCCTTGGGGGGGGGGTTGGCCCAGTGCATAATAATAATAATAATAATCTCATAATAATATACTTGGTTTCCTTTTGGAGGGGTTTGGCCCAGTGCATAATAATAATAATAATAATAATCTCATAATAATATACTTGGTTTCCTTTTGGGGGGTTGGCCTAGTGCATAATAATAATAATAATAATAATAATAATAATAATAATCTCATCATAATATACTTAGTTTCCTTGGGGGGTTGGCCCAGTGCATAATAATAATAATAATAATAATCTCATAATAATATACTTGGTTTCCTTTTGGGGGGTTGGCCAAGTGCATAATAATAATAATAATAATAATAATATACCTGTGTCCACTATCTCCCTTTTCGGGGGGTCAGCCCAGTGCAGAATAACAATATTCTCATAATATTATACCTGGCTTCCTTTGGGAGGGGGGTGTCGGCCTAGTGCATAATAATAATAATAATAATAATAATAATATATTCTCACAATAACATCCCTGCATCCCTTAATTCCAACTTGGAGGGGGCAGCCCAATGCAGAATAATAATATTCTCATAATAATATACTTAGTTCCCTTTGGAAGGGGGGGGTCAATTCAGTGCATAACAATAATAATCTTATGATAATAATAATAATAATAATAATGAAAGACCTGGCTTCCCCATTGCATCACTCCCCCCCCCCCCCTGCCTTGCAGCAGGCCCCATGCAGGAAGGGGCCCCAAGGGCCACTCATGCAAAGGACACCCCCCATACACAATTATCATCAGCCCTGTATATTGTGGCGTGGGCTGCATTCCCCACTCACCTGTGGGTTCCTCTGCTGCTGCTGCTCCTGCCGCCCAGGTGCGCGCCTCCAGCTGCCTCCTCCTGCCCGCGAAGCATGCCGCCCCCCCCCCTTCTCCCTGCCTGCCTGCCTGCTGGGAGGATCCTTCCCCGCCCAGGACACACACGCAGCCACGGGGGGAAGCCAAAGGGAGGGTGGGTGGTGGTGCCAGGAAGAGGGAGGGGGATGGATGGAGGGCTGGCCTGGCCTGGCAGGTGGGAGGGAGGGGAGGAGTGGGGCTGGGGGGGGTGTCAGCGTCAGGGAGCGCCCAGCAACAGCAGCCGCAGCAGCAGCACTGTCCCTTGCTCGCCCTCTTTTTGGCAAGCCAGGCTCCGCCCCTTTTCCCGGGCACTGCAGCTCCCTCATTTGCATCCTTGCTGGGGAATGCGCGCGCACCTGCCGGCCGGCCTGCCTTCGCCTATCTCTGCTGCCCACCCGGCGGACGGAGCACAGCACCAGGCAGGCGCGCTCTCGCTCTATAGTCGCCTACCCAGTGTTCCCTCGCGACTTCGCGGTTCGCTTACTGCGGACTCGCTGTTTCGCGGGTTTCAAACAAAAGTAATTCGAAATATATATATCAAATAATATAATGAAATATAATAAAATATGTTAATATAATATAATAATGTTATATAGTAATGATAATAATAATAAAAAACTACAAACATTGTTTTGCGGGTTTCAAAAATGTTAATATGAAAAATATACATATCAAATTATATAATAATATATAATAATATAATACAATGTATTATTATAATTTAATATATTAATATAATATAATAATGTTATATAGTGATAATAATAAACAACTACGGACATTGTTTCGCAGCTTTCAAAAAATATTAATTTGAAATATATACTGTATATCTAATAATATAATGAAATATAATATACTAGCTGTACCCGGCACGTGTTGCTGTGCCCTATTTAGGAGATGCGAGAAAGTCTGAATATGTAAGGGTTGGAATTGTTGTTTGTGAATTGGGTGTTTTATGTTTGTGCCTCAGCTCTTTGCCTGCAGTCCTTCGGGTTTGACTTGTACCATGGCCAGGACGGATCAGCTTGGGGAGGGCTTGTCCTGTCAGGGGATCTCTATCTTCACAGGTGCGTCCAGTGTCTGTTGGGGGACTGTTAAAAATCCTTTCCATCTCCTTTTGAGCCACCTTTCTCCAGATCTTCATGTCTAGCTTACTTTCTGCTCCTCTCTTTTTCAAGATGTCCTGCTCTGTGTCTTTTGCCCCCATTGGTCGATGTCCGAGGAGGCTTTGCTCATGGACAGGCCACCTGAGGGAGCTCTTCCAGCGCTGGGCATCAGAAGGTACTTGGTGATGACCTCCATCCCTTGGAGCCAGCATATAGAGGGGCTGGAGCACCCTCCTTGGCAAACCCCATTGTTGCTGGATGGTCCTCTTATTAATGTGGAATTCCAAGCCACTGGAGATCTTTTGGGAAAGGAAGAAGAGCTCCCCTTGAATGGTGTTGATCTCCATCATGGGCTTCTGATTTTAAAGTGTTGGAGGAGGCTCTGGCTGACAGTTTGTTATGGGTCGGAATGTTCATGTTGGCTGGCCAGTACAGCAGTTATGCAAATCCGCCCTTATTGGCAGCCAATCATGTTGTCAGAATGTAGAGGCTGGGGGAGTCTTTGGCAGCCCCGGAGGATGCTGGGAAATGTAGTTTTTTTTACTCCTTGTTTTGTGGTCCTTTTAGGTTGGGGGGGGGAAAGTTTCTTTGCTACAAACGTACCTTGCTTGAGGCCTATTTCTGTTGACAAGTTTTGTGTTTCTGCGTTGTAAGGTTTCTCTGTTTGAGGTAGTCTTCACATGACGACTGTTCCTTTATATATATAGATTATAATAATATAATATATTATAATAATATAATATAATAATGTTATATATAGTGATAATGTTATATAGTGATAATAATATAAATACGAACATTGTTTCGTGGGTTTCAAAAAATATTAATTTGAAAAATAGATATATCTAATAATATTATAATATAATACTATAAAATGATATAATAAAATATAATACTATATAATATAAGAATATAATAAAATATTATAATATATTATAATATAATATAATGTTATATAGTGAAAATAATAAACAGTTACGGTCATTATTTATATCCTGCTTTCTTCTTTTAGAAGGGACTCATAATAACAGCAATAATAATATTCTTATATAATAATATCATTTGTAATAATAATAATAAACTATGTTCATTACTTAGATTCTGCTTTCTTCTCTTAGAAGAGACACATAATAACAACAACAACAATAATGTTATACGGTAATATAATTTGTGATATTATGATAATAAACTATGCTCATTGGATGGCCTTTTGGGGGCCCCTTCGAATCTTTTATTCTGTCCTTTCCCGGCTCCGATGCCTGTCCAACCATGGAAGGGTCTGTCTTGGGGGGGTGAGTTCTCCTTTTTGGGGACATTGCCCTGAGCTGTAGGTGCCTGAACTTCAAGGACTGGATGGCCTTCAGAATGTCTTTAAATTTTATGGCTACATGGAAGAGGCTGCTCTCTTCCTTTTGGGGTCTCCAGAAGTTGGATGAAATGGCTCTTAGCAGTGAACACACATCAAGGGGGCTGGACTAGATGGCCTTTGGGGATCCCTTCCAAACCTCTGATTCTATAATTTCCTGGTTATGTAGCAGAGGCTGCTTTGGGTGGGGGGGGTGTCTCTTCCTCTTGGGGTCTTCAGGGGCTGGATGAGATGGCCCTTAGCAAATCAAAGGGTTGGACTAGATGGCCTTTAGGGGTCCCCTCCGAATGTCTTATTCTATCATTTCCTGGCTATGTGGAAGAGGCTGCCTTGAGGAGGGGGCTTTCTTCCTTTTGGGGTCTTCAGGGGATAGATGAGATGGTGGCCCTTAGCAGTAAACCAATCAAGGGGTTGGACTAGATGGCCTTTGGGGGTCCCTTCTGAATTTTTGATTTGCTGCGTGGAAGAGCCTGCACTTGGAGAGGGGTGTCCTGTCTTCCTTTTGGGGTCTTCAAGGGTTGGGTATGTGAGGTAGCCTTTAGCGGTGAAGTTCCACACCAAGGGTCTGGACTAGATGGCCTTTGGAGGTCCCAACTCTATGTTACTTCTTTTGAGGAGGCTTACCTGAAATCGAAGGCACAGCAGGTGTCACTCCACTCTCAAAGGCATCAGAATGCGGTGCCCTCCCCCCTCCTGAATAAACCCCCCAAATCCAGGCCCAGACCTGCTGACCTACCTACAGGCCTCCTGGAGCAGCAGCAACCGCCGCAATGGCTGGAAAGGAAGAAGGGGCTTTTGGAGAGTCCAAGCAAAGGGCGGCAAGGAGTGCCCGCATTGGAGGAGCCCAGGCTCAAATGGCAAAGGGCATTGGCAACAGAAGAGATTGTGATGGGGATTGTGATGAATGGATGTGGGTCTGGCACCAGAACAAGTTCCATCTGTGGAAAACACTTGGGAGCGGCACCCTCTCTTGTGCATGAAGGAAGCCCCCTCCGTCCCCAGGCTTCTCCCTTTCTTTCTTTCTCTCTCTCTCTCTCTCTCTCTCTCCATCCTCCTCACCATACATTATATTTTATTCCACTTCTGGGACAGAAAACATGAGCCTCTGCCCGACTTCAGCCAAGAAGCCAATTCCATGTATGGTTTCACATTGAGAACGAAACAGGCCTCAAGACCAAAGGAGGCGTAGGGTCATGGCAACATCCTTGATCGGGCGGTCTGTGAAAGGACATCGCCCTGTCGCCTTCATGGTTATTTATTTATTTATTTACTTCATTTATTTTCCACTCTTTTCATCCCGAAGGGGACTCAGAGCGGATTACATTACATATACATTGCAGACAATCCCTGCAGTTTAACATATCTATATATATAAAGGAAGAGTCGTCATGGAACGACCGTCCTAGGCAGAGAAACCTTACAAGGCAGAGACACCAAATTTGGCAACAAAAATAGGCCTCAGGCAAGGAAGGTTTTTAGCAAAGAAACTTTCCCCCCCAAAACCTAGAAGGCCCCCAAAACAACGATTAAAAAACTACATTTCCCAGCATCCTCTGCGACCGCCAACGAAACCCATTGGCCAACATCAGTTACCATAGTAACGGTGGGCAAAGCCAGCCAAGGCTAGATTAGAATGCTGAGTGATTTCAGTTTAGTCAGTTGGTGTTTGAGGGTTAAACTATCAAGGCCAAGATCTAGGAGGGAGACAAATAGGGCAACAGGGACACAGGCACCACTGACAAACACATACCCCCAGAATAACACAAAAGTAATACCTACACACAACACAATACGCACATAACACAACCTTGTGTCTACTGCTCAACCCATTTGTATGCCATTCCTTCCTTCCACACAGGCATAAGCTGACCCAAAAGACAAGCCATGCCTCCTAAAAAGAACAGCATCGGACGACACACTCGCAACGCTACATACATCACACAAAAAAGGGCAGAACAAACACCAGAACAGAAAGACACTGCACGACACTAGCTTTTGCCATCACCATAAACAAGGCACAAGGACAAACACTACAAATCTGTGGCATAGACCTTGACACAGAATGCTTCTCCCACGGACAACTCTACGTAGCGTGCTCCAGAGTTGGGAAACCACAGAACCTCTCCATCAACACAGCAGACGGAAAGACAAAAAACATTGTATATCCACAAGCTCTGCAGAACGCCAGCAACACCACACACCGACAACTCCACAGGACTTCAACATCCCACCCACCAGAACAACCCACAACGACACAGCCATGACCCCACCAAGACCATAAGTAACATCAATTCCAACCCTTACATACTCAGACTTTCTCGCATCTCCTAAATAGGGCACAGCAACGAGTGCTGGGTACCGCTAGTATACATATACTGACGAACATAGACGAACAAAGAGGCAATTTTCTGGCAAACTTCTGACAAACTTCTGGCCACCAGGGGGAGCTGACGCACTCCTCATCTCCCTCAGCATTTTCCAGCTTCCCTTGTTGTTCTTCCGCATTCCTTTCAGCAATTCCTGGAGTACTTTAGTGGGCTCATAAATCAGTCAAAATTTGCCTCCCCACTTAATGTGGTACCTTTATCTCCTACTTGACAAATGAACTGTCTTTCGGGCTGGAAAGGTCGACAGCAGGCTACAGTTAAGGTCGGGCACCCGACCCGGGCAGGTTTCGAACTCATGACCTACAGGTCAGAGAGATCTTATGCAGCTGACACTTAGCCAGCTGCGCCACTTCCTGGTGTTAGACCTCCAAAGAATCCTAGAATCCGAGAGTTGGTTGGAAGAGACCTGGTCCATCATCCAGTCCAACCCCATTCAGCCAAGAAGCAGGCCAGGGTCAAAACATCAGCTGATGACCCAAAATGCAGACTAAGGAAACCATGGATCTTCTCCTCAGCTGTTGCAAGAAAATCACACAGACGGACTACAAACAGAGGC
Source organism: Anolis apletophallus (assembly GCA_030556195.1). NCBI lineage: Eukaryota > Metazoa > Chordata > Lepidosauria > Squamata > Anolidae > Anolis > Anolis apletophallus. Next base: position 151,968,293 of record JARBWK010000007.1, on the reverse strand, counting down.
ACAACTCTGTGGCCCAAATGATTCATTGGGACTTATGTCACAAGGACCTCGTGCCAGGAGTCAAGGACTGGGAAAGGGATCATCAACCTGCAAAGGTAGTAGAAAAGGAACACGCAAAAATCCCGTGGGACTTTCGAATCCAGAATGACAAAATTTTGGAACACAACACACCAGACATCACGATTGTGGAAAAGAAAAAAGTTTGGATGATTGATGTCGCCATTCCAGGTGACCGCCGCATTGAGGAAAAACAACAACAGGAAAAACCCAGCCGTGATCAGGACCTCAAAATCGAACAGCAAAGGCTCTGGCGGCATCAACCAATTCAGGTCGTCCCAGTGGTCATCAGCACACTGGGTGCCGTGCCAAAAGATCTCAGCCGGCATTTGGAAACAATAAACATGGACACAATCATGATCTGTCAACAGGACTATCTTTATGGTGGATAAAGAGGTCTGACCCAAGCAGAAGAAGAGAGTGGGGCGGGGTCTGGTATGGCACTGACCCTTTGTGCGGTCTTTGTATCCCGCCTTACCTGCCGCTTGACCGGTGTGGCCACAATGGTGGCCGGAGGAGGAGGGGGGTCCTTGCGTCCCGGTGGGACCTTGCCCTTGGCGCCCCTTTCACTCTTCTTACGCCGCTTCTGTGGAGAATCATAGAATCATATATTGGGATGGGACTTATAAAGGCCATCTAGTCCAACCCTCTCCTGCCTTCATGCAGGAAAAGTGCCATCAAAGCATCCCCAACAGATGGCTAGGATTTGGTAATGAACCTGTTAAGCCCCCCCCCCCCCAACACCCAATGAGAGGGTTAAGACAATAATAATATATTATTAATATTATTATTTATATATTATTATTATAACAAAGAGCAGAAGAAGCCCCTCTAACAGAGAAAACCTTAAGAGAACCCCTTAAAAAGTTGGTAAGAATATATCTATATATATAAAGGAAGAGTCGTCATGGAACGACCGTCCCAAACAGAGAAACCTTACAATGCAGAGACACCAAACTTGCCAACAGAAATAGGCCTCAGACAAGGTACGTTTGTAGCAAAGAAACTCCCCCAAACCTAAAAGGCCCCCAAAACAATGAGTTTTAAAAACTACATTTCCCAGCATCCTCCGGGGCTGCCAACGACTCTCCCAGCCTCTACATTCTGACAACATGATTGGCTGCCAATAAGGGCGGATTTGCATAACTCCTGTACTGGCCAGCCAACATGAACATTCCGACCCATAATAAACTGTCAGAGGAGGAGGCACAAACACAAACACCCAATTCACTTCCCACAGAAAATTTACACCCCTACAAATCACAGATCACGCCCAAAATTGACAGTAAGGCTTCATTAACTTAATTTCCCTGACTAGGCCTCACTTAATGGAATGCTGTTTATGCTCTGAATTGACAGTAAGGCTTCATTAACTTGATTCTCCCGACTAGCCCTCAGCTCATTGGACATTGTGTATGGCCTGAATTTACAGTAACCTACCTTGGCACACAGAGCCCCTATGACCCACCCTACATTCTACTACAGTTTGGAGGAGGGTGGACCATGGATTATGGGACTTGAAGTACCTCCATGGATAATGGGATTTGTACTACTTCAAAACCCATCATTCCCCACAGACCACTGTGGCCCAGAACCAAGACCGATAAAGACCAAACTTGGCACACAATGCCCCTCATGACCCACACTCCATCCGACTGCAGTTCAGAGGAGGACACACCATGGATAATGGGATTTCAAGTACCTCCACTCACTTCCAAAGTACCCCACCCACACACGCATTAACCTCTACATCAACACAGCAGACGGAAAGACAAAAAACATTGTATATCCACAAGCTATGCAGAACACCTGCAACACCACACACCAACAACTCCCCAGGACTCCAACATCCCACCCACCAAAACAACCCACAACGACACAGCCATGGCCCCAACAACACCATAACTAAGAACAACTCCAACCCTTACATACTCAGACTTCCTCGCATCTCCAAAATAGGGCACAGCAACGCGTGCCGGGTACAGCTAGTGTATATATGTGTGTGTGTGTCTCTTATGAATGAATGAATGAATGAATGAATGAATGAATGAATGAATGAATGAATGGGCAAAACGGGCTGGGGTCTTAAACCTTGGCTGCATCTATGCTGCCAGATAAAATCCAATGCAGACTCCTATAATCCAGTTCAAATCAACTAATGTGGGTGCAGCCTGGGATGTCACCATGGCAGCTAAAGTGGGATCAAAGTGCTCTAACTGCAAACAGGTTCCGAAAAGCTGACCGACTGACCAAATGACTGAGCGCTTACCTCAGAAGAGCCCTGTGACCTGGCAGCTCCCGACTGTTGGCCTGAAAAAGGAAAACACAGAAAAGGAGGTTGGATGGATAGAGACACCAGGAAGAATGACACCCCCCACACAAAAAAACCCTTTGGGAAGGAGTTTAGGGGTCTTCTTTTTCCGCCTGCTGCAATGCAGCACCTCATTGGTTTCAGGATATATAAGCAAGGCATAGGGAACCGCCACAACATCCTCCTCATTATCCTCAAGTGATTCACCTGTGGAACAGCTTGCCACAGGGAGCCAGCAATTGCTCCAAGGAGGCCTCAGCGGTCCTGCCTTTGCAATGGGGCTCTTCCAGGCTGTATTCCCAAATCATCTCTTTGATTCTGGGTTTGCATCCTCCCAGTCTTACAACCCTCTGGCTGGAATAATAATAATAACAACAACAACAACTGGCCAAAGAAGGCTCTCCATGGACAGTTCCTGGGCACTTGGGAAGTGTCCGACATGTGATCCAATGCAACAGCCAGCGGAGTCATCTGCTGTGGGCTCATCTTGTTGTGTTTCAAATAATAATAATAATAATAATAATAATAGTGTAATGATGTTGATTATTTGTGTGTAAATGTTGTGTGACATGTGTTAAAATGTATGTTGTTTTGAATGTTCTATGGTTTGTTTCTGTGGGTGAAACAGAAGGGAGGCATGGCAGAAGCTTAGAAGAGCTGTCGCCATGGCAACCAGGGCTAGAGGCTAGTAGAATGTTCAGGTTTGAATTCTACAGTTGGAAAAGAGCGGGAAGCCAACTGCCAAATGAGAGGGGGAGGAGTTATGTTCTAGTTTAGAGTGTCCTAAGGACTGAAAGAGAACGGTCCAGTGTTAGTGTGTGTCTTAAGGTCTGCTAGTGAGCAGTCCAGTTAAAGGGTATAGAGACCCTAGTTAAAGTTGCAGGGGTTTATAGAGGTTTAGTGGAAACCCTATAATAGGTCCCCATTGTGTTATGTAACAGAAAAAGTTGTGCCTCTAAGGAAGTTTGAAACCAACCAAGATTGTACCCATTTGTGTCAAAATAAATTGTTTGCATCTTAAAAGGAAAACACCTTTCCTGATTCTTTTATTGGTGGTGGCCCTCAAAGTCAGTGGTCAGCCGGATAAATGGTGGCAGCGTGGTCAAGTGGTCACTGAGAAGTTTTAAAACTCCAGTCAGTTAAATGGTGAAGGGGTGAGACAGTACCCTGCCAATAAACGTGAAGTTGCTGAGGTAACCCGAGGTTTCCTGGATTGGAGGTCAGCAGTGTGGACATAGAAAGATTGTCCAGTCTGAGGCCGGTCAAGAAGTGGAGTGGTCACATATTGGCGGCAGCGGTGGGATCTTTAAGAGAGGGTCCACCCTGTCCAGCCGGTTGATTTGAACGTAGCTTCACCGCAAATAGGAATAGGAATAGGAGTCGGAGCCTCACTCACTCAGCAAAAGCATTTGATCGATCCAATTTCAATATTTCGGGAATGTAGAGCGAAGGCGCATCTATGTTTCATAATGAATAGAGTTTGACCCTGCTTTAACTTGCCACGGCTCCGTGCTGTGGTCATCCTGGGAGTTGTAGTTTGGTGAGGCACCAGGCTTGTTGACAGAGAAGGCTGCCTATATCCCACCAGACTACTATGGCCCCCAGGAATCCATGGCACTGAGACGTGGCAGTACAGCTGGTGTCCAACTGTTTTGATTGTGCCCTTTGTGTAGATCAGGCATGGGCGGACTTCGGCCCTCCAGGTGTTTTCGTCCTTGGCTCCCACAGTTCTACCTACCGGCTGTTGGGAGTTGTGGGAGTTGAGGTCCAGGGCGCCTGGAGGGCCGAGGTTTGCCCATGCCTGGTGTAGATGTACCATAAGAGAATATATTTAGTAGTATAAGCTTTCAGGGCCATGTGGTGCATCTACACAGTGGAATTGATTGATTGATTGATTATTTCGATGTGTATACCGTCCTTTCCAGTTGGCTCAGGAAGGTTTACAGCATATCGAACTATATCAGAAAAACAAAAACGAGTTACAACATAGATACGTAAAAACAATGCAGTATAAAACTACTTCAACAGTATTCTGCTCTAGCCACGAGTGGTCAGAGGCTAAAGGCCTGTCGGAATAATGCCGTTTCGCAAGCTTTCCGGAAAGCCAGTAGCTTGCTCACTGCTTGAACTTCAGGCGGCAGACAGGGCCGGTTCGTCCATTAGGCGGACTACGCAAGTGCATAGGGCGACGTCACCCGAGAGGGGCGTCGCCACCTGAGAGGGGCGCCGCCACGCCGGCTCCGCCCTGCCCGTCGCCCGCGCTTCCCCGCGCGCCGTTGCGCCGGCCAGGCCTCCGCTACCGGCTCCGCGGCCTTTGCCGCGCCGGCGTGCCGGCTGGGCCTTTGTTAGACCGGCCGCACCTCCGCATGCGCAGAAGCTTCTACAGGCGCTACAGGCGAAAAAGCTCTGCGCATGCGTACTGGCTCTAGAGCGCACCTCCCTTTGGAGCCAGTGCGCGTGTGCGCAGTTTCGCACATGCGCACTGGGCTCCAAAGCGGGAGGCGCGCTCTGGAGCCAGTGCGCGCTTGCCCCAGATTGGCGCATGCGCACTGGGCTCCCCTCGGGCAACAGCGGGGGCGCAATTTTTTTCATGTACTCCCGGGAACAGGTAGGTCTGCCCCTGGCGGCAGACTGCTCCACAGGTAAGGTGCTGCCACAGAGAAAGCTCTCTGCCTAGTTCAGTGTTTCCCAACCTTTTTTGAGCCGTGGCACACTTTGAACATTAAAAAAATCCGGGGCACACCACCAACCAAAATGACACAAAATGTCACTCTAACACAGTAAAGAATGGCTGGGGGATGGTGGCCTGCTAGGAGCAGCTGCTGGGGGTGCCGAAGCTGGGGGGAGGGGGGTGGAGCCAGGCCATGCCATGCCCCCGCTCCCCCCCCACGGTTTCCACTCTCCCACAGCTTCTCCAGCCTTGAGGGGACAGTGCCAAGCCAGCGGTGGCAGAGCCAGCACAATGCTGGCTTGGCACTGTCCCCTCAAGGCTGGAGCAGCTGCTGGGGGTGCCGAAGCCGTGGGGAGGGGGTGGAGCCAGGCTGCGCCATGCCCCGCCCCCTCCCCCCAGCTTCAGCTCTCCCACAGAGGAGGAGCATGAGAGGTGGACGGGCTTCAGTGGGCAGGGCTCCTCCTCCACGCAGCTTCAGCGAGCGAGAGGCGAGAGTCATGGCGGGAGTCAAGGCAGATTGGAGGCTGGCTGGGGAAACGGCCGAAGGGGGCGGCGCCCTGGCCCCTTCTTTTTCTTCACTGCCACCCGGTCCTTCCTCCTCCTTCCCCAAGCAGCAGGAGTTTGGCAGGAGGAAGGGGGGCAGAGAGCTTTTCTCGCAGCACAGCAGGGGGTCCGTCAGGGCACACTAGTATGCCACGGCACACTGGTTGGGAAACACTGGCCTAGTTGACGATAAGTGAATGGTTCGCAGAGAGGGAATCTGCAGGAGATCCTCAGATCGAAGAGATCTCTGGGGAACATATGGGAGTAGACAGTCCCTTAGGTCAGTGTTTCCCAACCTTTTTTGAGCCGCGGCACACTTTTTACATTTGCAAAATCCTGGGGCACACCACCAACCAAAATGACACAAAATGACACTCTAACACAGTCATACATATAGTTAATATGTTTTTTAAATGTATTTATACACTCAGTGTGAAACCTGGGCCTGTTTTGATTAACTCAACATACGGTAGATATCCTGGCAGGAATGGCAGAAAGACACAAACTTCCCACACAGAACTCCCAGAACCAAGAGAAAATACTATAAGAGTTTGGTGGGCATTGACCTTGAGTTTTGGAGTTGTAGTTCACCTATATCCAGAGATATATATATATATGTATACTGTGGACTCAAACAATGTTGGATCAGGACCAAACTTGGCACAAATACTCAATATGCCCAAATGTGAACACAGATGGAGTTCAGGGAAATAGACCTTGACATTTGGGAGTTGTAGTTGCTGGGAGTTATAGTTCCCCCGCAATCAAAGAGCATTCTGAACCCCACCAATGATAGAACTGGAATCAAACTTCCCACACAGAACCCCCAGGAGGCAAGAGGAGGTCTCTATAAGGGAGGGAGGCGGGCAATGCATGGAGTTTTGGGTTAGACCAAGTAGACAATATCCAGGGGAGGGGGTGTGTGCCTTGTAATTTTGTGCCTTTATCGAGTAGCTGTTTCTTAGGGTTTTTATACTTCAACACACTAGAGTCTCCCCCCTCCCCTCCTGGAGGTTCCAATTTCCCACGGCACACCTGATGATCGCTCACGGCACACTAGTGTGCCCCGGCACACTGGTTGGGAAATACTGCCTTAGGTACACCGGCCCCAGACCATGCAAGGCCTTAAAGGTCAAGACCAACACCTTGAAGATGATCTGGTGTTCGATTGGCAGCCAGTGCAGTCGCTGCAGAGTTGGGGTAATGTGAGCCCTGGCCGGCACTCCAGCCAGGAGTCTCGCTGCTGCGTTTTGCACCAGTTTGAGCTTCCGGATGACCGACAAAAGACCAATGTAAAGGGCGTTACAGTAGTCCAGCCTCGAGATGACCGTCGCCTGGATCACCGTGGCTAGGTAATTTCCGGTGAGATAGGGCGCCAGCCGCCTAGCCTGCCGCAGGTGGGAAAAGGCAGATCTGGTGACCACAGAGACCTGAGCCTCCATTGTCAGCAGAAGGTCCAATTGGACCCCTAGGCTCCTTACTAGGACGACGGACGTAGTGCCTCACCGTCCAGAGTAGGCAGCCGGCGCTCACACCCACCTGGATGACCCACCTGGATGATCTCCGTCTTCGACGGGTTCACTCTCAACCGACTGGCTCGTAGCCAACCAGTCACGGCTTCAAGGCATTGTTGGAAACAATCGGGTACAGAGTCCGGCTGGTTTGACCCCACTTTAGCTGGTCTGGTTCAATGCTTTGGAAACATGGAGTTGTCGTCTTTACAGGTTCTTTAGCATGGAACCATGGAAACTAAAGTGGCGCCAAACCGCTCCCAAGCTGTCTCACCCCGTTTTTATCTTTGCTATTTTAATCTGTACATGCGGCCCACCTGTTTTACGAATTATTTTAACGTAATTTTATTGCTTGCTGTATTCTTATAGTTTATGGTTTGTTTGTTTTTTGCAATTGATTTTGTTGTTGTTTCTGTTTTGGTTTTATGTATTGTATTGCGTTGCTGGGCTTGGCCTCATGTAAGCCACCCGAGTCTCCATTGGGGAGATGGTGTCAAGGTACAAATAAAGATGATGATGATGTTGATTATTATTATTATTATTATTATTATTATTATTATGACGATGCTGCCCTTGTCGCCCATTCGGAAGCAGCCCTGCAGTGACTAACATCCTGCTTTGCAGCAGCTGCAGGGCTATTTGGGCTGGAAGTCAGCCTGAAGAAAATGGAAGCCTTCTACCAGCCCACATCACAGGAAGAACACCATCACCCCCACGTCAGCATAGGCACATTTGCGCTAGGGAGAGCATTCAGCAGTTCACATCCCTGGGAAGCATCATGGCTTCAGATGCCAAGGTCGACAAAGAGATAGATCACAGATTAGCAAAGGCATAGAGTGCATTCGGAAGGCTTCACAAAAGAGTCTGGAGCAACAAGCACCTGAGGCAAAGCACCAAAATCAGTGTGTACAGACAGAGCTATCATCCTGTCTATTCTCCTCTATGGGTCTGAAACATGGGTCACCTATCGTTAACACCTACAACTCCTCAAACGCTTTCATCAGCGCTGTCTTCGCACAATCCTAAATATACACTGGACTGACTATGTGACGAATGTTGCTGTCCTTGAGCAAGCAGGGATCACCAGCATTGAGGCCATGATATTGAGAACACAGCTGCGCTGGGCAGGGCACGAGGTCTCTAGGATGGAAGATCACCACCTCCCAAAGATACTACTGTACGGTGAACTCGCCACGGGTCAGCGCAAGAGAGGCGCCCCCAAAAAGAGATATAAGGACTCCCTGAAACAACATCTCAGGCTCGGCTAGATTGATCACCAACAATGGTCCACCCTGGCCTCACATCGGGAGGCATGGAGACGCACTATCCTGCGGCCTCTTTCGAGAAGACACGCCGAACGGGTCTCAAAGAGAAACGACCACGTAGAAAGAACCGCAACTTGGAAACAACATCCCCCAAGGAGACTTTCTGCTGTGCTTTCTGAAACCGAACTTGCCTATCTCAGATTGGCCTTTTTAGTCATCAACGCGCTTGTAAAAAGCGTGGGATGAGTCCTTCCTAAGAATCTTAGTTCACGAAGTAATGCCGAGAGATTATTATTATTATTATATTATTATTATTATCAGGACGCATCCACACAGTAGCAATAATGCAGTTGAATGTCACTTGGACTGCTGTGGCCCACTGCTATGGTATCACGGGAACCATAGTTTTGCAAGATCTTTAGCCTCACCCAATCCCAGGATCTCATAACATGGAGCCAGGACAGTTCAAGCGGTGTCAAACCGCATCTGTCCAACAAGGTAGGTGCCTCCTCAATACCTCCCCGAAGAGCAGCTCTGAAGATCCCATCGCCCTGCGCCCTATGCAAATGCGTGATTGGCGTACTGCTTGAGCCACCCTTGGCCCTGAGTGGCGGCAGTGGAAGTGGCGCCAAGCTGCCTTCATCCTGCAGTGCGCAGCCAGCCAAGGCAGGGAAGGAGCGATGCGCAGGGTCCGGCCCGAGGGAGAAGCCTGCCTTGGTGGGCATGGTTTATTATTTCCAACCTTTCTACCCGGTCCTTCTCAACCCCTGGCTCAGGGGGACTCGGGGCGGATGACCACGGCAGCAGTTCGATGCCGACGAGACACAAAAACACATTTTGTACAAACGTTCAATTAAAATACATTTAAAACATTATTATTATCATGTAGCCAAATCAAAAGTTTGATTTAGTGACTGACTAACTGACCGATGACTCAGTCCAAAGCCTGTCACAGTTGAATATTCCAACATGATGATGACTGCCAGCCAAACCTACTGTCCAAAGGTCTGGTGGCTAAACCATGTTGAGAGCTTCTTTCTAAAAGAGAGGAGGGATGAAGCCGATCTGATTTCGCTAGAGAGAGCATTCCACAGGCGAGGGGCCACCGCCAAGAAGTCCCTATCCCTCGTCTCCGCCAAACGCGCTTGCAAAAAAAGCAGTGAAAGGGAACCCCTAAAACCTCGGTCCCACAGAGAAGGCCAAAAGCAAGCAGTCTCCTCAGGTGAAGCAAAAAATCTTTTATTTTCAGCGTGGCCACACAGAGACGGAACAGCCGAAGACCAGCAAGTGCCTTCAAGGAAAGAGCTGCCCGTCCCACTAAAATCTCTTTGTTATCTTTTATACATTTTTTACTAGGTGTCACGATGCAAGGACTCGGCCGGCCCCTTAATCACACACACAGAGACGGTAATCAACTAACTAATTTATTGAAGAATAAAAACATATAGAAAGGCAATTGTCCATGAGATATTGAAAGTATTGTCCAAAAGGAAAGAGTCCGTAGTAAAATCCAAAGGCAAAGGTCTTGGCAAAAGCTCCGCAAATCCAAGCGGATCAAGGAACAAGGTAAAGTTCAATCAAGGCCCCAAGAAACTTCTTGGCAAGGTACGAGCCGCAGCTTGGCTCCGTGGTCCTTTGCTCGCTACACTTCGCTAGGTTAGAAGTGGCCGAGCTACTGAGGATCCGTTCCCACGGATCCTATACTTAAACCTCACGGCGGGCCCCCCGACGCTCTAGGCTACGGCGGTAGTCTGTGCTATGGGATCTCGCGCTTCTCTGGCGCTCTAGGCTGCGGTGCCAATCCCTCCTGCTGGAGTCAATGCTCCGTCTCCTATCAAAGCTCCGACCTTGCCTCCCAGCACCTGGCTCACTATCTTCATGAGAGTCTAACTCCCCTTCGTCTTCCATGGCCTCATCGCCCATGTTTTCCCAAATTCTCTCCTGTGATCCATACCCACCCGGTTTCTCATAACAATCATCGCTATCAGCACTTTCAGGATCAGCCTGACCTTCCCAGTCCTCATAGGCATCCGGCCATCCTTCATCCCAGGCCAAGCTCTCTGTGGGAGAGGAAGGTCCAGCTAGCTCATTAACCCCTTCCTGCATTTCTTCCTCAGCTGCGGCTGGTTCTAATGCAAGTGGGACCCCCGGTGCTGCCCCCTGCCCCCCAGGCACAAAAGAGAACTGGGTTGCTACGCTAGGCCATGGTGTAACCATTAGGCGAACTACGCAGGCGCGTAGGTCGATGTCACCCGGGAGGGGCGTCGCCACCTGGGAAGGACGCCACCGTGCAGGCCACAATCCTGTCGGCTCTTTCTGCCGCCGCATCCGTTGCGGCGCTTGCCGTTGCGCCGGCCAGGCCTCTGCAGCTCTGGCTCTTGCCGTTGCGCCGGCCAGGCCTCTGCAGCTGGCTCTGTGGCCAGCGGCGCGCCGGCCCGGCCTCCGCAGCTGGCTCTGTGGCCTGCGCCGCACCGCCGTGCCAGCCGGGCCTTTATTAGGCCAAGGCCAGCGCCTGGCGCTAAGCTTCTGCGCATGCGCGAAAAAGCTCTGCACATGCGTACTGGCTCCAGAGCGCACCTCCCGCTTTGGAGCCAGAGCGCATGCGCGCAGTTTCACGCATGCGTGCAGTTTCACGCATGCGCGCAGTTTCACGCATGCACACTGGCCTCCAAAGCGGGAGGCACGCTCTGGAGTCAGTGCGCGTGTGCACAGATTGGCGCATGCGCACTGGGCTCCCCTCGGGAGCAACTGGGTGGGCACAATTTTTTTTCGCGTACCCCCCGGGAACAGGTAGGTTTGCCTCTGGGTGTAACCTTTCTCCCCACATCCCTCATCCAATCAGGTTCTTAAAAACATACTTCTCTCATTGTTTTGCAAAAAGGGGCACTTTTTATTTTGTTACATTTCAGCATTTTGCACTATTAAGCTCATTGACCCCTTCAGCAGGACCAAGAGCAGGGCCTCCCCAGATGCTCTTAAATACTGAGGCGGGATGTAGAGGGAGATTCCTTCGGACTGCTCAGCTGAGCCGAAACTATACATACAGGGCTTGATAGGCCAAGACCAGCACTCTGAATTGTGCTCGGAAATGGACCGGCAGCCAATGGAGCGGACGCAACAGAAGGGTGGTGCATCCCCTGTATGCCACTCCAGTTAGTAATCCAGCCTCTCCATTGGCGCTTCCTTGTTGTGGGGGAGAGGCTTGCGTACCCTAATGAAGTTGTGAGCTATGCTGGCAGTGGCATAATAGTCACCGGTAGGGCCTCCCATGCCAGACTGGTCACAACCGAAGGGTCTGACAAAGAGGGCAGGATGGGCTCTCTAGCCTTTTGGCAACCCTCCCAGGAGAAGGAAAACTCTGGTTTCAAACCTGGGCAGATGGTGCTGGTTTAACCCTCTAAGGTCAACCATCTAGAGAAGGAAACTCTAATCAAACCTGCGACCTGAGGACCTCGCTGCCACCGTCCAAGCTTGCTAGGCCCCGGCAGACGAGCCTTTGGTTTAAAGGGTGAGGCCAGTTCTGTGCACACTGCGCTCCACCAGAAAGGTCCATTGCACAGGCTTGAAGGACACATCCAACCTCCGAATCATCAATGCACTTATAGAAAGCATGGGATGAGTCCTTCCTGAATCTTCGTTCGCGAAGAAAAAGCCTAGTAATCTAGCTGCCATCCGTTGAACTCTTTGAAGTTTCCAAAAACAGTCTTCAAAGGCAACCCCACATTAAGTGCGTGGCAGTAGCCATGGCATGGACCGCCGTGGTATGATGTGTTTGGCCCAAGTGGCCTGGACTGGGCTGCAGGGGGAACTGACCGCAGTAGTGCCATCTTGACCAAGAGGGCCAGGATCAGCAACTCCGGTCCTTGGAAAAAAAGACACCATTGTATTTCTTACCCGGCTCTCCTCCATGGTTCAAGGGTCTGGGTTACAGAATAGGAAACAGACTTAAAACACATGATTGGCAGGCCTCCCAGCCAAGGGAGGGGCTGTTTCTGAGACTCCAAGCCGGGGGGGGAGAGCAGGCGTGCTTGGCACATGGCAACATGATGCGCATGTGTGGGTTAGGGAGAGTGCATGATGTGGGATGGAGGCTCAAGTCAGCTAGTCCCTTCAAGGCATGAGGGTTCTGTGTAGGAAGTTTTACCCAATTCTATCATTGTTAGGGTGCAAGGGCTCTTTGATTGTAGGTGAACTATAAACCAGCAACTAACTCCAGATGCCAAGATCTATTTTCCCAAACTCCACCAGTGTTCACGTTTGGGTATATTGAGGATTAGTGTCAAGTGTGGCCCAGATCCATCATTGCTGAGTCTATAGTGCTCTCAATGTAGGTGAACTACAACTCCCAAACTCAAGGTCAATGCCCACCAAAAACTTCCAGTATTTGCTGTTGGTCATGGGAGTTTTTTTGTGCCAAGTTTGGGTCAATTCCATTGTTGGTGAGTCAGAATGCTCTTTTGATTGTGGGTGAACTTTAAATCCCAGGAAATACACCTTCCAAATGACAAAATCAACCCCCCCCCCTCAAAAATACAGATATGAAGTAGCAATTAAAATAATGGTTAGGGGTCACCACAACATGAGGAACTGTATTAAGGGGTCGCAGCATTAGGAAGGTTGAGAAACACTGACATAGAGTCTCGCTTATCCAACCTTCGCCCATTCAACGTTCTGTATTATCCAACACACACAAACCGATTATCACCTGGCCATGGAAACCTGAATTCTGAGATTCGCCTACCAGGAAATCCATAAGCCATCTGGCGACTTTTTGTCACTTATCACAAAGGGTTCTCCCCAGAGACCCGAACCAGCTATGCTAGCTATATCTCCTTCCACAGACCTAAATGAAACACCCAGGCTTATCAAATGACAGATTCCGGACACCAGCAAAAGACAAATCAGGAAACCAATTTATTGACAACTAGCTGTACCCGGCACGCGTTGCTGTGCCCTATTTAGGAGATGCGAGAAAGTCTGAGTATGTAAGGGTTGGAATTGATGTTACTTATGGTCTTGGTGGGGTCATGGCTGTGTATAGTGTGGGTTGTTCTGGTGGGTGGGATGTTGAAGTCCTGTGGAGTTGTCGGTGTGTGGTGTTGCTGGCGTTCTGCAGAGCTTGTGGATATAGTGTTTTTTGTCTTTCCGTCTGCTGTGTTGATGTAGAGGTTCTGTGGTTTCCCAACTCTGGACCACGCTACGTAGAGTTTTTTTGTGCCCTTTTTTGTGTGATGTATGTAGCGCTGCGAGTGTGTCGTCCGATGCTGTGCTTTTTAGGAGGCATGGCTTGTCTTTTGGGTCAGCTTATGCCTGTGTGGAAGGAAGGAATGGCATACAAATGGGTTGAGCAGTAGACGCAAGGTTGTGTTATGTGCGTATTGTGTTGTGTGTAGATATTACTTTTGTGTTATTCTGGGGGTATGTGTTTGTCAGTGGTGCCTGTGTCCCTGGTGCCCTATTTGTCTCCCTCCTAGATCTTGACCGTGGCAGTTTAACCCTCAACTGAAATCACTCAGCATTCTATGGCTTTTGCCCATCGTTACTATGGTAACTGATGTTGGCCAATGGGTTTCGCTGGCTGCCGCAGAGGATGATGGGAAATGTAGGGTTTTTTGTATCGTTGTTTTGGGGGCCTTCTAGGTTTGGGGGGGGTTCTTTGCTAAAAACCTTCCTTGCCTGAGGCCTATTTGTGTTGGCAAGTTTGGTGTCTCTGCCTTGGAAGGTTTCTCTGTCAGCCGTCATATAATAGATAGGTGGCGAGATCGAGGCACCCCAGGGAATCTCTCTCGCCACCCAAATCTTCATCAGCATAATCATAAACTCATTACAAAGTTCCGACCTCGTTGTCTCAGCATTCCTCCCGCCTCTCACCTCCCATTGGCTCACACTGAGGTGGCGCGGACCCATGATTGGCCAAGGCGGGCCGGCCGGCGTTCCGCCTCCCAGCTGTTGCGAACGTTCCATCCAATCAGAATGCAGCATGGGAATGCGGCGAGCGGGAAAATTTGAATCTGAGTGTAGCAACCCAGTTCTCGTTCGTGCCTGGGGGGCTAGGAACGACACCGGGGGTCCCACTTGCATTAGAGCCAGCTGGAGCTGAGGTGGATTCTGAGGAGGATTTAGAGGGGCTGGAAGAAGGGGAATTTGAGTTTGCTGGGCCTTCTTCGCCCACATAGAGCCTAGCGTGGGATCCTGGCTGGCCTGACCCTTACGAGAATCAGGAGGACCAGGTGGCAGATGTAAGCAGTGATAGTGAAGATTACGAACGGCCGGGGGGGGGCGAGGTTCGCAAGAAAGAATGTGGGAAACCACGGAGGAGGAGGCCCGGGAAGGAGATAGGGAGTTAGCTTCTCACTGAGATAGGGAAGCAGGTGCTGGGAGGCAAGGCCGAACCTTTGATAGGAGACGGAACATCGAGGCTAGCAGGAGGGGTTGGTTTCACAGCCTAGACCGGCCACGGTCCCACAGCACAGATTGGAGGAGAAGCCTAGAGCGTTGGGGGCCTCGGCAAGGGGATTAAGTATAGGATCCGTGAGAACGGATCCTCAGTACCTCGGCCACGTCTATCCTATGCAGACGTGTTAGCGAGGCAAGTCCATGGAGCTAAGTTTGGGCTAGTGGCCTGCCAAGGAGTGCCTTGGATCTTGTAACCTTGTTTGTGTCCGTGATCCGCTTTTGCTTAGCGGAGCCTTGCCAAGTCTTTGGAAACGTTGCCAAGCTTGATTTTGGACATTTTATTCAACCTATACCTTTGGATTGCTTTTGCTATTTTTATGGACAATACCTTTTCTACTGTTCTTATTCTTCAATAAAGTAGTTAGCTGAATACCGTCTCTGTGTGTGTGATTAAGGGGCCGGTCAAGTCCGTGCATTGTGACACTGACAGTTATAAAAATGGTTGTAAAATGCTCAATAAACATGTCAAGCTTTGCGGACGTCAGGAAATTGCAGCTTGTCATCCTTTCTCAGCTGGGACAGAATCTCTCTTGTTGTCACACTTCCGGATCTTGGTGAGATATTGGTCTGGGGCACTGGGGGTATCCTAGGCACTTGAATCGCTCGCCAGGGTCTTTTTACCATCCAAGAATCCTTGCTTTTAGGGGTGCAGGGTCTCTGCCCATAAGGCAAGACCCCCCTAAATTGCAGTTCGATTTCAGTCTGCTCCCCCCCCCCTGCCCGGGCCCAGATCCATGGCTGTTTCAAAACATTGCAATGTTTTGGTGCTAAATTCATAAATACAGTGATTATGACATAACGTTACTGTGTATTGAACTGCTTTTTCTGTTGATTTGTTGTAAAATATGATCATAGAGTCCTAGAATCCTAGAGTTGGAAAAGGCACCTCATAGGCCATAATCCAGTCCAACGCCATTCTGCCCAGAAGCAGGAAAATTGCATTCAGAGCACCCCTGACAGATGGCCATCCAGCCTCTGGTTCAAAGCCTCCAAAGAAGGAGCCTCCACCACACAGCAGAGAGTTCCACTGCTGAACAGATCACAGAGTCAGGAAGTTCTTCCTCATCTTCAGGTGGAATTTCCTTCCTTTCCTGTCGTTCGAAGCCATTGCTCCATTGCGTCCCGGTCTCCAGGGCAGCAGAAAGGACATATTACCCTCACATGTTGATCCCTGGCCCTCATCATGTCTTCTCTCAGCCAGGGCCGGTTCGTCCATTAGGCGGACTACGCAGGCGCATAGGGCGATATCACCCAGGAGGGGCGTCGCCACCTGGGAGGGGCGTCGCTGCCCCGGCTCCGCCCCGCGCCCTGCCGTTGCGCCGGCCAGGCCTCTGCAGCTGGCCCCGCCCCACCGCACCAGCTGGGCCTTTGTTAGGCGGCCCTGCCGCCCGGGGCGCTCCGGCCGCACCTCCGCATGCGCGGACGCGTGGCTCTGTGGCTCCACGCATGCGTACTGGCTCCAGAGCGCACCTCCTGCTTTGGAGTCAGTGCGCGTGTGCGCAATTTCGGGCATGCGCACTGGGCTACAAAGCGGGAGACACGCTCTGGAGTCAGTGTGCGTGCGCACAGATTGCCGCATGCACACTGGGCTCCCCTCGGGAGCAACTGGGAGGGGAGCAAAAAAAAATTTCACGTACCCCCGGGAACAGGTAGGTCCACCCCTGCTCTCAGCCTTCTCTTCTCCAGGCTCAACATGCCCAGCTCTTTAAGCCGCTCCTCATAGGGCTTGTTCTCCAGACCCTTGATCATTTTAGTCGCCGTCCTCTGGACACAGTATTCCAGCTTAGGGTCAACCTCTCCCTTCCATGGTGGTGCCCAGAATGGGACACAGTGGGGTTCCAGGTCACGTGGTCTGACCAAGGCCGAATAGAGCATGGGTGGAATTACTTCCCTGGAACCAGGCACTAGGCCCCTCTTGATGCAGGCCACAATCCTGTTGGCTCTTTCTGCCGCCGCATCCCGTTCCTGGCTCCTCCCCACGAGGACCCCAAGATCTTTCCCACACGTCCTGCTGTCCAGCCAGGCCTTGTCCCCCATTCGGTGTCTTTGCATTTCCTTTTATTTTCTGCCTGAGTGGAGTCTCTTGCATCCGTCGCTGATGTTTTGGTGCTTAATTGGTTAAATTCTAAACATAATATGATGTTTCGTAGGCTTTTCCTGAATCCCTCCCGATTATCCAACATTTTTGCTAATCCAATGTTCTGTAGTCGGCCCATTTATGTTGGATAAGCAAGACTCGACTGTCAACGTTTTGAAATGGGGGGTGCCGGGTTCTTCCCTCCTCTCTCCTTGCAGTAGCCAAGCAGTGGGTTCCCGGACCTCTGGGGACGGACTAGGTGCCCTTTGAGTGCCCCTCACCTGGCTAAGGTGGGCTCTGGCAGCCACTTTGGAAGGCCAGGAACACTCCCAAGACCCCCCCCCCCGGAAAAAACAAAGAGGGAAGCATTCAGGGGTGCTTTGGCTGAAAGGGAAAGCAAGGGAGCCTTCTGCTTCTCCACCACCTTAATTAAGGGGCCTATCGGTCACTCCTGGGCATTCAGGACAGGTCATTCATTTGCCGTGTCAGGAGCGACTTGAGAAACTGCAAGTTGCTTCTGGTGTGAGAGAATTGGCCGTCTGCAAGAATGTTGCCCAGGGAACGCCCGGATGTTTTGAAGTTTTACCATCCTTCTGGGAGGCTTCTCTCATGTCCCCGCATGAGGAGCTGGAGCTGACAGAGGGAGCTCATCTGTGCTGTCCCCAGATTCGAACCTCCGACCTGTTGGCCTTCAGGACAGGTGGCGAGGAAGGAAGGAAGGAAGGAGTGGCTAAGCCAACAGGCCTCTTGGCCCCCTTCCTTCCCCATTCGCCCCATTGGGTCTCCTCCTCCCTGCACCTCTCCCCCCCCCATTTGCCCCCCTTGAAGAGGCCCGAGGCTATTCCTGACCCTTGCAGGGTGGTCAGTTGTCAGTCCAGGCCAAGAGGTGTCCCTTGCAAAGGCCACCAGGCTGGGAGCTCAAGTGCTTTGGGAGGCTGGAATCCTAGAATGATGGGAAGGGGCTCCTCAAGGGCATCCAGTCCAACCCTCTTAATTCCCGCAGGAAGCAAGGCCCGGGCCAAGCCTAGGCGCATTGAATCGCTGAGTCTTAAAACAATCAAGGTGGGAGAGATCCCCAAGGGCCACCCAGTCCAACCCCCTCCTTTCTACAAGGCAGGAAAACGTCTCCTGATCCGGCAGGTGCCCATCAAAACAATGACAGCAGAATGATGGGATCCCAGAGGGAGGAGGGGCTCCCCAAGGGCATCAGTGCAACCCTCTTTGAGCAAAGCCCTCCCAGACTCATTGACTCACTGAATCCTAAAATACTTGAGAGACCCCCAAGTGCAAGCCCCTTTTTTTCTGCCAGGCATCCAATCCCTCCTGACAGATGCCCATCCAGCCAGAAAGGTGATGGAGAAGAAGAGAAGCACTCTAGTCTATGGTTCTATCTATCAAAGGATCCTGGAATTGGGAGAGACTCCTAAGGACCATCCACCGCAAGCCCCTTTCTTTCTGCCAGGCAGGAGGACACCATCTGATCCCTCCCGACAGATGCCCATCCAGCTGGAGAGATGACAGATAGGAAGATAAGCACTCTAGTTTATGATTTTATCTATCATAGGATCCTAGAATTGGGAAAGAGATCCCCCACCCACCCCGCAAAGGCCATTCAGTCCAAGCCCCTTTCATTCTGCCAGGTAGGAGGACACCACCCGATCCCTGCGTTCCTTTGAACCGCAGATACAGAAACCCATTGGGCCCCCATATCCCCGGGTCAACGGACCGCCTCCATTTTGGTGCCATATTTTTCCTAGTCTAATTATAAGACCCAGCCCAACCCGCATCTTTCTGATAAGCAGGAGGACACCATCCAATGGTGACTGGGCCAAGGCTTTCCCTGTCCTTCCTACCTACCTGCCCAGAGGGAGGGTGGGGGCCTTCTTTCCCCCCGGAGGGAGCAGAGCAGGAAGAGGCCCCAGACGCCCAGGGAGCACACGACCAGGCCGCCCACCCAGGCCACGCGCAGCCAGGACGGGTCGCTCAGCGCCCACGGGCCCACCAGCGAGGAGGACATGCCCAACAGGCAGGAAGGCAGGCAGGCCAGCCAGCCAGCCTTGCCACGCCAGCTGCTGACACACAGAAAGGGGAGGAGGAGGAGGAGGAGGAAGCAGGGTGTGCTCAAAGGATGGAGTTAACCCTCTCCCGCTGGCCGGCCCTCTCCCTCCCTCTTGCCACAAGACAGATGGGTTCCAGATGTGCACGGGCCCACTCCCTCTGAGTCATCCCTCGCTCACTCGTGGCCTGGGCAGAGAGTCGCCTTCCTCCTCCTCCTTCCTGCTCTCCAAGGCCAGCCAGGCAAGCATCCCATCTCCCAAAGGCCATCTAGCCAACCCCTCTTCTGCCGCCACCATCCAATCCCTCCCAACAGATGGCCACCTAGCCACAGAATGCTAGAGCTGGAAGAGACCCTTTCAGTCCCTTCCCTTCTGCCCCCCTGCAGGAAATGCACAATCAAAGCCCTTCCGACAGATGGCCACCCAGCCTCTGAATCATAGGATCCTAGAGTTGGAGAAGACCACAAGGGCCACCCAGTCCAACCCACCATCAGGTTGGAGAAGCACGATCCAAGCACCCCCAGCAGATGGCCACCCAGCCTCTGAATCATAGGATCCTAGAGTTGGAGAAGACCACAAGGGCCACCCAGTCCAACCCACCATCAGGTTGGAGAAGCACGATCCAAGCACCCCCAGCAGATGGCCACCCAGCCTCTGGAGTTCCACTGCTGAACAGCTCTCTCTCACAGTCTGAAGTTCTTCCTCATGCTCAGGTGGAATCTCCTTCCTTTCCTGTAGTGTGAAGCCATGGCTCCATTGCGTCCTGGTCTCTTTCCAGGGCAGCAGAAAGGAAGCTTGCTCCCTCCTCCTCCCTATGACATATTCCCCTCACATATTTATAATAATAACCATCATCCTTTCTCTTTGGGCACTTTTTGTCTCTTTTTTAAGATAGAAAATGTCCGATACCATGAACCAGTGTTTCCCAACCAGTGTGCCGGGGCACACTAGTGTGCCGTGAGCGATCATCAGGTGTGCTGTGGGAAATTGGAACCTCCAGGAGGGGAGGGGGGAAGAGTCTAGTGTGTTGAAGTATAAAAACCCTAAGAAACCTACCTTGATAAAGGCCCCCTCCCCACCCATTGTCTACTTGGTCTCTCCCTCTCCATGCATTGGGAAGGCCCATCTCCCTTTCCCCAAGTAGAGACCTCCTCTTGCCTCCTGGGGGTTCTGTGTGGGAAGTTTGGCCCAGGTCTATCATTGGTGGGGTTCAGAATGCTCTTTCATTGTAGGGGAACTATAAATCCCAGCAACTACAACTCCAAATGTCAAGGTCTATTTCCCCTGAACTCCATCTGCGTTCACATTTGGGCATATTGAGTATTCATGCCAAGTTTGGTCCTGATCCAACATTGTTTGAGTCCACAGTGCTCTCTGGATATAGGTGAACTACAGCTCCAAAACCCAAGGTCAATGCCCACCAAACTCTTATAGCATTTTTCTCTTGGTTATGGGAGTTCTGTGTGGGAAGTTTGCGCCTTTCTGCCATTCCTGCCAGGATTTCTATGTTGAGTTCATCGAAACAGGCCCAGGTTTCACACTGAGTGTATGAATACATTTAAAACATATTAACTATATGTATTGCTGTGTTAGAGTGTCATTTTGTGTCATTTTGTTTGGTGGTGTGCCCCAGGATTTTGTAAATGTAAAAAGTGTGCCGCGGCTCAAAAAAGGTTGGGAAATACTGCCATGAACAGCAGCCCAGTTTACCTGTCCGAATGTATTATCTCCTATGACCCATCGAGAGTGTTAAGATCGGCTGGAGAGGCTCTGCTCTCGGTCCCGCCACATTCACAAGTACATCTAGTGGGGACGAGAGACAGGGCCTTTTCTGTGGTGGCCCCTTGGCTATGGAATTCCTCCCAAATGAAATTAGATCTGCCCCCTCCCTCCTGACCTTTAGGAAGCTAGTGAAACCTGGCTGTGGAATGAGGCTTTTGCAGAATGATGGCAGAGATCGCTAATCAATGAAGTTATTGACCACAATATATGGAGTGAATATATGGACAGAGTTGGGCATGATTTTATCTATGCGATTGGGCTTATTTGTAATTTGATTCTATATGTATTTTAATCTTTGTTGTTGTTGTGTATGTTTTTAGATTGTATTGATTATTGCATTGAATCCTGGCTGTGAGCCGGTCTGAGCCCCTCTTTGGAGGTCGGGATAGAAAAGATGTAAGTAAACAAACAAACAAACACTTTAATCCTTTGTGCAGCAACTGCCCTTCCCCCCCCCCCCACGCTCTTTGTGGTTTGGAGGCTCTTGCAAAAGTTTGCAAACTTCAGGGCCAGGAGCCGGGAGGACCGCTTTTCTGGAGTGGGCGACCTCATGGGCAGGGAGGCGGGGGGGGGGGGGGGGAGAAAGATTCCCTTCCCCCACACCCTTCTCAGCAAAGGGTTAATTGACATCTCTCTTGCTCTACCAGCTCCCCCTCCCCCCCGACACACACACATTGGAAAATCCGGCTCAGAGAGAGCGAGCTGTGGGCTCTTTTCCGGCCACAACCCGGACCCCGCCCTGGGGCTCCTTGGACCCCCCCCCCTTGGCATTGGCCTTGGGCTCCTTCCCTCCCTCCCTGTGGGTTGGCTTGTGTGTTTGCGCGGGGGGTGGCCGGCACACATATACCATATTTTCTGGCATATAAGACTACTATTTAACCCAAGAAAATCTTCTCAAAAGTCAGGGGTCGTCTTATACACCAGGAGTCATCTTCTAGAGCGGGTGCAGAAACTTCCAATCCGGATTGGAGGATCTGTGGTTGCCGCATATGGTGGGGGGAGCTAAAAAATGGCAGTGGCCGCGTCTCTGCCATATGCAGCCACTGTATGAAAGCATTAAGGGCGACGCTGTACAAGGATGGTAGAAGAATATCCCTTCATCAGGATTCGTGGACTTAATGCGGTCCCGATGGCGAGGTGAAGGGGCGCCTCACCAGGAAGGTGTAAGCGAAGGGCGGAGCAAGCTGCAGGCATCCGGTTCGCCCGGGGTATGTAAACAAGAGATAGGGTGGCTCTGGGCCCAGAAAAACACACCTCTCTTACCTGTCCTTGTATCCTATTACTGGATTTCCTCACCTGCCTCTCAGATCTCGCTCCTGAAGACGGCAGTGCAGGTGCGCAGGTGCGAGATCCGAGAGGTAGAGAAGGAGGTAGTCATGGGAAAATTACCATATTGGAATCAAATCGGATGCTTTTCAAATTTTTATTGGGTGTGCGTCGGAAGAGGGGTCGTCTTATACGGCGAGTATATCCCAAACTCTATATTTTAACTGGGAAAGTTGGGGGTCGTCTTCTACGCCAGAAAATACGGTATGTCGATTGTGGGAAGAGCAAGCACGGAGAGTTCCCCCTTCCCTTCCTTGAAGGAAAAGGGAGGGGCAGCCTGACTTGGGGAGGGAGTGGACAAAGCACGTGACACCACCCCCACCCTCCACCCTCTGGCACAGAAGCCTGTTATTAGGATGGCGATTACAGGATTGTTGTTCTGCTGACCCTCCCGGCTGAGAAGGCAACGCACAAGCCCTTGGCCCTTCCTCCGGAGCCCCTTTGCAGCCCAGGCCCATTATTTTAATGCAGACCCCTCAAATGCAATGCAAACTGAGGGACCCCCCCCTAGTTTATAAGTTGCTCTATAAATTCTAATTTGGGGAGGGGTCTTCCTAATGACCTCCCCATAACAAAAACTTCTCAATTTTTCCATAGGACTCCCTGGGGCTGCAATGAGGGGCTGTGTTCCAAAGCAAAAAGCCCCCCCTCAAATGTTCCTGTAACTGGGAACATTCCCCCCCCCCCCAATGTTCCTTCCCCTTTTGCAGTGAGACACTGAGAAAGAATGGGCGCATGGGGAGAGTGGATGCACAAAATTTGGGGGGGGGGGGGTGAGAAATAATACTCCCCCCAATTAGAGAACTTGTCCCTCTCGCTCGCCCCTCCCTTCCAGCCAAAAGCCACGCAGCACAAGCGCCCCCTTCTGGCCAAATACGGGATCAGCACCTTCGGAGGATCTTGTGGCGGCCAAGGAAGTTTTGGGTTGCTGTGAGTTCTCCGGCCTCTATGGCCCTGTTCTATGGCATTCTCTCCTGACGTTTCACCCACAACTATGGCAGCCATCCTCAGAGGTTGAGGGGTCTGTTGGAAATCAAGCAATATAGCCGTGGAATGATGTCC
Organism: Anolis apletophallus; assembly: GCA_030556195.1. Lineage (NCBI taxonomy): Eukaryota > Metazoa > Chordata > Lepidosauria > Squamata > Anolidae > Anolis > Anolis apletophallus. The sequence goes on along the minus strand of JARBWK010000007.1, from coordinate 151,945,175 downwards.
AGGGCGGAAGAAGTCTGAATTGGCCACCTTGATTAGCATTGGATTGCCTTGCAGCTTCAAAGCCTGGCTGATTGCATGCCCTGGGGAAATCCTTGGTTGGGAGGAGTTATATATCTGTGGAAAGATGTCCAGGGTGGCCTTTAGAGGTCCATCCCAATGTTATTCTAGGATAATAATCAACACCAAAATGGCTGGTGAAACGGATGGGTGTACACCAGGCCTGGGCCAACTTCGGCCCTCCCTCGGGGTGTTTTGGACTTCCGACTCCCACAATTCCTAACATGCCTGAAAAGGACAATTTATTTAAAACCCCCAATGGAAAAGTAGGCACAAGAAATTGACAGCCATTTTAGATAGGTGCCAAGGGGGCATCCACCTTGGATCTCATTTCCTAAAGGGAGGTGCTTAAGAGTAAGCCTAGAGGGAAATGAGGGGAGTTAGGATTGGCTGGTAGATAAGGGGGTGGAGCCTAACTTAGAAAAAGGAAAAAAAACTTGAAAGGGGGCGTTTTGAAGACCCTGTCAGAGAGTCTGGCAGTTCAGGGAAAGAGTAGTCTAGAGCAGTGTTTCCCAACCAGTGTGCCGTGGCACACTAGTGTGCCGTGAGCGATCATCAGGTGTGCCGTGGGAAATTAGAACCTCCAATACCCTTTCTTCCCCCTCCTGCCAAACACTTTTCTTCTCCGCTCGGGCTCCCTTCTTCCCAGCCTCGCTCTGCTCGCTTTGCCTCTTTGCTCACGCTGCCGCTTCTACGGGGAGGAAGACGTGACCCGTGCGGGCGCTACTGCGCAGACTAGCCCCACGTCTTCCTCTCTCCCCTCCACAGTGCTCTCTGGATATAGGTGAACTACAACTCCAAAACTCAAGGTCAATGCCCACCAAATTCTTATAGTATTTTCTCTTGGTTATGGGAGTTCTGTGTGGGAAGTTTGATTCCATTCCATCACTGGTGGAGTTCAGAATGCTCTTTGATTGCGGGTGAACTATAACTCCCAGCTGTTGAGCAAGACCTTCATGTGTGTTTTTCAGCCATTCCTGCCAGGATATATATGTTGTGTTAAGCAGGAAAGGGCCTCAGGCTGTTAGGAATGGTGGGAGTTGAAGTCCAAAGCACCCAGAGGGCTGAAGTTTTCCCATGCCTGTTTTAGGGACCTTAAAGTGCCTCCTTCCAACATTGTGATTCTGAATAGAAAACAATAACAACATAACATAACATTGTTTGAGTCCACAGTGCTCTCTGGGTGTAGGTGAACTACAACTTCCAAACTCAAGGTCAATTCCCAAACAAACCCTTTCAGTACTTTCTGTTGGTAATGAGAGTTCAGTGTGCCAAGTTTGATTCAATGCCATTGTTGCAAGAGTTCAGGATGCTCTTTGATTGTGTGTTAACTATAAATCCCAGAAACTGTAACTCCCAAATGTCAAGGTCTACTTTCCCCCAAACTCCATCTGTGTTCACATTTGGGCATATTGAGTATTCATGCCAAGTTTGGTCCAGATCCATCATTGTTCTGAGGCCACAGTGCTCTCGGGATGTAGATGAACTACAACTCCAAAACTCAAGGTCAATGCCCACCAAACTCTTATAGCATTTTCTCTTGGTTATGGGAGTTCTGTGTGGGAAGTTTGTGTCTTTCTGCCATTCCTGCCAGGATATCTATGTTGTGTTCATCGAAACAGGCCCAGGTTTCACACTGAGTGTATAAATACATTTAAAAACATATTAACTATATGTATTACTGTGTTAGAATGTCGTTGTGTGTCATTTTGGTTGGTGGTGTGCCCCAGGATTTTGTACATGTAACAAGGGTGCTGTGGCTCAAAAAAGGTTAGGAAACACTGTTGTAGGCAAGAGGACACCTTCCAATCCGTCCCAAGAGATGGCCATCCAGCCTTGGTTTAAAGGCTTCCATAGAATCCTATTAGAAGAGGCTACAAAGGCCACCCAGCCTTCCACCCAGCCTTCCACCATGCAATCCCTCCTGACAGATGGCCATCCTGCTGGAATCTCTTTGTTTGAATGAGTGGGCCAGGAAAACAAGCCTGAATCTTTTCCTGTCTCTATTGAACCCTTGCTTCGTTGGTCTTGGGCCAAAGCCTTACAGACTCATGGGAAGTGGCTCTGCTTGCTGAGTGGGAAGGGGCTCCAGGTTAGACCTTTTGAGTGTCGGCACCCTTGGCTCGGCCTCACTCTTTCTCCTTCCTTCCTTCCTTCTTGCAGGAGGTGATGTCTTCTCGGCGGAAGGAGAAGCCCAAGATGGCGGCATCGGCCTCTGCGTCCACGGCAGAGGTGGTGTGCCCTAGGATTTTGTAAATGTAAAAAATGTGCCGTGGCTCAAAAAAGGTTGGGAAACACTGGTCTAGAGAAGGCCTGGGCAAACCTGGGCCTTTCAGGTGTTTTGGACTTCAACTCCCACAATTCCTCACAGCCTCAGGCCCCTTCCAAAGGGGAGTTGAAGTCCAAAACACCTGAAAAGCCCAGGCTTGCCCAGGCCTGGTCTAGAGGGAATGTTAGAGAGCAGTTGTGGAAATTAGTGTTAGAGAGAAGAAGCCTGAAAGTGGTCAGGTAGCAACAGGGTTAGCTAGCGAGTAGATTCTACAGCTATCAAGGAAGATTGTTGGTAGAGGAGGAGAGAAAGATCCAGGGAAGGACCATCTGAAGTGGAGATAAGATTGGCTAGGCAGAGCAGAAATCCGGTCAGTAAATTCTTGGGAGGGAGAAAGGAATGGTATTTTGTAACTAAGATTTGAACTGTTTAAAGGCACCATACGCTTTCGTGCCATTTTGTAAGTTCTCTTAAATAAACTTCATTGTGTTATTGTTCAACACATCTGCCTCATGTGTGCCTCTGTCAAAGAAGTTTCAAAGCAGTTTCCTCCAGCAAACAAAAGTCTAATGGTGGCAGCATACGTCTTGGAGAAATAATCTCTTGGGCATTACCTCAGTTCATAGGCCTAAATGCAAGTCCGGAGCATTCTTGCATAAGATTCCTCAAGTAAGCCTTTATTGCTTCTAAGTCTGGTGGTGACCAGTGGACTTGCAAAAGGCTTTCTGGCCAGAAGGTCATTCCAGCTTATTGCAGCTTTTGATTTCTATGTAAACAATCCGTATAAACAACAATGAGCAGGCTAAAGTATCAATAGAACAACACAGGTGCCAGGAAAATATCAATAGTAGGCTGCTAACAGTAAAATAAAATCTATATATATAAAAAGAGAAGGTCCGTGCAATGTCGTATATAGGCAGCCAAACTATACGCCCCATAACCACTAAACCCCCCCCCAACACATTCCACCATACCCCGAGGTACCTACAAGGCACAAAAAATCCGCCCTAGATACCTCGGAAGACCCCTAAAAACAACTCCCAAAAAACGGCCATTGAAACCTGGCATTGCGCTGCCGTAGCGGCGCTTGGTGAATTCCAATGGCCTCCTTCCCCCGCGAGGGGAGGGGAGGGAAAAAGTCTCATTTACAATGCTGGCGGCACACTCAGACCCCCACCCCAGCCCCTCGCCCTCCCTCACCGATTCCTCCTCCTTCTACATGCCGGTGGCCATCTGCAGTACCGCGCGGTTGCAGAACGGAGGGGGGGGGCATCACTACAACGACGACGGCCACTCCACCGCCTCCTCGCCCTCATACGCCACCTCCCACTGGGCCGCTTCCGTTACTTCTGGGCTCTGGCCGCCCACCGGAGCTGCTTCTAGAGCTTTCGGTGGCCCTCTCCTGGCCATCTCCGCCGCTTCTCTGGGCGACCGGGGAACCGAGAGACCAAAAAGAAACAAAAAAGCCAGAAAACTACAAAAACAAATGGCGCCCGACCCACTTCCGGTCCGGACAAAAAGGGTCCGCCGGAAGTTAGTCCGCCAAGAAAAAGGGTCCGCCTGGAAACGTGGCCAAAACACAATGGCTGCAGGGAACCAGAACTCCCGCCCCTTACGCCCCGAAGTCCTCCACAGAAAGAGCGGCGGCCGCGTGGAGAGCCCCGGAATGTGACCGGAGCCTTCCTCACTGGAAGGAAGGAGGGCAGGGAAAGAAGAGGAAAGAGGCGGAAGCCACAGCCCTTCCACGGCCCCACAAACACCATCGGAGGCCTGTCCCACACGCCCTATGAGGAAGCCCTAGCGACGACAGCACCAAACAGGAGGAGGCAGAGAAAAAAAGGTAAGGAGCAGGAAAGAAAATAAAAGAAGGATGGAAGGGGAGAAGGAAAAGACACCAGGAAGAAAGGAAAAAGCCACAGCGAAGCGTGGCCGGGTCAGCTAGTAACATATATTTTGGATAGAAACCACATAACATACAGTACATACGTGAATGAAGAGACCACCCTGCAATGTAACAGGCTCGAAACTATGGTTCAGAAGTCCTTAAAAGTCCTTTGATAGTAAAGTCCATATAGGGTGTGGTCCCAGAGTTCATAAATCCAGGCGGGAAGTATTATAATTCCAAGGTAAATCCCAGGTAAATACAAACAGGTAAGATCCAATGGTAAATCCCGACGTCCGCTGGTTATCCTCCACACGGAGTTATATTTTCTTTGCTACCTTCGGCGATTGTGTACACTGGGCCGTTCCGACAAATCCACATTTGCATGGGAGACGCCATACCCACGATCCCGACGTCCGTTGGTTATCCTCCACATGGAGTTATATTTTCATTGCTATCTTCGGCAATTGTGTAGACTGCGATCATTGGATTTACCATTTACAGGGTGGTCTCTTCATTCCCATATGTATGTTATGCGGTTTCTATCCCAAATATATGTTATTTTACTGTTAGAAGCCTACTATTGATATTTTCCTGGCACCTGTGTTGTTCTATTTCAACAATCCCACATCCCATTGTGTTTGGTGTACAGTCGTTGGGAGTTCTTAACACTCAAGCCCTTAACTTATTGTAAGTGGTGTCAGCTTTTGGGGGATTTGTCATCCGTTTAAATCCCCCTCCCTTTATAATGTGTATGTCAACGGGTTGCTTAGGCCCTTTTCTAATGCTAGGACCCCCCCCTCCCCACCCCACCCCACCCCAAGCAATTACCAAGCAAGAGAAGCTGTGCCTGGGTTTTCTTTAATTCCGTCGTGCAACCTTGGTAAAGCATCAACCTCTCCATCCCTTTGGCAAACAAGTAGCCCTTTCTGGGGAGAAGCCCCACCGTGAAGAGGCCTCTGTGGAGACCCCCGTCAAGGGGCAAAATACCTGAGGAAGGAGTAAGGCAGGCATGGACTAACTTCGGCCCTCTGGGTGTTTTAGACTGCAACTCCCGCCATTCCTCACAGCCTCAGGCCCCTTCCTTTTCCCCCTCGTCCACTTAGGCTGTGAGGGACGGTTGGAGTTGCAGTCCAAAGCACCTGGAGAGCTAAAGATAGCGCACGCCTAGATCAAGACCATGATTCCGGATCAGAAAGTGTCAATCAAAGCGGAACCTGCCCTTCTCAGCGCGGCTTGGACCACTGGCAGGTGATGAGGAACTGGGGGTAGGCCTGGGTGTCATTGAAGATGACGAAGATGGAGGGGTCGAGGAGACAGTCCACGGCGCTGTCGTAGCGCCGGCACGGAGTCCCGCCTTCTTTCTCTTCCTCCTCCCCCTCTCGGAAAGGGGGTGCCCGCAAGCCGATGCCGCCTGCCGCGAAGTCCCCCACCAAGGTCCGGGCCACGAAGATGTGCTTGTTGCCGTTGGGGCCGGAGGGCGAGTACTGCTCCTTGACCGAGAGGCAGGCCTTGCGGGCAAAGTAGACCCCGTGGCCGTAGAGCGCGGCTGCAGGCAAAGGGGGGGGGAGAAAAAGGGGCATTCATTCCATACCATGTTTGTTCACGGGTTATCAATGTCACTTCCTGATTGGGCCCATCATGAAAACATGGGGAAAGTTTGCTAAACTGCACAAACTTTGTCTTTGCAAGAGGGACACCGTGCTATAGCACATTATATTGCACTAGCTGTACCCGGCACGTGTTGCTGTGCCCTTTTTAGGAGATGCGAGAAAGTCCAATCATCCACGGTGTGCCCTCCTCTAAACTGCAGTTGGATGGAGTGTGGGTCATGGGGGCATGGTGTGCCAAGTTGGGTCTTTATTGGTCTTGGTTCTGGGCCACAGTGGTCTGTGGGGAATGATGGGTTTTGAAGTACTACAAATCCCATTTTCCATGGTGGTACTTCAAGTCCCATCATGCATGGTCAGGGCTCTGTGTGCCAAGGTAGGTTACTGTAAATTCAGGCCATACACAATGTCCCATGAGCTGAGGCCTAGTTAGGAACAGCAAGTTAATGAAGCCTTACTGTCAATTCAGGCCATACACAATGTCCAATGAGCTGAGGCCTAGTTGGGAGAATCAAGTTAATGAAGCCTTACTGTCAATTCAGAGCGTAAAAACCTTCCCAGTAAGTGAGGCCTAGTTAGGGAAATCAAGTTAATGAAGTCTTACTGTCAATTTAGAGCGTAAACAGCTTCCCAGTAAGTGAGGGCTAGTTAGGGAAATCAAGTTAATGAAGTCTTACTGTCAATTTAGAGCGTAAACAGCTTCCCAGTAAGTGAGGCTAGTTAGGGAAATCAAGTTAATGAAGTCTTACTGTCAATTTAGAGCGTAAACAGCTTCCCAGTAAGTGAGGGCTAGTTAGGGAAATCAAGTTAATGAAGCCTTACTGTCAATTTAGAGCGTAAACAGCTTCCCAGTAAGTGAGGCCTAGTTAGGAAATCAAGTTAATGAAGTCTTACTGTCAATTTAGAGCGTAAACAGCTTCCCAGTAAGTGAGGCCTAGTTAGGGAAATCAAGTTAATGAAGTCTTACTGTCAATTTAGAGCGTAAACAGCTTCCCAGTAAGTGAGGGCTAGTTAGGGAAATCAAGTTAATGAAGTCTTACTGTCAATTTAGAGCGTAAACAGCTTCCCAGTAAGTGAGGCCTAGTTAGGAAATCAAGTTAATGAAGCCTTACTGTCAATTCAGAGCGTAAAAAAGCTCCCAGTAAGTGAGGCCTAGTTAGGGAAATCAAGTTAATGAAGCCTTACTGTCAATTTAGAGCGTAAACAGCTTCCCAGTAAGTGAGGGCTAGTTAGGGAAATCAAGTTAATGAAGCCTTACTGTCAATTTTGGGCGTGGTCTGTGTTTTTTTGGGGTGTAAATTTTCGGTTGGAAGTGATTTGGGTGTTTGTTATGGGGATTGGCTCAGGCCTTTTCCTTATTTTGTTTTGACAGTTTATTAAGGATCGGAATTTTCATGTTGGCTGGCTAGTGCAGCAGTTATGCAAATCCGCCCTTATTGGCAGCCAATCATGTTGTTCAGAATGTAGAGGCTGGGTGAGTCTTTGGCTGCCCCGGAGGATGCTGGTAAATGTAGTTTTATTTTTACTCGTTGTTTTGGGGGTCTTTTAGGTTTTGGGGGGGAAAGTTTCTTTGCTACAAACGTACCTTGCTTGAGGCCTATTTCTGTTGGCAAGTATTGTTTTTCTGCGTTGTAAGGTTTCTTTGTTTGAGGTATACATCCCATGACGTGAACCCATTTATATAATAGATTATTATATTATATTTATATTTCATAGAATCATAGAATTATAGAGTTGGAAAAGACCTGGTGGGCCATACAGTCCCAACCCCATTCTGCCAAGAAGCAGGACAATCGCATTCAAAGCACCCCCGACAGATGGCCATCCAGCCTCTGTTTCAAAGCCTCCAAAGAAGGAGCCTCCACCACACTCCCTCTGGGGCAGAGAGTTCCACTGCTGAACAGCTGACAGTCAGGAAGTTCTTCCTAATGTTCAGGTGGAATCTCCTTTCCTGTAGTTTGAAGCCATTGTTCTGTGTCCTAGTCTCCAGGGAAGCAGAAAACAAGCCTCCTCCCTCCTCCCTGTGACTTCCCTTCACATACTTATACATGGCCCCCATCATGTCTCCTCTCCGCCTTCTCTTCTGCAGGCTCAACATGCCCAGCAGCTCTTTAAGCTGCTCCTCATCGGGCTTGTTCTCCAGACCCTTGGTCCTATGAGTCACCCTCTTTCTCTGGACACATTCCATCCTTTATTTATTTATTTATTCCATCTTATATTCCGCTCCTCCCTGCAGGCTCGGGGCGGATCACAACACACAATAAAACATGCTGCGCAAACAAAACATGCAGCCATACAATAAAAGCATAAAAACAAGGCAGTTACAGAGTAAAATTCGTGGAGTTACAGTTCCTCAAACACAGGGCACAGAAAGTGCCAAGCAGGCCAGACTAGTTGAAAGCCAGTCTAAAGAGGGCCGTCTTGCAGGCCCTTCGAAAGGAAGCAAGCTCTGGGATCGCTCGGGTGTCGTCAGGGAGAGAGTTCCACAACACCGGAGCCGACACAGAAAAAGCTCTCTGCCTGGTTGTGGACAGATGGCAGGAGCGGATAGATGGAACAAGTAACAGATTCTGTTCTTCTGAACATAGTGATCTCGGGGGAACATACGGGGCAAGGCGGTCCCTCAGGTACGCAGGCCCTAGACCGTGCAAGGCCTTGAAGGTTAAAACCAGCACCTTGAAGGCAATTCGGTACTCGATGGGAAGCCAGTGCAGTTGCCGGAGGATGGGAGTGATATGCTCCCTCACTGGTGTTCCCACCAGCAAGCGAGCAGCGGCATTCTGCACCAGCTTGAGTTTCCGGATTGTCAACAGGGGAAGGCCAACGTACTCCAGCCTCGAGATGACCGTCGCCTGGATCACCGTGGCCAGGTCGTCCCTGGACAGGTAGGGTGCCAGTCGCCTAGCCTGTCGTAGATGGGAAAACGACGTTTTGCTAACCATGGAGACCTGGGTCTCCATGGACAGCAAAGGGTCCAATTGGACACCCAAGCTCTTAACAAGGGATGACGGACTAAGTTGCTCGCCATCCAGGGTAGGCAACCGGCACTCATCCAGCCCAGGGCGGCCGGGCCACAAGATCTCCGTCTTCGACGGATTCACCTTCAGCCGGCTGGCATCATGTCACTATCTCCCTTCCATTGTGGTGTCCAGAATTAGTCCCAGTGTCATTCCAGGTCACGTGGCCTAACCAAGGCAGAGTAGAGCACGGGGAGCATGACTTCCCTGGATATGGACACTAGACTCTTATTGATGCAGGCCAAAATCCCATTGGCTTTATATTTTTTGCCACCACATGACATTCCTGCCTCATGTTTAACTTGTTGTCCATGAGGACTCCCAGTATTTTTTTTCACACGTCCTGCTTTCGAGCCAGGCATAATCTCTCGTTCTGTCTCTTTGCCTTTTTATTATTGTATTATATTATGATTCTAACCTTGCTTTTTTATGTCTGGAAGGGGGAGGTTGGGGTGGACTACATAGTCTTTGGGGGTCTCTTCCAACTCTGGGTTTTTACGATTCTCTTCTTGCTACTCTGTATTAGGAAGGAGGGGTGGGCTAGCATGTGTGTTATGTTTTTGAGGGCACGGATCAGCCCCAGGAGAAAGAGCAAAGGGGCCTCAGGCTGCATGAACTGGGCAAGGAATGATCCAGGGAGTTGCCTTCGGGCTGAAATGGGCGGGATATAAATGTTGTAAATAAATAATAAATCGTAAATAAATAGTTGCAAGGTGTGGGGCTCACCGTTCTTCCCGCAGAAGCTGCGGTTGAAGCCGTGCTGGCAGATCTCGCGTGTGGACTGCTCAGTGGTGCCGTGGTACAGGACCCGCTCCACCTCCTGGTGCCCGCAGGCCTTCTCCATGGCGGCCTTCTTCAGCTGGTACTGGCGGTAGAGCAGCGGGTGCACCAGCTTCTCCACCTGAGGCGCAGGGACAGGAGCAATTCAGGGCCCGAGCAGGAGACATTGCCTCATGCCTTGAGCTGAGCACCCTATGGCCCTCGGAGTTTATGACATCGGCCACGTACCTTGACGATGCGGATCTTGCTGTGGAGCTCCTCCAGTGTGTCGTAGAAGCGGCGCACGGTGTCCCTGAACTCCTCGGAGCCCTCAACCAGCGGCACCAGCTTCACTTCGTCCTCCGCCAGAGGGATGGGGTCTGCAAAGACAGAGAATGCCCTTGTGTTAGGTAGATCAGTGATTTTCAACATTTTTTGAGCCACGGCACATTTTTTACATTTACAAAATCCTGGGGCACACCACCAACCAAAATGACACAAAATGACACTCTAACACAGTAATACATATAGTTAATATGTTTTAAAATGTATTTATACACTCACTTAGTGTGAAACCTGGGCCTGTTTCGATGAACACAAAATAGATATCCTGGCAGGAATGGCAGAAAGACACACACTCATATTAGGGCCTTCATCTGTGTCATAATTTTGTCCAGAGCCCTGTTCGGCATTTGCATTTTCCCTTCTTCAAAACTTCTCCATCACGGTCACTCACCTGTCTTGCTGTGATCCCAAATTGATGCGCAGTTGCAGCACTAACTCTAACTTTGTTTACTTAGCCGTGTCTGAGCGAATCCAAGATGGCACGACCATAGCACTCTCGCGTCACTTCTTAGGTGACGCGAGAGTGCTATGGTTCCATTTCTTAAAGGGACAGATGTGCCTTATAGTTTATATATGAATGAAGTTCGAAAATAATTTCCCACGGCACACCTGATGATCTCTCACGGCACACTAGTGTTCCGCGGCACATTGGTTGAAAATCACTGAGGTAGATAATGCACTGTTAGATAGAAATGAATTGTCTGTAACCCCATTGTGCATTACCGGTTGGGAAAATACAGTTCTAATAGACATGTGGTTGCACACATCTAGTGAAAGGTTAAGTAGACGGTGATGTGGAACTGGAGACACAGGAAGAGAAGCTGAGCCATGACCATGTGACACGCATGGCAACAAATTCATCATTTCCTGTTGCCCCTGTTTGATGACGGGAAGCTATGGCAATAATAATAATAATAATAATCTTTATTTATACTCCACCACCATCTCTCCAACAGGGGCTCGGGGCGGCTTACATAAGGCCAAGCCCAACAGTGCATTACCACAAAAGTGAGCAAGGGCCATGATGCTCTTGCCATGATTCTCGCTTCTTCTTGCTGTATATCTGTTTCTGATCTCTGTTGTGATTATATCTCTGTATATACTGATAGGAGATCAGGGGATCCTGATGTATATCTAGCTTTACCATAAGCAACATGTCAAGATTAAAGCCTCCACTGTGAGTCTGGATGAAAATCAGAGTCAATGTGTTTTCTTGGCAACAACGTCAGAGGCTGCACAGTAAAAACTCTGCTAACTACTAATAAAAAACTCTGCAATGTTTGGATTAATTTCTATAGCTTGCCCTGTGACAATCAGTCTGGTGGCCAGCGTATTTAGGGAGGGCGTGATCGGAAGGAGAAAAGTCACACACCTATCTTGCAGGGTTTTCCCCCCCAAAAACCTCAGACCCCTTATAATTTGTATATAAGTCAAGCATATCCATGATTTATTGTAAAGTTGAGATGACTAGACAAGTCTCGGCGGCCGTTCTAACCATGAGGAAATTCACTGTCCAATGCAACTATGAAGAAATCCCAAGCAACAGGGATGAAGTAATGCTATAGTTGATTAGATGATATAAATTGGGATAACTGGGTTGTTGTAGGTTTTTTTCGGACTATATGACCATGTTCTAGAGCAGGCCTGGGCAAACTTCGGCCCTCCAGGTGTTTTGGACTCCAACTCCTACAATCCCTAACAGCCGGTAGGCTGTTAGGAATTGTGGGAGTTGGAGTCCAAAACACCTGGAGGGCTGAAGTTTGCCCAGGCCTGTTCTAGAGGCATTATCTCCTGACGTTTCGCCTGCATCTATGACAAGCATCCTCAGAGGTTGTGAGGTCTAGGATAGCTGTTGCGGTTCAGCCAGATGAAGATTTTGGGGGTTCAGAGCCTGATGGTTCTGTGGGTGAGCAAACAGAGGGGTTTTTAGAGCAGGATGGTTCTGTAGATGAAGGAAAGGAGGGGGATTTGGAGCAAGATGCTGTTGCCGAGTGTGAAAGTGGAACTGTTTTGGAATCCAAAAGCAGGGAGAGGATGAATGCATTAGCTCAGTGTTTTTCAACCTTTTTTGAGCCGCGGCACATTTTTTACATTTACAAAATCCTGGGGCACACCACCAACCAAAATGACACAAAATGACACTCTAACACAGTAATACATATAGTTAATATGTTTTTAAATGTATTTATACACTCAGTGTGAAACCTGGGCCTGTTTCAATGAACGCAACTTAGATATCCTGGCAGGAATGGCAGAAAGACACACACGAAGGTCTTGCCCAACAGCTGGGAGTTATAGTTCACCCGCAATCAAGGAGCATTCTGAACTCCACCAATGATGGAATGGAATCAAACTTCCCACACAGAACTCCCATAACCAAGAGAAAATACTACAAGAGTTTGGTGGGCATTGACCTTGAGTTTTGGAGTTGTAGTTCACCTATATCCAGAGAGCACTGTGGAGGGGAGGGAGGAAGACGTGGAGCGAGTCTGCGCAGTAGCGCCCGCACGGGTCACGTCTTCCTCCTTCCCCCCTCCCACAGAAGCGGCAGCGTGAGCAAAGTGAGGCAAAGCAAGCAGAGCGAGGCTGGGGAGAATGGAGCCCGAGTGGAGAAGAAAAAGTGTTCGGCAGGAGGAGGAAGAAAGGGTATTGGAGGTTCCAATTTCCCACGGCACACCTGATGATCGCTCACGGCACACTAGTGTGCCACGGCACACTGGTTGAGAAACACTGCATTAGCTCATCTGAGGGAGCAGCTGGCTTAGACAGAGATACCAGGTTGCTTTTCAGGAGGCAGAAATTCAGGTGCAGGAAATCGGGGGGAAATCAGTGAGAAAGAGAGGCAGAAGAAGGCCTCTCAAGGTCAAAGGAATGCGTTCATGTTTTGCAGTCCTTAAATTAGTGAGAGAGCTGTTCGGATTTCAGATCAAGCAATGTCGCTACTGGAGTGAGGGACTCCTGCCTCGTTCCTGGTTCATGCCTTAGTTTAAGGCGCAAGATCCATGCTCAAGTTTTGCTCCTTGTTTTATGGATTTACTTTTCGATTCCTACTCATGTTCTGCTCTTTGTTTCCTGGATTGATGTTCATGTTTTAACCATTGATTTGCCTATTGCCCTAGGACTGGCTTCCTTTATTAACTCTTGGATTTTTACCCTTTCATTTGCTTAAGGTGCCTTTGTCCCTTTTTAGATGTGTTTTGATCCATAAACTGTTTATTACCCAACTGTTTGCTTTCCTGGCGAGTGCTGTGCGCAAGGTGAACTCCGGCTGAGGTGCAACAATAGCAAATGCAGTGCTGCGTGGGTAGGTGTCATTGTTTTGTTGGAGAGACAGAGAGATGTGTTGAAGAATTTGTTGTGAGTGGAAAGAAGGAGAGACTGTGTTTTGTACTGACTGCTTATGTTTTGTATCGCTGAACTGCAAGAGACATAAACGCCTTCCTGATTTGGAAATATACTTCTGTTGTTGGTGTGTCTGTCTGCAGTTCAAATAAGGCAGGGCTGCCCAACTGGTGGCCGGGGGGGCCGTATAAGGCCCCCCAGCCCCTTCCCTGCGGCCCCCTAAGCTTTTTAATAATAAATAAATAAAACATAAATTAATAATATTTTAAAAATATCGCGAGACTACAGAAGCCACACGGGATTCGCTCTCAACGCGAAATCACGCCTGCGTTGAGAGCGAAACCCGTGTGGCTTCCGTAGTCTCGCGATACTCCTGTTGCCGAAATCTTGGCTACTTAATCCCTGCGGCCCACACAGATGCGATTTGGACCTTCTCGGCTGCTGCCTCGGTCGGTCGTCGCCTGCTCGTGGTCCAGCTACTCCTGGATCCTGCGCGTTTGGGAAGGTAGGCTAACCTATATGTTATTATTATGTAATTGTGTATGGATGCTCCTTATGTATTCCCTCCCTGCATTTCCACTTAGTAAAAGATTATATTTGATTGTATGGATGCCTCTTAGGAATTCCCACCCTGCATTTCCCCTTAGTAAAAGATTATATTTGATTGTATGGATGCCTCTTATGAATTGTAAGTAAATTGGAGCTGGGGGAGGGGCGGGGGCAGAGCCAGGGGCGGACCCTTCAGCCCCCCAGGTCATCAGTGACCGGAATTCAGGCCCCTGGGCCGGTAGAAGCTGGACAGCCCTGAAATAAGGTAAACAGAGCTGAATTCTACTTGGATATGGATTGAATGCTAAGGGAAAAAAACCTAACAAGACCCTCATAAAGTGACCGCTATAAGGTCAGCTTAGCTTGAGAGCGAGGAGTGCAGCAACGGTCTGCGGCAGAAAAGCCGTCCGGCCCTTCTGCCCATGAGGTGACCTTGCATCTTAGCTGTAAGAATTGGGGCCCAAGGAAACCCCGGGTTATGGTGCAGCTGGTTGGGGGGTCAGCTACATTTTTTAAAAATAGTTTTTATTGGTTTATACAAATTAAAACATTACAGCAAAGCAAAAAAAGTAACAATACAAAGAGTAAGGGTCAAGTACCCTAGGATTGTGTGGTAGAGGTCAGCCGCATTAAAATCATTACTGAGGATTTTGGTGGATGATTGGTGGTCAAAGGAAGGGTCAAGGGTGGTTTCGGCCCCTCTGGTCTTTTCTCTCTCCCCCCAAAAGGCAGGAGGTCATGAGTTCGAAGCCAGCTCAGGCCGAGTGAGCTTCCGGCCATTTGTCTAGCTTGCAGTCAACCTTTGCAGCCCGAAAGTCAGTTGCATCTGTCAAGTAGGAAATTTAGGTACTGCTTATGCGGGGGGGGCTATTTAACTAATTTACGATGCCATAAAACTCTCCAGCAGCATGCAAAAGAACAAGGAAGCACTCCATTGGTATCACAAGTGGATGGTATCACAAGCTCCCCCAGTGGCTGAAATTCAAAAAGCATACCCTCATGAAGCTGGAAAGTTCAATAGCCTCTTTGTCTCTGTCTATATATGTTGTTTTTAAACTGTTGTTTTAATGCTGTATGTTTTATGGTTTTATATTGTATACCCCGGCATCGAATTGCTGCCGGTTAACCGCTCTGAGTCCCCCCCCCCCCGGGGTGAGAAGGGTGGGGCAGAAATATTGCAAATAAATAAATAAATAAATAAATGTTGTGTCTCTATGGCAGTGTTTCCCAACCAGTGTGCCATGGCACACTAGTGTGCCGTGAGCGATCATCAGGTGTGCCGTGGGAAATTGGCACTCTTCCCCCTCCTAGCAGCTCTTTCTCCCTCTTTCCCTCCCCAAAGATCCTCCCCGAGGCAAAGGAAGGGCTCCGCCGAATGCCAGGGCCAGGCCAGCCTTGAGGAAGTCTTCAGGAGGCTCGCCTCAGCATGGCTCCAGCTCCTGCTCACGGCTGCTTCAGCCTCCCGATGCTCCTACGTTCGCTCACTGCCCAATTCTATGACGTGAAGCTTCCGGCTTTGGCTGTTCTCGCGGGAAATCCAAACCAACACGAAAACGCCAACTCAGTCACTTCTGGCCAGTGCTCTGCTTCTGCGGAAGGAGGCAGCGAAAGAGGCTGCACAGATCTATGAAACGTATAGTGTCTATACGTTCATAAGAGGCCACACAGATCTATGAAAAGCCGGAAGCTTTAAGTCAGTGAATTGGGCAGTGAGCGAACCTGGGAGCATTGGGAGGCTGAAGCATTCACAGGTTTCCAAGAAACAAATTGAGCCTCTCAGCTTCCTTCCTTATTGATACATAAGAGCACAGAGAGAGACTGACAGCTGTTGAGCAAGACCTTCGTGTATGTCTTTCTGCCATTCCTGCCAGAATATCTATGTTGTGTTCATCGAAACAGGCCCAGGTTTCACACTGAGTGTATAAATACATTTAAAAACATATTAACAATATGTATTACTGTGTTAGAGTGTCATTTTGTGTCATTTTGGTTGGTGGTGTGCCCCAGGACTTTGTAAATGTAAAAAATGTGCCGCGGCTCAAAAAAGGTTGAAAAACACTGGTCTATGGCACTGAATGTTTGCCATGTATATGTGCATTGTGATCCGCCCTGAGTCCCCTGCGGGGTGAGAAGGGCGGAATATAAATGCTGTAAATAAATAAACAAATGAATAAATGAACCCCAATACACTAAATGCTAGCTTAATGGCAAGCCCTTAGGATATGGAGTCCCTGCTCCAAAGGAAACTGAGGTGTGAGGGCAGTGGGGCCCAGAAGCAAAGAAAGGATGTCGAATGTGGTCCTTCTCACCCCAAAGTCCTCAAAACAAGATGCATTGAGACAGATGAAGACCCATTCTTCGGTCTGCCCTTCACTCCTTTTCCCAAAGTTCCAAGTGAATGCAAATAAAATAATACAACATGCCAAATAATAATAATAATTCAATGTCACGAAAACAAATGAACCATTTCAATGACACTGGGTGTTGGAGCTCAGCCTGTGATTGTGTTTCAGGATCAGGGTGCTTTGGATGTGGGGAGTGATGTCAATGAAGTTCAAGATGTGGGGATGTGGGGAGTGATGTCAATGAAGCTCTGCTGTTACATGTTTAAATTGGGGGGTTTTAAATCTGTTTTATTGTATTTTATATGTTTTATGTGTTTTTAACCTGTGAACCGCTCTGGGCGTAGAGAGAGCGGTATATCAAATTGAACGAATAAATAAATAAATAAATAAGATGAGTTTCAAGATGGCAATGGTTTGGTCAGTGATATTGATGCAGAGAATGACCAGGAGATCCCTGTAGTTTCCCATGAGAATATCCCTGAGGGTTGTGGGGATGATAGTGTGCTTTCTGAATTGTTACCACAAGGTTCCCGTGAGAGAGAACAAGAAGATAGCTCAGCACCTACAGAAATTAATGAGCAAATAGATAATGAGCAAAGAGATAGACGAGAGGAGATCAGTCAAAACAGGAGAGCCGGACAGTGGCTTCGGTGCTCTGCCAGGCTCCGACAGAAAACAGTAACAGAAAACAGTAACAATGAGATAACAAAGAGAATGACCAGGAGATCCCTGTAGTTTCCCAAGAGAGTGTCCCTGAGGGGTGTGGGGATGGTAGTGTGCTTTCTGAATTGTTACCAGAGGGTTCCCGTGAGAGAGAACAAGAAGATAGCTCAGCACCTGCAGAAATTAATGAGCAAATAGGTAACGAGCAAAGAGATAGACGAGAGGAGATCAGTCAAAACAGGAGAGCCGGACAGTGGCTTCGGCGCTCTGCCGGGCTCCGACAGAAAACAGTAACAAAGCCGCTAAAGAAAAACCAATTTCTGAACGCTAGTGACCTAGCTAATGAGAATTAAGACCCAAGTTTAGGATACACAGTCAGACGGAGCATCGTTTAGAATCCTGCTAAGCTCTTGTCTGTGTTTCATGGAAGCCTTGCTTTGAAGATTCACATTAAGGCACTTCTTCTTTAATGGTTTTGATTCCTGGATTTTATGATTGTTTACCCAAGCCTTGGACCAATTTATTCCTGATTTTCTGGATTGTATTTTTCCTACTCAACGTGTGTTGTTTTAAAGTCAGAGGGTGACTCCTGTCCTGGAGTGCAACACTGGGAGACGATCACTGTGCCTGGATCCTATGCGCTGGAGCTGCCCTGTTTCATCTATCCACATTGTTATATCATATTGTGATAAGTAAGTAAGTAGTAAATAAGTAATCATATTGTGACTGTATGTTTGTTATATGATATGCAGCTTGCAATATTCACCAAGAGTTGCGCTGCTATGCAATGCGCCTTCAACACCCTGGCTAATAATGGGAATTTGAGGAGACTAGAAGCTGCCAGGTGAAGCTCGCTGCTCCGCCAGAGGCTGGTATTGCCTTTCACGTTAATGAGGCTCCTGCTGATAAGGGACAAGCCTTGTCCGGAGAACAACTTGACATGGAGGGAACCAGAGAATGGCTTAATTGCTTGGCCAATGAGGAACAAGATGGGGAGGAGAGGACCTCGGGGTTAATGTGCTCAAAATGCCCAACCTACAAATCAGATCTAACCTGAACTTGCTGGAGTCGTCTGTACCTGGACTTTCTCAATAAAGCCTTTCTAACTGGGGTGGGGGTGGGGGGCTGTTTTGGAAGCAGCAAAGACCTGCGGCTGACATATAATATGTTTTAGTGGATTTCAACTGTGCAATTTTTAATACTGTTATGTCCTAATTCTGTTTTAATGTTTGCGTATTTGTATATTTTAAATTGTGTGGTCATACTTTTAATGTAAGCTGCTTTGAGTCGGGAGAGGTAAAGCGGGGTATGAATAATAATAATAATAGGGAAGCGCCCAACGTGTGATCCAATACAATAGCCAGAGTGATCTTGTTCACTGTGTACTAAACTTGTTGTGCCTCAAACAACAACAGGAAAAATTGACACGATATGTGGATTTAAAGACTGAACTGCAAAGACTGGCACAAGCCAAGTCAAGGGGGTCCCAGTGGGGATCGGCACACTGAGCACAGGGCCTCAAGACCTTGGCCTGCACTTAAAAATAACTGGCATTGACAAAATCACCACCTGTCAGCTGCAAAAGGCTACTCTGTTGGGATCTGCACACATTATTTCCCAATACATCACAGTCCTAGGCACTTGGGAAGGGTCCAACTTGGGATCAAATACAAATTGTATTTTTTTATTTATTTACGCTATTTATACCCCACCTGTATCAGCCCGAAGGTGACCCAGGGCGGCGAAGGCCAGCAGAGTGACCTTGTTTGCTGTGGACTCATCTTGTTGCGCACCTAATAATAATAATAATAGGCCACAATATCACCAAGGACTCCAAAGCCCATCACCCTGGCAGCAGAAGCCCAACTGAACAGAACCCCAAAAACAGAGCCAACATCTCCCCAGACACTGAGTCCAAAGAGAGGGGATCCAATGGTCTTCTGGGCAGTTTGCCTGATCTTCTGACACTAAGTTGATAATTAAAATGAACTATGAGCATTTGGCCACGATGCCAGCAAGGACTCCAAAGCCCATCAGCCTGGCAGCAGAGGCCCAGCTGAAGAGAACCCTGGCTAGAGCCAGATAAGAGCCAATGTCCCTCTAGTCTGAGCACAATGAGAGGAGCTCCAATGGCCCTTGCAACAGGTCACCTGGAAGCCCCCTTGGCCTCTTCCAGGGTGGGGTACATGTATGTAGGGAGGGGACCTACCTGGGTCAGCGGGGGCCTCCATGCGTCCGATGGGTAGGGTCCGGGCGTTGGCAACGTCATACTCCTCCATGCGGTGGAAGTCGAAGGCGAAGGGCCGCCCTGCGAAGAAGAGGTCCACCCTTCGGAGCCCCCGTTGCCAGGCCCTCTCCAGGGTGGCGCTGGCCTGGGCAGAGTAGGGCGTGGGGGACCCCTGCCCAGAGGCCTCCCACCGTACCCACTGGGCCCCTCCCACCGGGGCCTCGGCCGGCAGGAAGCGGGCCAGCAGCAGCGCCAGGTCGCGGGTGGCGGCCACAGGGTGGTCGGCGAAGCCTCGCAGGGCGGCCTTGTCTCCGTCCAGGGCGATGCGGACACTGTGCTTGCGCTCCAGGTGGGCCAGGTAACTCCGGCAGAGCGGGGGCAGGCGCCGCAGGGCCTCGTGGGAGACCTCCTCCTCCCGCACTTGGGCAAGGAGGGTTGCCTCCAGCGCTTCCCGCAGCTCCTCCGCAGCCCCCGCAGACTCCGCCCAGACCACCAAGGTGGCCTCGTCGTTGGCCTCCAGGGAGTCGTTCACGGCCGACAGGAGGGCCTCCTCCTCCTCATCGGAGCCCGGCCTCCGCTCCCGCTCCCAGGAGAGCAAGGAGAGCTCGGTGGCACGGCGGAGCTCCTCGTCCTCCTGCCTGGCGCTGTCCATGGACTCCTGGATGGCCAGCAGCAGCTGCGCCTCCTCCTCTTCCTCTGTTGCCCGCTCGACCCTGGCGAGCTCCTCAAAGGGCAAGGGGCCCTCCTCCATCACCTCCAGGTCCAAGGGCCCCTCCTCGGCCTCTTCCTCCCCCAACACTTCCTCTTTCTGGGCCGCGTCCGCCGGGATCTGCTCCATTGCGGTGTAGAGGTCCTCCTCCTCAGCCGGAAGGGAAGGGGCCGCACTGGGGGGCTGCAGGGCGGCCAGGAGCCCCTTGATCTCCACTGCAATTAGGGCAGAAGACGTGGTGAGGCTCTGCCCAGGGCAAGGTAAAGCTTAGACTCATGGGATCCTAGCACTGGAAGGGGCCTCTAAAGGCCCCGGAGTCCAGGGAAGGTGGCACAAGCCAATCCCACCCAGACTATGCGGAAGGGATCCCCAAAAGCCTTCTGGTTGAACCCCCTTCTTTCTGCCATATAGGGATATACAATCTAAGCCCTCCCAAGAGATGGCCATCCAGCCTCTGCTTCAAAACCTCAAGAGATAGAGTCTCTACCAGACTCCCAGGAAATCTAGAGTTGGAAGGGACCCTCAAAGGCCATCCAGTCCATCCTGGTTCTGCCCAGGGGAAAGGCACAACTCAAGCCCTCCTGACAGATGGCCATCCAGCTCCCCAGGACCTCAAAGGGCTTGGGAGACATTTGATAATGGAACTGCTCCCCCCCCTCCCCTGGTCCCTTTAGCCACTTGGGCACATGTTGCCACCCAGGGGCCCTGACCCTTGAGTGCTCTAACTGGAGGTCAGCTGTGACCAGCAATACTGCAGAATTCAAAGAGGCACGAATGAAATGGAGAAATGTGCCAAGAGGAAGGACCGCCTTCCAGCTAGAAACCGATGATCTTACTGCGGGAGAACATGTGGGTCAAGAATAGGGCTCCTCAGCCACCTATGGACCCATCACCAAGACACTACACCTGGAGGACCATCAGCCTCAGGCTATAAGGGATCACCTAAGTAAGTAAGTAAGTAAGGTTACCCAGGCTGGCTCCACTCTTGTTCCACTGCGTGCTGCCTTGGACCCCCAAACGCTGCAATGTGTGGGGCGAATCCCGCTCGCAATCCAAGGCCAGTGGCTCCTGAGACATCTCTAGTTCATGCTGGGGAGAAAGAGATGGGGGGGGGTGTGTGAGTCAATACGCCATGCCAGAGGAGCAGCCATCTTCCCTGCCTTTCCAACGGAGCCCTTTGTGCCCAGTCTCTCAACAGTCGGTCTGACACCAACTTCTCCCTTGAGACTGGGAAGAAACATGGCCAAAGGGAGGCCGCTATCTATCTACTGAAGGGAGAGGCCTGGGATATTGCCACTGTTCTGCCTGGTCTCCTAAAGGGTTAAAGCTTCTTTAAAGGATGTTTTTGGGTGAATTATATTTAATTGGGAAGGGGCGGCCTTGGAGAGCGAGAGAATGCCCCAACTCCAATTAGTACGTTTGGCCGCCGTCCAGTCGCTTGGCTTCTCTCCACTACCACTTGGCTCAGTTGTCCTGTCTTCACTCAGACAATTAAATGGTGCAAGAATTGTTTAATTCTCACGCACCGCGGAGATAAGACATCTAAGCAAAACAAAGTGGTTAATTATTATTGGATTGATTATATACATTCAAGACAATTCATTTTCACGCTGAACTTCACTGCAGAAGTTCAAGGTGCTGCAGACTTGGGCTTGAAATGAGTTGGTAGGAAGCCTCCAAACTGCAGCAGCTGGGCAACATGCACACTGGAAGGGCAGGAAAGAAAGCCCTTAACGCGCATTGATTGCCACCCATTTTGTGCTAATTCCCACCTGGGCTTTCCTACGTAAACCACTTCCTTCAATGCCTATTTTAAACTGTGCTAAATGGTCAGTCTAGATGGGGCCTTATTATTATTTATTATTGACATCATTTATATTCTGCCCTTCTCACCCCGCAAGGGACTCAGGGCGGATCACAATGCGCATATACAGGCAAACATTCAATGCCATTGGACATACAACATATATAGACAGACATAGAGGCAATTCCTTGAGCTGTCTCGGGAAAGTTCCCAAGGCCACGTTCCCGAGAGAGGCCCCTCACAGCTTTTCTCAGAACAAGTGTCTGGAAATGATTTGTCCGGTGCAGAAGTTAATGAGAGAGAAGATAATGAACGCTTAAACAGAAAGCAAAGTTTTAGTAAACAGAGACAGAGTTTTCAGAGACTGAGACGATCAATTCATCTACAGCAGGGGTGCCCACACTTTTTCAGCATGCAAGCTACTTATAATAAAACCAAGTCAGAAAGATCTACCTTCCGCGCTGTGCACCGTCCACGTTTGCTTCCAGACAAGAAGCAGGGTGGAGCAGGAGGAGGGAGCGGGGCTTGGCGCGACCTGGCTCTGCCCCCCTCTGGCTTCAGCTCTAGCAGCAGCTGCTCCAGCCTTGAGGAGGGCAGGGCCAAGCCAGTGGTGGCATAGCTAGCACAAGGCTGGGTTGGCCCTGCCCTCAAGGCTGGAGCAGCTGCTGGGAGTGCCGGGCCGGGAGGGGTGGGGCTTGGCGCGACCTGGCTCCGCCCCCTCTGGCTTCAGCTCTAGCAGCAGCTGCTTCACGGCCAAGCCAGTGGTGACATAGCTAGCACAAGGCTGGTTTGGCCCTGCCCTCCTCAAGGCTGGAGCAGATGCTAAGAGTGCCGAAGCCAGGGAGGGGGAGGGGCTTGGTGTGGCCTGGCTCCACCCCCTCTGGCTTCAGCTCTAGTAGCAGCTGCTTCAGCCTTGAGGAGGGCAGGGCCAAGCCAGTGGTGACATAGCTAGCACAAGGCTGGCTTGGCCCCGCCCTCCTCAAGGCTGGAGCAGCTGCTGGGAGTGCCGAAGCCAGGGAAGGGGCGGGGCTTGGTGCAGCCTGGCTCCGACTTCAGCTCTAGCAGCAGCTGCTTCAGCCTTGAGGAGGGCAGGGCCAAGCCAGTGGTGACATAGCTAGCACAAGGCTGGCTTGGCCCTGCCCTCCTCAAGGCTGGAGCAGCTGCTGGGAGTGCCGAAGCCAGGGGAGGGGGCAGGGCTTGGCGCGGCCTGAGAAGCGCCCCAAATGGCTGAGATCGATTTCCTTCGGTCCCGCGATTGACTGGTCGATCGCAATCGACTTCCTGGGCAGCCCTGATCTACAGCAAAAGAGAGATCACATACCTTTATCTGGTGGGAAGTCAAGAGAAATGCTTTACTTTCAGTTTGGGGATCTGAGAAAGCTTTGTAACGATTCATGGGGGAGAGTTGTCTCAGTTGAGGCAATGTTGTTATTTTATCACAGTCTTACTTTCAAGTGATCTGAGTTTTTGCCAACTTTAAATTTTGCCTCTGGGATGTTCCTGCTGTCTTGTTTCATGGATTCCAGGGCCTAGTTCCATGGATTTTTATGTACTCATTGATCTTGTTTTCCTTTGAAGCTTATGGACTATTTTATATATTGGAACTTGCTATTTTTACTGCTTTGCCTACATATACTCTTCAATAAGAAGAGTGTATCAAACCCATATCAACCCCAGAGGCAACTGCGCTCCACTGACCAAAACCTTTTGATGATTCCTAGCTGCCGCTCATATCGGCCGACATCGACAAGAAGGCGAGCCTTTACAATCATAGCTCCAACTCTTTGGAACGCTCTGCCGGAAGATGCGCGAGGTTTGGGAGATCTAACAAAGCTCCGCAAAGCGTGCAAGACATTTTTATTCCAGTGGGCTTTCGGGGTCTGATCTGGTTAATCAGTTGTAAATAGTTCTATAGTTTTTAGCTCAGTGTTTAATTTTTTCGGTTGTTTTAAAGAGTGTTTTTATTTTCTCAGTAAGCTGTCCTGAGCCCTCGGGGAAAGACGGCATACAAAACTGAATAAATAAAATAAAAATAAACTGCTTGCTGACTTTACCAAGATGTCGTGGTTTTGAAGCCAGAGGTGGTTCTGCCTTGGTGTACAACACTGGGCGGCATCTACACTGTAGAATGAATTGGTTTTAACTGCCTTGGTTCAATGCTGTAGTCACGGGGGCTGGAGTTTTACAAGGTCGAGAGTATGATCTGCCAAGGAATGCAGATGCCTCAACAAACAAACAAACTACAAATCCCAAGGTTGCATCGCATCAAGCCCTGGCCATTTAATGAGAGATAAGGTTCCCTCAAAGAGGAGCTCCTGAAGCATCTTCCCCTTTGTCTTTGGCTCGACACCCTGCACACTTTAATTTTGGAGAGGCAATTTAGCTTAAAAATTGAGCATCAGATGTGAATGCTTTCTCCATTTTGGAAATAACCCCCAACAGATTGCCTCCTTGAATTGCTGAAGCTCAGCGGCTCTACTGCTGACACTGGATGTTTTTGATCTGCTGAACTGTTGCTACTGCCATCTTGCAAATCACCCCCAATGCCTTTGCCCTCGTCCCCTGAGAAGAGGCCCCTTACCCGTCCCTGCGGGGGGCTCCAACGGATGCGCTCCAAGCCCACGGCGCATTTGAAGCGGCGTTCCAGGCTCTGGATGATGGCGCGGCCTCGATCCTCCAGCAGGAAGCGGTTGATGCCGGGCAGGCGAGGCAGAAGCACTGTCTGTGAGTGGATGGCCCCCAGGAGGCTCTGGAGCAGCTCAACCCCTGCCTGGCATGCCTTGGAGCTCCCACTCAGCTGCAAAGGAAGGCCTGGCGTGAGTGGTCCGGAGGAGAATCGGGCCCGCCTCCCAGAAGGCACCACCAGGATGGAGGACCTCCCATTGTTTCACATCAACCCCACCCCCAACCCCCAAAAGACCAACTTTATGGAGCCCTGTTCTTTCCAAAACCTATCTGCAATTAGGGGGAATATTCTGTGCAGAATTGGAAACAAACAACTTTGGGGTGTTGTGAGATTTTCAAGTGGTATGGACATATTCCAGTAGCATTCTTTCCTGACATTTCACCTGCATCTGTGGCTAGTGGCATCCTCACAGGTTTGTTCAGAGGTCTGTTGAAAATGAAGAAAGTGGACTGTATGTGTGTGTGTGTGTGTGTGGAGTGATGTCCAGGGTGAGTGAAGAAACCGTTGTCTGAGGATGCTTGCCACGGATGCAGGCGAAACGTCAGGAGAGGATGTTGCTGGAACACAGCCTTACAGCCCAAAAGTCCCACCGCAACCCTGTGATTGTGGCCATGAAAGCCTTCGACAACACAAGCAACATCTTTTGCAGGAGAAACCCTTTCTTCTTTTTCTGCAGGAAGTCATATGTTTGTGTAGAAATACGGTTTTGTGCAGAGAAAATTCTGTTTCCTGTGTAAAAAATGCAAGTTGTTTTGCTCAAAACATTCACGGGTGAGTTTCGTGATGAATAAAAATTGAACTGTGACGTTTCGGGTCCTTCTGAAGACGGTTCCTTCACACTTTTAAAGAAGGTATGGTCCAACTTGGACCTCCAGGTGCTTTGGACTCCAACTCCCACAATTCCTAAACAAGGTCAGCGTTCACAAACGAACCTGGAGGAGAGCAGTCCTGTAAGGAAGCCGCAATCAGGAGGCGCCATTCACAGGAGTTGGAGAAGTTCTGAGGTCACGACCTCTGAGGATGCTTGCCACAGATGCAAGCGAAACGTCAGGAGAGAATGCTTCTAGAACATGGCCATACAGCTCGAAAAACCTACAACAACTCTGAGTGTTGTTCAATTGCTAGGAGCTACCAGCAAACTCTGGCACCGTTAGGAATTGTGGGAGTTGAAGTCCAAAACACCTGGAGGGAGGGCCCAAATTTGCCCAGGCTTGTTTGAAAACATGTTCTTTCCAGGGGCTGAACCCCAACCCCTGCCATGGGTGGATGGCCATCTGTTGGGAGGGCTCTGATTGTGCTTCTCCTGCATAATGGCCTGTCAGTAAATAATACTGTTTGAATGAAAATTGCATAGAGTTTAAAGTGCATATTTCAGTGGTGCATGGGTTAAAACAATGGCGGTGTGTAACATTGATTTACACTGCCCACTATGCGCCATGACTTAATTAAGTGTAGACACGTATGAAATATGGCGATATAAATAGTTTTGGTAATCAAGTTGAAAGCTGAATTTAGGGGATCTGAACTTTACCCTCTCCAGCCTTTCAAGAGGAGTTTCTTGAGAAGGTCAAAAAGAATTGAGATAAGAAGGGATGGCTTATCTCAAGGTATGGATTAGCCCTGGGGTCCCTCCACCCCACCCCGTTGGCCCTCACCCGCAGCCCGGTGACGTCCTTGCCCTCGATGGGCAGTGGGGCCAGGTGGGACAGCACCTCCTGGTGGTAGAGCTGCAGGAAGCGCAGCTGCCCGGGCTCCATGGCCACCAGGGCCTCGTCGGGAACGCTCTCCCGCAGGAAGGCCTCTGCCCGCTCCACGTTCTCGTCCTCCAGGCCGGACAGCGCCACCCCTTCCAGCTGGGTCCCATCCTTGGCCGGGCGCAGCAGGCACAACCGCAGCTCCCCTTGCAGGCGCTCCCAGGCGGAGGAGGCCAGGGCCGGCAGGTGCCGCTCCGAGAGCGGGAGCGAGAAGCGCCGCAAGAAAGAGCCCAGCAGCAGGGAGGCCGCCAGCCGGGCCTGGACCGCCGTCAGGGCCACCGCTGTGACTGAGGCCCCGCTCTCGCCTGGGGGCAGGAAGCAGGCCGCCACCTGTCGCTCGGCCAGCCGCTCCGCCAGGCCCTGCTGGACGTCCTCCCGCCGCAGGAAGTCCGCCGTTGTCCAGTCGGGGAGGGTCACGACCTCCACGACGGCCCCCCTCAAGGCCCCTCGGACATGGGCCTCCAGCCGGGAGCGTGTAGCGGGGTCTCCCCCCGAGATGCACAGCCGGAGCCCCTCCAGGCGCAAGGAGCACTCCGGCACCGGGGAGGAGAGTTCTTGTAAGACCAGGCCGGACTGCAGCAGTTGCGGGGGGGCCTCCTCCGGGAGAGGGATCCAAGTCAGCTTGGGGGGCTCCTCTGGCAAGGCCTCCATGCCCGCTTCTCCTTCTCCTCCTCCATTGGGCACTTCCCACACTTCTTCCTCTTCCTCCTCCTCTTTCTCTTCTGGGGGCTCCAGGAAGTCGTAGTGAGGACAGACATCCAAGGGGACACCCGGAAGCTGGTGGGAGCCCTGCTGCAGGACCCTCTCCACTGCTGCAGAGGAAGGTCAGAAAAAGGAGGAGAGCTAGGCCAAGGAAGACCAAGCAGGGCTCACAGACCCAACACAGCCTCAACTCTCTGCAGGGGTTTGTGGGAAATGATGCTGGATGTTGGGAGTTGGAGTCCGCCCATAATCAAAGGGAGAACTCTGAGTGCAAGCAACGATGCATCTGGACCAAACATGGTACACAGACCCAACATGACCAACTTTAGGAGGGCTTAGACCAGGGGTGGGCAATTATTTTTTCCAAGGGGCCACACGAGAGCCAAAAAATATTATGGAGGGCCGCACCTAAAGGCTGAACTACATTCAAATCTACTTTATTTATTTATTTACTATATATTACACATCATTAATATTAACATATCAAGAAATATTCATATATTATTAGTATTATTATTATAATTATTATATTATAGCAGTGTTTCTCAACCAGTGTGCCGTGGCACACTAGTGTGCCGTGAGCGATCATCAGGTGTGCCGCGAGAAAAGCTCTCTGCCCCCCTTCCTTCCCCCCTCTTCCTGCCAAACTCCTGCTGCTTGGGAGAGGAGGAGGAAGGGCCAGGTGGCGGCGAAGAAAAAGAAGGGACCGGGGCGCCGCCTCCTTCGGCCTTTTCCCCAACCAGCCTCCAATCGCCATGACTCTCGCCCCTTGTTTGTTGAAGCCGCGCAGAGGAGCCCTGCCTACTGAAGCCCGTCCACCGCTCATGCTCCTCCTCTGTGGGAGAGCTGAAGCCAGGGGGGGGGAGGGGAGGCATGACGCAGCCTGTATCCGCTCCTTCCCCCCGGCTTCAGCACTCCCACAGCTTTGCCAGCCTTCAGGGGGCAGTGCCAAGCCAGCGGTGGCAGAGCCAGCACAATGCTGGCTTGGCACTGCCCCCTCAAAGCCAGCTGTGGGAGAACTGCTGGGCATGGTGCGGCCTGCCCCCCTCCCGGCTTCAGCGCTCCCACAGCTTCGCCAGCCTTGATGGGAGTGCCAACTGGCAGAGCCAGCACAATGCTGGGGCACTGCCCCTCAAGGCTTTGGGCATGGGAGAACTGAAGGGGAGGGGGTGGGACATGGCGTGGCCTGGCTCCTCCCCCTCCCCAACTTCGGCACTCCCAGCAGGTCACTACCCCCAGCCGTTCTTTACTGTGTTACAGTATCATTTTGTGTAATTTTGGTTGGTGGTGTGCCCCCGGATTTTTTTAATGTTAAAAGTGTGCCGCGGCTCAAAAAAGGTTGGGAAACACTATATTATAGTGTGTGTGTGTGTGTGTGTGTGTATATATATATATATATATATATATATATATACATTATAATATATTGAAATTATAATATAATATAACATTATATTATTATTATATTATTATTATAAAATTATTATAAAATAATAAAAACCACTAAAATAAAATAAAATAACAGTGGGGGAGCTCCCACTGTTAGCCCCAGCTTCTGCCAACCCAGCAGTTTAAATACATGCAATTGTGAGGTCCTGCTTCTACAAGAAGGGAACATATACCAAAGTGCATTCACATTAATAGACACTGAGGAGGGACAGGCAAGATTTATTATTATCATATTGCAGACTTTTCCTATTGGCAACGCTCTTTTCCAAGTGGGTCATTCGGAACCCAGTAATTCGGTTTTACTAGGAAACCAGGGGTTGAGCCAAGCCCTTCTGAGAATTAGAGCAGTGGGTTCAAACGCTGAGATGCTGAACTTCCTCACTGAAAGGTTGCCAGTTCAAATCTGGGGAGTGGGGGGAACTCCCACTGTTAGCCCCAGCTTCTGCCAACCCAGCAGTTCAACTACATAGTAAACCACACACAGAGACCCCAACCCGCCTTTACCTCTTCCTTTTCTTTCCTCCTCTTTCTCCCCCACGGCTTCCTTGCTGAAGAGAGGGAGGCGGGGGCGGCTGCGGAGCAGCGTGGTGCTTAGTGTCCGGCGGGGGAGCAAAGTGCCTTCTGTCCCTTGTTGCGGCTCCGGGGAGCTTCCGCGGGAGGCCCCGCCTCACTGAGGGTCTCTGCATGATGCTGCCTGTGACCTCATCGCGCAGAGACCCTTGGGGAGGCAGGGCCTCACGCGGAAGCTCCCCTGGAGCCGCAACGAGGGACAGAAGGCACTTCGTCCCATCCCCCCCCGCCGGCGCCGCCCCCGCCTCCCTCTCTTCGGCAAGGAAGCCGTGGGCCAGATAGCATCATCCAGAGGGCCGGATGTGGCCCCCGGCCCGCAGGTTGCGCACCCCTGGCTTAGAGCCATTGGCAGAGGATGATGGAAGCTGCAGTTCACCACATCCTTACGCATTTTTGAATAAGAGTATTCATAAATTTCAAAACACGACTACTTCTAATGCTTATCAATACAAAATCTCAAACTTGGGCATCGATGGGACCCTAATATAATAATACATAATAACAATAATTTATAACCTGCCCTATCTCCTCAAGGTGACTCAGGGCAGCTTCCAGCAAAAATAAAACACAACGACAAACATTCAATGCCAGCAACAACATATCACAAATCAAACAATAGATTCGATAACAATTAAATAACAACGTAAATCAGTGTTTCTCAACCTTCCTAATGCCGCGACCCCTTAATTCAGTTCCTCATGTTGCGGTGACCCCCAACCATCAAATTATTTTCATTGCCACTTCAGAACTGTCATTTTGCTCCTGCTACGAATCATCATGTAAATATCTGATATTTCATTCACCTGACCAAATTTCACACAAATACCTAATATGCCTAAATTTGAATACTAGTGGAGTTGGGAGAGGGATTGATTTTGTCATTTGGGAGTTGTAGTTGCTGGGATTTATAGTTCACCTACAATCAAAAAGCATTCTGACCTCCACCAATGATGGAATTGAATCAAACTTGGCACACAGAACTGCCATGACCAACAGAACTTACTGGAAGGGTTTGGTGGGCATTGACCTTGGGTTTTGGAGTTGTAGTTCACCTACCTCCAGGTGGACTCAAACAATTTTTATTTATTATTCCAACTTGTATACCGCCACTCCCCGAAGGCTCGGAGCGGTATACAATGATGGATCCGGACCAAACTTGGCATGAATAGGTTGGTGTTGTGTTTAATGTAGTGCGAGATTTAATAGTGTGTGTGTTTTAAAGCTGACTATGTGAATATGTGTGTTTGAAGTGCTGTCTTAATGCTGTCCCAATGGTGAGGTGAAGGGGCACCCCACCGGAAAGGTGTAAGTGAAGGGCAGAGCAAGCTGCAGGCACCCGGGGCGCCCAGGGTATGGGAAAAATAGCGTGGCTCTGGGCCCAGAAAAACACAACTCTTTGACCTGTCTGGCCTGGCCTTGCATCCTATTACCATACCTCCTCCCCTGCCTCTCAGATCTCGCTCCTGAAGACGACAGTGAAGTGGTATAGGTGCACAGGTGCGAGATCTGAGCGGCAAAGAAAGGGGAAAATTACCATATTGAAATCAAATCTCATGCTTAAAAAAATTGTATTTGGTGTGCGTTGGAAGAAGGGTTACCCAAACTCTATATTTTAGAAATCAAATCTGATGTTCTTGCCAGGATGGCTGCTAGACCCTTGCCCAAAGGGACCAGGTGCCACCCCCCTTGGGGACCTCTTGGGAGGCTGTGGTGGCATAGAAACCAAAGGTGCCATGGGGACCCTTGGGTGCATAGAAACCAAAGGGATGGATTGGGGGGGGGGGGCTTTGTGGGACTCTCTGGGCAAGGTTCCCTCCCATTTGGCAAAAGGAGACATTCCTGGCATAGTTGGCCATTCACTCTCTTTTGAACAAGGACAAACCCCAAGGCTGGGCCCAGCCGGATCAGCCAGTCTGGCGGCAGATGGCCCAGGCGCACACCCAAACACGGAGGATGAAGGACAAGGGCACAGTCAACAAAATCATAGAACTATAGAGTTGGAAGGGACCTCTAAAGGCCATCTAGTCCATCTCCCTTCTGCTCTGCAGGAAAAACACTCTCAAAGCACCTCCCCAGGCAGACAGCAACCGAAGCACAAACAACCACATTGAGGACAACTGTCTATAGAATCATAGAGTTGGAGGAGACCACATGGGAAATCTAATCCAACCCCATGATGCCACACAATCAAAGCACCCGTGACAGGTGGCCATCCAGTCTCTGTTTAAAAGCCTCCAAGGATGGAGCTTCCACTGAACTCTGAGGCAGAGAGTTCCGCTGTTGAACAGCTCTTACAATCAGCAAGTTCTTGCTAATGTTCAGGTGGGATTTGAACCCATTGAGTGCTAGCCTCCAGGGCAGCAGAAAGGAAGCCTGCTTCCACTTTCTTAGGACAGTGTTTCCCAACCGCTGTAACGCGGCACACTTGCGGCACACCTCCTGATGTGCCGCAAGAAAAGCTCTCTGTCCCCCTTCCTTCCCCCCCCTTCTTCTGCCGAACTCCTGCTGCTTAGGGGGAGGAAGGGCTGGGCAGCAGCGAAGAAAAAGAAGGGGCCAGGGCGTCGCCTCCTTCGGCCGTTTCCCCAGCCAGCTTCCAATCTGCCATGACTCCTGCCCCTCGCTCGCTGAAGCCGCGCGGAGGAGGAGCCACGCCCACTGAAGACCGTCCAGCGCTCATGTTCCTCCTCTGTGGGAGAGCTGAAGTCGGGGGAGGGGCAGGGCATGGCGCAGCCTGGCTCCACCCCTCCCCCGGCTTTGGCACTCCCAGCAGCTGCTCCAGCCTTGAGGGGGCAGTGCCAAGCCAGCATTGTGCTGGCTCTGCCCCCGCTGGCTTGGCACTGCCCCCTCAAGGCTGGAGCAGCTGCTGGGATAGCTGAAGCCAGGGGAGGGGGCGGGGCATGGCCGGCCTGGCTCCGCCCCCTCCCCCCGGGTTCGGCACTCCCAGCAGCTGCTCCCAGCAGGCCACCATCCCCCAGCCGTTCTTTACTGTATTAAGAGTGTCATTTTGTGTCATTTTGGTTGGTGGTGTGCCCCCGGATTTTTTTAATGTTAAAAGTGTGCTGCGGCTCAAAAAAGGTTGGGAAACACTGCCTTAGGACATCCTTTGAAATGTATTTACTATGACGACTACTACTACTAGTAACAGCAACAACAAAGACTCAAGGTGGGCCCAGTAGTGATTGGCATACTGGGTGCAGGGCCTCAGGGCCTTGGCCTGCACTTAAAAACAATAGTCGCTAACAAAAATCATCATCTGGCACTTGGGAAGAGTCTGCAAACAACAGCCAGCTGAGTGATCTTGGCCACCAAATAATGTTTTATTTCTTACCCACCGCTCCTCGTGACTATTTATAAAGGAAGCGTAAGGTGAGGACACGCTGGATCATGACAAAAGGCTGGCCAAAGGGAAAGTGGGGCAGAGAAAGATGTGCCTTTGCTTTAAGATCAGGCCTGGGCAAACTTCGGCCCAAGTGTCTTGGACTTCAACTCCCACAATGCCTAACAGCCTCGAGCCTTTTCCTTTTCCCACTCAGCCACTTATATACCCTATAAACAAAGCATTTTCTTCTGTTGATGGCACTGAAACTAGTGTTCATCTTAGAATGAATGGCATGCGGATGTTTTTACATATGTTGTTGTTTGTTTGGCAGATGCTGCCCCCATGTGGCCAAAGGGAGGTAGTGCTACGGATGAGTCCGATCCTGTGGAGGTCTAAGGATTCCAAAGTGTTGTAGTCCAGCCTTTGATTGTGCCTGTACCTGGTCTCACTAGGGATTCTGGGCCTGTTGGTCAGACTGATGCTGACAGTGGGGATTCTGGGCCTGCAGGTGAGCTAGAGAATCAGGAGATTTTAAGCCCTGAGAATGAGGGAATGGGCTAAGAATGATGGAATGGGAAGTCTGACTTGGCCACGGTAGTACACGCTCTGGTTACATCCCGTATAGATTACTGCAATGCGCTCTACGTGGGGTTACCTTTGAAAACTGCTCGGAAGCTCCAACTGATCCAGCGAACGGCAGCCAGGTTGCTAACGGGAGCGGCGCTCAGGGAGCACACAACTCCAATGTTGCGTCAGCTCCACTGGCTGCCAGTATGCTACCGGGCACAATGCAAAGTGCTGCCTTTGGCCTATAAAGCACTAAACGTTTCCAGCTAATCTATCCAAACGCACCTCTCCCTGCGAACCCATCCCTTATTAAGAGCCTAGGTGTCCAACTGGACCCCTTGCTGAACATGGAGGCCCAGGTCTCCATGGTCAGCAAGACGTCGTTTTTCCACCTACGACAGGCTAGGCAACTGGCCCCCTACCTGTCCAGGAATGACCTGGCCACGGTGATCCAAGCGACGGTCACCTCGAGGCTGGACTACTGTAACGCCCTCTACGTTGGCCTTCCCTTGTCGACAATCTGGAAACTCAAGCTGGTGCAGAATGCCGCTGCTCGCTGCACCAGTGAGGGAGCACATCACTCCCATCCTTCGGCAACTGCACTGGCTTCCCATCGAGTACCGAGTTGCCTTCAAGGTGCTGGTTTTAACCTTTAAGGCCTTACACGGTCTAGGGCCTGTGTACCTAAGGGACCGCCTTACCCCATATGTTCCCCCGAGATCACTACGCTCGGAAGAGCAGAACCTCCTGGTTATTCCATCATCCCGCTCCTGTCACCTATCCAGCACAAGACAACGTGCCTTCTCGGCCGCGGCACCTGTGCTCTGGAATTCGCTTCCAGGTCACATTCGGGCAATTCCAGAACTCGCCCCTTTCCGAAGGGCGTGTAAGACTGCCCTCTTCAGGCTGGCGTTTGGCTAAACCCAAACGCAATCAACGTGCTCACGCCTGATCCTGCGGTCACTATGGCTATGTATTTGTTTTTATTGTATATTTTATTGTATGTTTTACTGACTGTCTTATTGTACATTTTAATTGCTGTAATCCGCCCCGAGCCTGCAGGGAGGAGCGGAATATAAAATGGAATAATAAATAAATAATCAGGGGAGGCCCTGCTCTTGATCCCACCGGCCTCACAAGCATGTCTGGCGGGGACGAGGGACAGGGCCTTCTCTGTGGTGGCCCCTCGGCTGTGGAACTCCCTGCCCAGGGATATCAGATCGGCCCCCTCCCTCCTAACCTTTCAGGAAAAAAAACTGAAAACTTGGCTCTTCGAACAAGCTTTTGGAGCTTCAGCTTAATCTGATAAACTTGAATTGGAAAATGACCCAGGAACGACTAAGACGACGGAACGGATAAGGACTGAATATGACGACATAGTTTTTAAATTATTTTGTTGTTCATTATTTTGATGTTTTTGATGTTTTTAGATATTCTGCAATGTGATGTTTTTATTCCATTGATATATTTATATATGGCATCGAATTGTGCAAACTGCTCACCCCCCTGAGTCGCCTTCGGGCTGATATGGGCGGGGTAGAAATTATGTAGATAAATAAATAATAGAGAATCATGAGGTTTTAAGCCCTGGGAATGAGAGCTCTCTGTCCCACATTCCAGGAAGGCAGTTCCTTAGAGCAGTGTTTCCCAACTGGTGGGCCGTGGCACACTAGTGTGCCATGAGCGATTATCAGGTGTGCCGTGGGAAATTACAGTGGAGAGAGAGAGAGAGCGAGCCTAGCAGGAAACTTCAGGCAGCGGAAATGAGGCTTTCCTGGCCGAAGCAGCAATGCCAGCCAGCCTGGCTGCAGTCAGGAAGAGCCCTTGGCGTCCAGAACTTTCCTTCCTCCCTCCTCCCTCTCTCCTTCCCTTCCTTCCTTCCCTCCCTCTACACGCCAAGGGCTACCTGGCCAGGCTGCGGATCCTCCTGCTTCCTGAGCCCTCTTCTGCCCTCCTCCCCTCCGGCAGCAAGGAGGAGGAGAGGGAGGAGGAGCCCGCGGGAGCTGCCCCCGTCCGACTCCGCTCCCAGAGGCTCGAGGCAAGGCTTTCTGCCCTCTAGCCCCTCGGCGCCGGGGGAAGGGAGCAACCCCTCAGCTGCTGGCCTCTCCTGGCTGGGCTCCGGGTTCGCTGCAGAGCAGAGCAGAGGCCGGGATGCGCAGCCCCACAGCCCAGTTTGGTTCCTTCCTGATCTGGCCCCAAGGCAACAGCATGGAAGCCGAAGGGACGCAGGGGGGAGGGAGGCACTCCTGGGAGGGGGGGCTGAACCCCTTCGGGAAGGAGAGCTGGGGATGGCGACGGCTGCGAGCCTCCGTCGCAGTTTGTTCTGAGGCTCGGAGCCACCCCGTGTGCTCAATTCCTATTCGTCCTGATCAGCCGAGCCTGTGTGCGCTTCGGCCACTCAGCGCAGCCTTCCCCCGCGGGACGGTGACGGGCCTCCTGCGTGTGGGCCTCCTGAGGGGGGGAGGGTGTTTGGCGGAAGCAGCGGCGTCACGAGGGGGGTGACAGTTAGTAAAATGACAGAGTGTCATTTTGTGTCATTTTGGTTGGTGGTGTGCCCAGAATTTTGTAAATGTAAAAAATTTACCGTGACTCAAAAAAAGTTGAAAATCACTGCCTTAGAAAGGCAAGGTCAGAGGCAGAAGTGAGCTCAGGGGAGGAAGAGACAACTCCAGGTGGACGAGCTAATGAGCAACAGTTAGATAGGAGATTGATGTTCCGTCAACATAGAGTATCTCGTGGAACACAGGGAAGCTCAGCTTGCCTATTAACAAAGAAGCCCTGATCAGTTTTGGAAGGGCAACGGAGAGGCTTTCTGCCTGTATTAGAAAGGCCAGCAGGGCATCCATTCAGTCCAGACAACATTGATTTTGGGCATCCACTCAGTCCAGACAACAAGTCAAGTCTACTAAGGGATTTTTAGTTCCAGGTTTCTACGTGTTCATGCTTCCTGTTCCTGTGGTCAGTTCTTGTGTTGAATGTTTAGACTTTACCTGCTTTTGTATTCCTGGTTCTTGATGCATTTCATGTACTTTGAACTCTGAGGATTATTCCTGGGTTTTGGTCATTAATTTTACACTATTTTGCTGGATTGCGCGCTCTCTCTCTCTCTCTCTCTCTCTCTCTCTCTATATATATATATATATATATATATATAAACAATGTTCTTAAGAACATAAGAACATAAGAACATAAGAAGAGCCATGCTGAATCGGGCCTCAGCCCATCTAGTCCAGCATTCTGTGTCACACAGTGGCCCACCAGTTGTACACAGGGATCTCTAGCAGAAAGGAGGGCAAAACCCTCACCTGCTCCTGACCCCCCACAACTAGTACCCGGGGAAAATCCTGCCTGCCTCCATCAACACAGAGGTGGCACTTGGATGTCCATTTCAGTAACTACTGATTCCCTTGGTATCCATGAATCTGTCTAATCCTGCCTTGAAGCTGTCCAGGCTGACATAACTGCTTTGCTATTGTATCTTGAACTGGACCGTGTGTTAAATGCAGAGGTGATTCCCAGCCTTGAAGTGCGACACAAAGGGACTGTATCACACCAGGGCCAACTTGGGTCATCCCTCCAGGAGTTTTGGACTTCCACAATTCCTACTGAGGGAGTTGAAGTCCAAAACACCTGGAGGGAGGACGCAAGCTGGCCCATTCCTGGACTATATCCTGCTTGCTTGATCAGCAGGGTCAGCCCTGGTTGGGATTTGGATGAGGACCCACCAAGGCACCCTGGGCAACAATCAGGCAAAATCACCTCTCAGGATTCTATGCGGAAGTCACGAGATATCCGTAAGACAATAGCCATTTAAAGGAACACACCCACCCTGAACTACTTTTGTCCATACCCATCCAGCTGTAAGGTCATGGGTTTCTTTTCCTCTGCGGGACCAAAAGATGGACCACAGGAGAGACGGTTGGCCCTGGCCTGAGAACAGCTGAATATGCAGCTTGGGTTTTTGGGTTTTCTTGCTCTACAACAGGCACTTGCGAACTTTCTAACCTGGGGGCCACATGCTAGCACTCCCTGCTAAGAGGACTGACTTTCTGGTGATGGAAGGAAGGAAGGAAGGAAAGAGAGAAGGAAGGACAAAAAGGAGGAAGTGAAGGATGGAAGGAGAAAGAGGAAGGTAATGAGGGGAAGGAGGGAGGTAAGGAGGGAGGTAAGAGAGAAGGAAAGACAAAAAAGAAGGATGAAAGGATGGAAGGAAGAAGAAAGGAAAAAGAGAAGGGAGGGAGGGAGGGCAAGGGAAGGAGGAAGGAAAGAGAGAAGAAGGGAAGGATGAAAGGGTGGAAGGTAATGGAGGGAGAAAGAGGGAGGTAAGGAAAGGAGGGAAGGAGGGAGGAAAGAGAGGATAGGATGGTGAGAGAGAGAGGAGGGCCTGAGTAAAGTGCCCGAGGGGCCATAGCTGGCCCTCAGGCCTGGTTTGCCCATGCCTGCTCTACAACATCCGCTTATAAATCAGCACTGACCAAATGAGACACGGGGGCTGACATCACAAACATCTCTCTGCAAGCTCAGGGCAGGTCGAGAGTACAGTTAACGAGCTCAACAAACACGAAAATGCCAGCTACACTGTTGTGTCTGTGCCTATGTACATACCAGCCATGCTGGGGAGAGGGCGGCCCTGACCACTTGAGGCAAAGCAATGGAGGATGAGGCCTGTCCCTCCCTTGCAACCCCCTACCCATTTCCCACTTACCTTCATGCTCCTGGAAGGTAACGATGGCGGTGTGGCCCCCTGAGAGGAGGCGTACCTCGCGCACGGGCCCCCCTCCGCTGCGCTTGCTCTCGAAGTAGAGCTCCAGCAGGTCCTTCTGCAGGGGCTCCCTCCGGCCTTGGCTGCGCACCAGCAGGCCCTCCGTCTGCTCCAGCCACTCCAGGCACAGCGCCGACCCCTCCAGCGGGCGGCCACCCACCTGCTCCGCCAGCAACAGGAATTCTGCCGGAGACACCGTCATCACCATCAATAGTGTAATATTAATACTGTATTGACTCGAGTCTCATGTGCCATCGAATCTAATGCACACCTCCATTTTCAAAACCCTGATATCAAAAAGAGAAAAAGAGTATTGACTGCCTAATGTAATGTGCAGCCGCAAAACGTGCAGTCTTTGTAATCTGGGGGGGCGGGGCTGGCAAAGGATGCTGGTGCCTCACCAAACTACAAATCCCAGGATGCCTTTGTCACTCTGCTAGATGGCAATAATTCAATATGCCGCATGAGATGGGTCCTTAAGAATGCTCTGAGCTTTCTTAAGGCTGCAGGACCTCTTACATTCTTCTAAAGAGGGCAACCCATGATCTTCTGGGCAAAAGTGCTGACCCTTTGGAGTGCCTTCCTATCTGCCACTTATATATCCTGTCTGATACATAAATACAGCAACAACAAAAGGTTTGAAATACAATTGAAATGTGCAAGAAGCTGCTTGGTGCAAGGGACACCATGCTGAAGTGGCCGCAAATGCCAGTCAGGGGCCAAACCTCTTTGGAAACCAACCAGGGGAAGGGGTGGCTGATTCTGAAGCCACAGCATTGCCTTTTTGGGCACAAAGGGGGGGCCCCCATTGCCCCATTACCTGCATGGCTGATGGGCCTCTGGAGCTGCACCAGGGCCTGCCTTCCGTCAGGGCTGCGGAAGAGGGAGTAGGTGCCCCGGTCGCACTTCAGCATGTGCTCCACATACAGCTCCACCAGGTCCTGGCTACTCTGGGGACTCAGGCCATGGAGGAGCACTTTCTTGGGGTCACGGGGAGGCCCCGATCGGACCTCCAGGCGGATGCCTTGCAAGACGTGGTCGGCTCTGGAGAGGACCCTCTCTGCATCTGAAGAGGAAGAAGAAGAGCTGAACAACGGGGGAATTTGTGGATGCAGCTGACCTGTCAAGGTCCCCATGATATTGGCGTGTTATTGTGGTAGCCGGGTCAGATTATGTGTCTTCTGATGAGGAGGAAGGGGATGCTGGGAGAGATTCAGAGGGCAGTTCAAACTACAGTGTTCCCTTGCTTATTGCTGGGGCTAGGTTCCAGGACCTCCCGCAATAAGTGAAAAACCGCGATGTAGGGATGCTCTGTTTATTTTAATATTTATACATTATTTTAGTAGTTATACACTTTTTAAAGTCTTTATAATCTTAAAATAAAGTGAAGGAAAGGAAGAAAAGGCCCCTCAAGCCTGGAGGGAGGGAGGGCTTAGGAGGGAAAGTGCCTTGGAGAGCGGTGGTGGCGGCAAAACCACACAAAACAGCGAAAATACCATGATATACATCTTTAATTAATTTTTTTTTAATCCGCAAAGCAGCGAGTCCGCAATAAGCGAACCACAAAGTAGTGAGGGAACACTGTAATTGGAGAAGTCAAGATCCCATGGGAACCTGCAAGAAGTGCAGGCTGAGAGAAATGTGGGAGACAAATGTTTGTCTAGCTGTCCTGAGTCCCCCTTTGGAGGTAAAGAAGGGTGGGGTACAAATATTTGAAATAATAATAATAGGTAGGTCAAGTCGATTGGAGTTACGGAGACAGTGTGCGCAACAAAGTCAGATTCGCTTTTTCCAGAGAATTAGAGATAAGGAGCGGAGAAGCAAGTGCGTGAGACATGATGTCATGAGAGGATTTGGAGTTTTTTTAAGTGGTTCCTGCTGGTACAACCTTTGTGAGAGCGACACAGCATTCAGGCAAAGAGCTCTTGGTTTTCTGGGTCTGTGTTCTTGGAATTTGATGTATTCATGTTTTTTTAAGCTGCATGTGCTTCCTGTTACTGTGTGGCATAATTTGCCTGCCATGGAATCATGTTAGCCTGTCTGTTAACTAGCCTGACATGACGGCAGTCGGGTGATCCAGCATTTGTGTGTCCTGCAATAATATTTATTTATTATCTTCAGTTCTACACCGCCCTTCAGGACGGCTTCACATATGCATCAAAGACAAAAACAGTATAAAATCATCAATAAAATTCATTCACATTCAGAATTATCATGCTGCTAAACCGGAATCCAGCCAAATAGATCCATAATCGTCACATCGTTACATTCAAGTCCAACTGCCATTGTCTACTAATACCTTTAGTCAAACGCCTGGGCCCACAGCCAGGTCTTTAGTTGTCCCCTGAAGGACAGGAGGGAGGTGGCCAACCTGATGTACTTAGGGAGGGAGTTCCACAGATGGGGGGCCACTGCTGAGAAGGCCCTGTCTTTCATCCCCACCAACCACATTTGCAAGAGTGGCAGGGTTGAGAGCAGGGCCTCTCCTGATGATCTTAAGCTACGAGATGGTTCATAGCAGGAGATGCGTTTGGACAGGTAATCTGGGCCAGAGCCATTTAGGGCTTTAAAGGTTAACACCAGCACTTTGAATTGTGCTTGGAAGCTGATCGGGAGCCAGTGGAGCTGGCGCAACAGAGGTGTGGTTCGCTCCTGTTAGTAACCTGGCTGCCGACCGCTGGACTAGTTGAAGCTTCCGATAAGTTTTCAAAGGCAGTCCCATGTAGAGTGCGTTGCAATAATCTATACAGGATGTAACAAGGGCAGACTGCCCAAGGAATGGGCAAAACACCTGGAGGGGCCCAAGTTTGCCCAGGCCTGCTCTGGAGACTTCTGGCCCACAGCTGCAGGTAGGCCACTCCAGAGGCGAAGGGAGCATGGGTTGGACAGCCTGGGTGGGCCTGGAGAGCAGGCCTGGGCCCACTTCCTCGGCCCTCTTTCTGGGCGTTTTGGACTGTTTGGAATTATACTCACATTTAGTTGAATTAAGTCTTAAAATATATTATATGGCTCTCACTGAAATAAATTTTCAAATATGTTGCTTTTATGGCTCTCTGAGTCATGGGGAGGGAGATCATTCTGACTTGGTTGTTTTATAAGTAGCTGGCATGCTGAAAAAGTGTGGGCACCCCTGGTCTACAGACCTCACATGCAACTCCTAGAATGATTCCATCAGTGTTGCCTCCGAAAAATCCTGCAAATCTCTTGGGAAGGCAGGCAGGGAAATGTCAGCATGCTGGGAGAAGAAGCAAAGACCACCAGCATTGAAGCGACGCTCCTCCGCCATGTACTCCACTGGACCGAAGGCCACGTTGTCCGAATGCCCAAGGATCACCGTCTCCTAAAGCAGTTATTATACACCCAACTCAAGAACTGAAAACGTAACGTTGGTAGGTAAGAAAAGAGATTTAAAGATGGGCTTAAAGCCAAAATTTAAAAATGTGGCATAGACACCAAGAGAGAACTGGGAAGCTCTGGCCCTTCAGCATTCCAACTGGAGGTCGGCTGTGACCAGCAGTGCTGCAGAATACGAAGAGGCATGAATGGCGGGCAAAAGAAAGAAACATGCCAAGAGGAAGGCATGTTAAGCCAACCCCGACTGGGACCGCCTTCCGTCTGGAAACTGATGCCCTCACTGCGGGAGAAGATGCAGATCAAGAATAGGGCTCCACAGCCACCTACGGACCCACCGCCGAGACACCGCACCTGGAAGACCATCATCCTGGAGCTAAGAAGGAACGCCTAAGGAAATAACTGTACTACCCATGGTTCACTCCTGTTAGGATAAACGAAATGTCAGCCCAGGGAGGGGCCAGGCCGGAAAATAAGGGGTGGGGGCGGCTGCAGCTGCTCAATCGGGTCCCTCACCCTGGAGGGGCCGAAGTTTGCCCAGGCCTGCTCTGGAGACTTCTGGCCCACAGCTGCAGGTAGGCCGCTCCAGAGGCGAAGAGTGCTTGGGTTGGAGTGCCTGGGTGGGCCTGGAAAGCAGGCCTGGGCCCACTTCCTCGGCCCTCTTTCTGGGTGTTTTGGGCTGTTCAGAATTGTGGGAGTTGTAGTCCAAAACACCTGGAGGGGCCAAAGTTTGCCCAGGCCTGCTCTGGAGACTTCTGGCCCACAGCTGCAGGTAGGCTGCTCCAGAGGCGAAGGGTGCTTGGGTTGGAGTGCCTGTGTGGGCCTGGAAAGCAGGCCTGGGCCCACTTCCTCGGACCTCTTTCTGGGTGTTTTGGACTGTTCGGAATTGTGGGAGTTGTAGTCCAAAACACCTGGAGGGGCCGAAGTTTGCCCAGGCCTGCTCTGGAGACTTCTGGCCCACAGCTGCAGGTAGGCTGCTCCAGAGGCGAAGGGTGCTTGGGTTGGAGTGCCTGGGTGGGCCTGGAAAGCAGGCCTGGGCCCACTTCGTCGGCCCTCTTTCTGGGTGTTTTGGGCTGTTCAGAATTGTGGGAGTTGTAGTCCAAAACACCTGGAGGGGCCGAAGTTTGCCCAGGCCTGCTCTGGAGACTTCTGGCCCACAGCTGCAGGTAGGCTGCTCCAGAGGCGAAGGGTGCTTGGGTTGGAGTGCCTGGGTGGGCCTGGAAAGCAGGCCTGGGCCCACTTCCTCGGCCCTCTTTCTGGGTGTTTTGGACTGTTCGAATTGTGGGGTTGTAGTCCAAAACACCTGGAGGGCCGGTTTGCCCAGGCCTGCTCTGGAGACTTCTGGCCCACAGCTGCAGGTAGGCCGCTCCAGAGGCGAAGAGTGCTTGGGTTGGAGTGCCTGGGTGGGCCTGGAAAGCAGGCCTGGGCCCACTTCCTCGGCCCTCTTTCTGGGTGTTTTGGGCTGTTCAGAATTGTGGGAGTTGTAGTCCAAAACACCTGGAGGGGCCGAAGTTTGCCCAGGCCTGCTCTGGAGACTTCTGGCCCACAGCTGCAGGTAGGCTGCTCCAGAGGCGAAGGGTGCTTGGGTTGGAGTGCCTGTGTGGGCCTGAAAGCAGGCCTGGGCCCACTTCCTCGGCCCTCTTTCTGGGTGTTTTTGGACTGTTCGAATGTGGGAGTTGTAGTCCAAAACACCTGGAGGGCCGAAGTTTGCCCAGGCCTGCTCTGGAGACTTCTGGCCCACAGCTGCAGGTAGGCTGCTCCAGAGGCGAAGGTGCTTGGGTTGGAGTGCCTGTGTGGGCCTGGAAAGCAGGCCTGGGCCCACTTCCTCGGACCTCTTTCTGGGTGTTTTGGACTGTTCGGAATTGTGGGAGTTGTAGTCCAAAACACCTGAGGGGCAGTTTGCCCAGGCCTGCTCTGGAGACTTCTGGCCCACAGCTGCAGGTAGGCTGCTCCAGAGGCGAAGGGTGCTTGGGTTGGAGTGCCTGGGTGGGCCTGGAAAGCAGGCCTGGGCCCACTTCGGCCCTCTTTCTGGGTGTTTGGACTGTTCGGAATTGTGGGAGTTGTAGTCCAAAACACCTGGAGGGGCCGAAGTTTGCCCAGGCCTGCTCTGGAGACTTCTGGCCCACAGCTGCAGGTAGGCTGCTCCAGAGGCGAAGGGTGCTTGGGTTGGAGTGCCTGGGTGGGCCTGGAAAGCAGGCCTGGGCCCACTGGCCCTCTTTCTGGGTGTTTTGGACTGTTCGGGTGTGGGGAGTTGTAGTCCAAAACACCTGGAGGGGCCGAAGTTTGCCCAGGCCTGCTCTGGAGACTTCTGGCCCACAGCTGCAGGTAGGCCACTCCAGAGGCGAAGGGTGCTTGGGTTGGAGTGCCTGTGTGGGCCTGGAGAGCAGGCCTGGGCCCACTTCCTCGGCCCTCCTTCCGGGTGTTTTGGGCTGTTCGGAATTGTGGGAGTTGTAGTCCAAAACAGAAGTTTGCCCAGGCCTGCTCTGGAGCCTTCTCGCCCACAGCTGCAGGTAGGCCGCTCCAGAGGCGAAGGGTGCTTGGGTTGGAGTGCCTGGGTGGGCCTGGAAAGCAGGCCTGGGCCCACTTCCTCGGACCTCTTTCTGGGTGTTTTGGACTGTTCGGAATTGTGGGAGTTGTAGTCCAAAACACCTGGAGGGGCCGAAGTTTGCCCAGGCCTGCTCTGGGGACTTCTCGCCCACAGCTGCAGGTAGGCCGCTCCAGAGGCGAAGGGTGCTTGGGTTGGAGTGCCTGTGTGGGCCTGGAGAGCAGGCCTGGGCCCACTTCCTCGGCCCTCCTTCCGGGTGTTTTGGGCTGTTCGGAATTGTGGGAGTTGTAGTCCAAAACAGAAGTTTGCCCAGGCCTGCTCTGGAGCCTTCTCGCCCACAGCTGCAGGTAGGCCGCTCCAGAGGCGAAGGGTGCTTGGGTTGGAGTGCCTGGGTGGGCCTGGAAAGCAGGCCTGGGCCCGGAGACGTCTGGCCCACAGCTGCAGGTAGGCCGCTCCAGAGGCGAAGGGTGCTTGGGTTGGAGTGCCTAGGTGGGCCTGGAGAGCAGGCCTGGGCCCACTTCCTCGGCCCTCTTTCTGGGTGTTTTGGACTGTTCGGAATTGTGGGAGTTGTAGTCCAACATACCTGGAGGGCCGTAGTTTGCCCAGGCCTGCTCTGGAGCCTTCTCGCCCACAGCTGCAGGTAGGCCGCTCCAGAGGCGAAGGGTGCTTGGGTTGGAGTGCCTGGGTGGGCCTGGAGAGCAGGCCTGGGCCCACTTCCTGGGCGTTTTGGACTGGGAAGGGGCCTGAGGCTGTGAGGAATTGTGGGAGTTGAAGTCCAAAACACCTGGAGGGGCCGAAGTTTGCCCAGGCCTGCTCTGGAGACGTCTGGCCCACAGCTGCAGGTAGGCCGCTCCAGAGGCGAAGGGTGCTTGGGTTGCTCTCCAGGCCCACCCAGGCCCTCCAACCCATGCTCCCTGGTTTGCAGGTTGTGTGTTCCCCAATTCCCTCGGGCTTCCCTCGGGGAACGCGCCCCACTCTCCCCGTGTCTCCAGGGCAGGCCCAGCTCCTCGGTGACGCCCCCCGTGGCCTCCTCCATCCGGGTCCCCTGACCTGAGGCCTGCTCGAAGGCCAGGAGGGCGCGGGAGCCCTTCCGCCGGAACTCCCTCACGGGGCCCCCTCCGGACCGGCGCCGGTTCTCGAAGTACAGCACCAGCAGCTCCTCCGCGGCCTCCGGGGGGAAGCCCCGCACCTCCACCCACGCCCAGGCCGGGCCCAGCGGCGCCTCCGCCGCCATCCTCCCGCTTGCTTCCCCTCAGAGGCCGCGCCAGGGAGGCAGGAAGCGAAAGCGAAAGCAAAGGCGGGGCCAGGCCGGAGAATAAGGGGCGGGGCCGGCTGCAGCTGCCCAATCGGGTCCCTCCCCCGCTTGCTCCGCCCACATTCCCCGCCCCTGTGACGTCACCGCTTCTCTCAAACTGGGCAAACTTGGGCCTTTCAGGTGTTTTGGAC
Organism: Anolis apletophallus; assembly: GCA_030556195.1. Lineage (NCBI taxonomy): Eukaryota > Metazoa > Chordata > Lepidosauria > Squamata > Anolidae > Anolis > Anolis apletophallus. Next base: position 151,900,446 of record JARBWK010000007.1, on the reverse strand, counting down.
TTCATCTACCCACAATTCCTCACGGCCCCAGGCCCCTTCCTTGGAAGGGGCCTGAGGCTGTGAGGAATTGTGGAGTTGAAGTCCAAAACACCTCAAAGCCCAAGTTTGCCCAGGCCTGCTTCCTTTGGAAGGGGCCTGAGGCAGTTAGGGATTGTGGGAGTTGAAGTTCAAAACACCTGAAAGGCCCAAGTTTGCCAGGGCCTTCTTCCTTTGGAAGGGGCCTGAGGCTGTGAGGAATTGTGGGAGTTGAAGTCCAAAACACCTCAAAGGCCCAAGTTTGCCCAGGCCTGCTTCCTTTGGAAGGGGCCTGAGGCAGTTAGGGATTGTGGGAGTTGAAGTTCAAAACACCTGAAAGGCCCAAGTTTGCCCAGGCCTTCTTCCTTTGGAAGGGGCCTGAGGCTGTGAGGAATTGTGGGAGTTGAAGTCCAAAACACCTCAAAGGCCCAAGTTTGCCCAGGCCTGCTTCCTTTGGAAGGGGCCTGAGGCTGTGAGGAATTGTGGGAGTTGAAGTCCAAAACACCTCAAAGGCCCAACTCTGCCCAGGCCTGCTTCCTTTGGAAGGGGCCTGAGGCTGTGAGGAATGGGAGTTGAAGTCCAAAACCCCTCAAAGGCCCAAGTTTGCCCAGGCCTGCTACCTTTGGAAGGGGCCTGAGGCTGCGAGGACTAGTGGGAGTTGAAGTCCAAAACACCTCAAAGGCCCAAGTTTGCCCAGGCCTGCTTCCTTTGGAAGGGGCCTGAGGCAGTTAGGGATTGTGGGAGTTGAAGTTCAAAACACCTGAAAGGCCCAAGTTTGCCCAGGCCTGCTTCCTTTGGAAGGGGCCTGAGGCTGTGAGGAATTGTGGGAGTTGAAGTCCAAAACACCTCAAAGGCCCAACTCTGCCCAGGCCTGCTTCCTTTGGAAGGGGCCTGAGGCTGTGAGGAATTGTGGGAGTTGAAGTCCAAAACACCTCAAAGGCCCAAGTTTGCCCAGGCCTTCTTCCTTTGGAAGGGGCCTGAGGCTGTGAGGAATTGTAGGAGTTGAAGTCCAAAACACCTCGAAAGGCCCAACTCTGCCCAGGCCTGCTTCCTTTGGAAGGGGCCTGAGGCAGTTAGGGATTGTGGGAGTTGAAGTTCAAAACACCTGAAAGGCCCAAGTTTGCCCAGGCCTGCTTCCTTTGGAAGGGGCCTGAGGCAGTTAGGGATTGTGGAGTTGAAGCCCAACACACCTGAAAGGCCCAAGTTTGCCCAGGCCTGCTTCCTTTGGAAGGGGCCTGAGGCTGTGAGGAATTGTGGGAGTTGAAGTCCAAAACACCTCAAAGGCCCAAGTTTGCCCAGGCCTGCTTCCTGTGGAAGGGGCCTGAGGCTGTGAGGTCTTGTGGGAGTTGAAGTTCAAAACACCTGAAAGGCCCAAGTTTGCCCAGGCCTGCTTCCTTTGGAAGGGGCCTGAGGCAGTTAGGGATTGTGGGAGTTGAAGTTCAAAACACCTGAAAGGCCCAAGTTTGCCCAGGCCTGCTTCCTTTGGAAGGGGCCTGAGGCTGTGAGGAATTGTGGGAGTTGAAGTTCAAAACACCTGAAAGGCCCAAGTTTGCCCAGGCCTGCTTCCTTTGGAAGGGGCCTGAGGCTGTGAGGAATTGTGGGAGTTGAAGTTCAAAACACCTGAAAGGCCCAAGTTTGCCCAGGCCTGCTTCCTTTGGAAGGGGCCTGAGGCAGTTAGGGATTGTGGGAGTTGAAGTCCAAAACACCTGAAAGGCCCAAGTTTGCCCAGGCCTGTGCTAATAACATAATATAATACATTATATTAATTACATTTATAGCTAATATATTTTATTTTAATATAAATCTACTAGCTGTACCCGGCACGCGTTGCTGTGCCCTTTTTAGGAGATGCGAGGAAGTCCCATCATCCACGGTGTGCCCTCCTCTAAACTGCAGTTGGATGGAGTGTGGGTCATGGGGGGCATAGTGTGCCAAGTTGGGTCTTTATCGGTCTTGGTTCTGGGCCGCAGAGGTCTGTGGGGAATGATGGGTTTTGAAGTACTGTACATAAGAACATAAGAACATAAGAAGAGCCATGCTGAATCGGACCTCAGCCCATCTAGTCCAGCATTCTGTATCACACAGTGGCCCACCAGTTGTACACGGGGATCTCGAGCAGAAGGGAGGGCAAAACCCTGACCTGCTCCCGACCCCCCACAACCAGTACCCGGGGAAATCCTGCCTACCTCAACCAACTCCGAGGTGGCACTTGAATGTCCTTTTCAGTAACTACCGATACACTTGGTATCCATGAATCTGTCTAATCCTGCCTTGAAGCTGTCCAGGCTGACCGCTGTCACAACCTCCTCTGGAAGTGAGTTCCATAACCCAATGACCCTCTGGGTGAAGAAATATTTCCCTTTATTAGTCCTAACTTTCCTACCTTGGAGCTTTAGGGAGTGCCCCCTAGTCCTAGTGTTGTGTGACAGAGAAAATAATTTTTCTTTATCCACCTTTTCTATCCCATGCATGATTTTATACACTTCGATCAAGTCACCTCTTAAACGCCGTCTTTCAAGGCTGAAAAGACCAAGGCGTTGCAACCTGGTTTCATAAGGGAGCTGCTCCATCCCTTGGATCATTTTTGTTGCCCTTCTTTGTACCTTTTCCAGTTCCGTTATATCCTTCTTGAGGTGCGGTGACCAGAATTGTACACACTACTCCAGATGTGGCCTCACCATAGATTTGTAGAGAGGCAATACAACATTTGCCGACCTATTTTCGATTCCCTTCCTGATCATGCCTAGCATAGAATTTGCTTTTTTCACTGCTGCTGCGCACTGGGTTGACATCTTCATTGAGCTGTCCACCAAAACCCCAAGATCCCTTTCCTGGTTTGTCTCGGAAAGCTTTGACCCCATCAATTGGTAGGTGTATTTGGGGTTCTTTGCCCGATGTGCATGACTTTACACTTGTTTAGGTTAAAATGCATTTGCCACTTTGTTGCCCATTCACTCAATTTCGAGAGATCTTTCTGGAGCTCTTTACAATCAGTTTCATTTTTAACTACCCTGAACAATTTAGTGTCGTCTGCAAACTTTGCTACCTCAGAATTCACTCCTACATCCAGGTCATTAATGAATAAATTAAAAAGTAACGGACCCAAAACTGAACCTTGGGGTACGCCACTTCTCACCTCTTTCCACCCAGAGAAATGTCTGTTTATTACCACCCTTTGTTTCCTACAGTTTAGCCAGGTTCCAATCCAGGACAAGACCTGTCCCCTGATTCCATGGCTGAAGAGCTTATTTAGGAGCCTTTGGTGAGGGACTTTGTCAAAAGCCTTTTGAAAGTCAAGGTAAACAATATCAATTGGGTCCCCTTTATCTATGTGTTTATTTACACCCTCAAAGAATTCTAACAAGTTAGTAAGACATGATTTGCCTTTGCAGAAACCATGTTGATTTTCTTTCAGCAATGCCTGTTTGGATTCTGGAAAGCCTCGGCGGAAAGGGCCCGATCATCATTATTTGGGATGGTAGGGACCATCGTCAATTGCCGAATTATCCTGAACAATTGAGCCGGGCGTGAATCTGCAGACGCTATCAAGGAGGCATAGTGGGAATTTTTCGCCTCCTTGACAGCTTGCTCATAAACCTTCCTGAAGAGCTCATAAGCTGATTCCGAGGGTCCGTCACGGAGCTTCCTTCACATGCGCTCTAGCCGTCTCTTCTCCCGCTTCATGGATCTAAGATCTTCAGTGAACCATGGAGAGCAGCGTTTGCGGGGTTTGAGAGGGCATTTAGGGGCAATCTCGTCCAGAGCAGCAGATAACTTACAGTTCCAGGTGGTAACTAGCTCATCGAGCGAGTTGCTGACAGGCTCCAACTCCCTCAGGGCATTCAGGAACCTGGTTGATTCCATAAGTCCCTTCGGGCGAACCCAAATCGGTTCGGCACCCTTGGCGGGGGGACGTAGTTGTTCGACCCGGACTCTTAGAGCACAGTGGTCCGACCATGGCACCTCTATTACGGAGGTGACGGACACTTTTATTTATTATTTATTATTTATTTATTAAGTTCGGCTTAATATACCGCTCTCTCTGGCGCCCAGAGCGGTTCACAAAGTTTGTGCAAATAAAACAAGTAAAATACATTAAAATACAGTAAAACAATTAAAACACCCGAGTTAAAACAAATTGCCAGCCAATAGAATAGTTGGCAGTGGCGTGGTAACAGCGGCCCACAGCAGGTAGTGGGAGTTGGCTATGGGCCGAATGCCTGCCTAAATAGCCATGTTTTTACTGCTCTGGAGGAACGGCAAGAGAGCTCGGATGGCGGATCTCTTCTCGGAGGCCGTTCCACAGAGCTGGCGCGGCAGCGGTAAATGCCCTCCGGCGTGTGCTAGTCAATTTACAAACCCTGATATTAGGCACATCCAGAAGGTTGAGTCCCTCTGAGCGCAGTGATCTCCTGGGCACATAAGGGGTAAGCCGCTCCTTCAGGTACACTGGCCCCAAACCAAATAAGGCCTTGAAAGTTAGAACTAACACCTTGAAGATTACCCGGAATTCAATCGGAAGCCAGTGCAGTTCGGCGCAGGAGTGGCGTCACATGATCAGATCTTAAGGCTCCCGAGAGCAGACGCTGCCGCGTTCTGCACCAGCTTAAGCTTCCGGATTGCCGACAAGGGTAGGCCAATGTACAGCGCATTACAGTAATCGAGCCTCGAGATGACCGTGGCTTGGATCACCGTGGCCAGGTCGCAACGGGAGAGGTAAGGAGCCAGACGTTTTGCCTGACGTAGATGAAAGAAGGCTGTCTTGCAGGCGCAGGCAATCTGCTCCTCCATAGACAACTGGGCGTCCAGCCGGACCCCTAGACTTTTACAGACGGTTGCGGATGAAGGGTCGCACCGTCAAACGCGGCAACTGGGTCTCTACCCCCTCGGGCGGCCCAGCCACAAGATCTCGTCCTTCGCGGGTTCACCTTCAACTTACTGGCTCGCAGCCATCCAGTAACGGCCTCCAGGCAGAGATGGAAATTATCGGGCACAGAGACCACCCGGGGTCCATCCTCAGAATGAGCTGGGTGTCATCAGCGTACTGATGGCACTCCAGCCCAAAACTCCGCACCAGTTGGGCGAGTGGTCGCATATAGATGTTAAATAACAGCGGGAGAGGATAGCCCCTGAGGGACCCCACAACGTAAGGGGGAGCCCTCGGAGGCCACCCTCCCCACTTCACTCGCTGCCGGCGGTTTTGGAGGAAGGAGGACAGCCAGTTGAGGGCTGTCCCTTCACCCGCCACCGCCAGGCGGTGTGTCAAAAGTTGGTAATCGACAGTATCAAACGCTGCCGTGAGGTCCAATAACACGAGCAGCGCCGTTCCGCCGATCCAAATGGCAGCGGAGTAGGTCTGTGATGGAGACCAGGACAGTCTCCGTCCCATGGCCTGAACGGAAGCCGGACTGGAAGGGGGTCCAGCCAGGTTGTCTCATCCAAGAATGCCTGCAGCTGGTCCATTGCTGCCCTCTCAATTACCTTGCCCAGGTACGGACGGTTGGACACTGGGCGGTACTGGAGGAGCCGCGGGGTCTAATCCGGGCTTCTTCAGCAATGGACTGACCACCGCCTCTTTAACTCCTCTGGAAGGCTCTTGCTCAAGGGAGCAGTTGACTATATTCAACAGAGGGTCTCGTGAACCCTCCACGCAGCTCGAATCAACGTGGAGGGGCACGGATCGAGGGAGCAGGTGGTCGGTCGAAGGGCTGCGACAATCTTGTCAACATCCTCTGCGTCCAGTGGCCGAAACCGGTCGAAGGTGGACCCGGCGGAGGGCCACGGAGTCTCAAGCTCCTGTACTGTATCAACCGTGGCAGGGAGGTCCCGGCGGAGCATCGCAATCTTGTCTGCAAAGTGATTCTGAAAAACCTCGGCTGAGAGGGGCCCGATCATCATTATTTAGGATGGTAGGGACCATCGTCAACTGCCGAATTATCCTGAACAATTGAGCCGGGCGTGAATCTGCAGACGCTATCAGGGAGGCATAGTGGGAATTTTTCGCCTCCTTGACAGCATGCTCATAAGCCTCCATAAAGAGCTTATAAGCTGATTCCGACGGTCCGTCACGGAGCTTCCTCCACATGCGCTCTAGCCGTCTCTTCTCCCGCTTCATGGTTCTAAGGTCTTCAGTGAACCACGGGGAGCAACGCATGCGGGGTTTGAGAGGGCGTTTAGGGCGATCTCGTCGAGGGCAGCAGATAGCTTGCAATTCCAGATGGTAACTAGCTCATCGGACGAGTCGCTGACAGGCTCCAAATCCCTCAGGGCATTCAGGAACCGAGTTGGTTCCATAAGTCCCTTCGGGCGAACCCAAATTGGTTCGGCACCCTTGCCGGGGGGGCGTGGTTGTTCGACCCGGACTCTTAGAGCACAGTGATCCGACCATGGCACCTCTATTACGGAGGTGGCGGACACTTGGACACCTGCCGAGAAGATCAGATCGAGGGTGTGACCAGCCCGATGTGTGGGGCCCGACCTAGAAAGGAGAGGCCTAATGCGCCATGGTCGACACCAGGTCCCCTGCTGCAGATGGGGAGGAGGCTGTGTCGGCGTGGACATTGAAGTCCCCAGCACCACAAGTCTAGGGAACCTCAATGCCCACCCGCCACAGTCTCCAGCAGCAGGGATAGACTCCTTGCCGGTGCGCTAGGTGCTCGGTACACCAGCAAGAAGGCTACACTCTCCGGGGCTCCCCACATCAGACCGACACTTTCAATCCCGTCTGCCTCCAGCGCAGGGACCGCTCTAAGATGTAACAGGTCACGGGCGAGGATCGCCACGCCTCCCCGCCTCCTGTTCCTATTCTGGTGAGTGACGGCGCGCCGGTAGGGACCAGTTCTTGCAGGCAGATGTCGTCACCGTCTTGGAGCCAGGTCTCCGTGATGCAGCATAGGTCAGCTCGCTGGTCTTCAATAAAGTCCTTGATGGTTGCTGTCTTATTCCTGGCAGAACGCGTTCACTAACACCAGAGAGGTAGGGAGGAGATTGGAGACCCGTCATCAGTGTACTTCGGGATAGGACGCAGGTCAGAGGCACTCCGAGTCATACATCGACTCTGGGTGCCTCTCGCTTTCGGCCTGTGCCTAATGCTGCGCCTCCCCGGCCCAGAGATCACTGCAATAGGGGCCCCACTAGTGGAATCTAACACTGCCCATGAGGACACCCGCAGAGAAGATCAGATCGACAGTGTGACCGGCCCGATGTGTGGGGCCCGAATTGGAAAGGGAGAGGCCCAGTGCCGCCATGGTCGACACTAGGTCCCCTGCTGCAGATGGAGGGAAGGCTGTGTCGGCGTGGACATTGAAGTCCCCCAGCACCACAAATCTAGGGAACCTCAATGCCCACTCCGCCACAGTCTCCAGCAGCAAGGATAGGCTCCTTGCCAGTGCGCTAGGTGCATGGTACACCAGCAAGAAGGCTATGCTCTCCCCACATCAGACCGACACTTTCAATCCCGTCTGTCTCCAAAGCAGGGACCGCTCTAAGATGTAATAGGTCACGGGCGAGGATCGCCATGCCCCCCGCCTCCCGTTCCTGTTCTGGTGAGTAACAACGCAGTCAGCGGGTACCAGTCCTTGCAGGCAGATGTCATTGCTGTCTTTAAGCCAAGTCTCGGTAATGCAACAGAGGTCGACTCGATGGTCTTCGATGAAATCTCTAATGGTTGCAGTTTTATTCCTGGCTGAGCGCGCATTTACTAACACCAGAGAGGTAGGGAAGGAGATTGGAGGCCTGTCATATGTAGTAGTATTATTAATAATATTACAGTACAATGGGTTTTTTGCTGGAGATTTTTTTTACAGACTCGTAAATTAGTTAAATTAGCTTCCCCACACATAGGTGGTCCCTAAATTTCCTACTTGACAGATGCAACTGCCTTTCGGGTTGCCAAGGCCGACAACAAACTACACAATTGCCGGAAACTCACTCCGACCTGGGCTGGCTTTGAACTCATGACCTTTTGGTCAGTAGTGATCTTTAATGCAGCTGACACCCAGACAGCTGTGAATATAAATATTGCTCTTCCAGCAGTTACCAACCTACCTATCTGCAATGCCAGAAATACAGCTTAATGGTGTCACATTAGAAAATGTTGATCATTTCCGCTCTCTTGGCAGCCCCCTCTCCACAAAAGTCAACACTGACACTGAAGTACAACACCGCCTGAGGTCTGTGAGTGCCGCATTTTCGCGAATGAAGCAGAGAGTGTTTGTGAACCGGGACATCTGTAGGGAGACCAAGGGGCTTGTTGATAAAGCCATTCCCCTCCCAACCCTGCTCTACGCCTGCGAAACGTGGACTGTCTACAGACCTCACATGCAACTCCTAGAATGATTCCATCAGTGTTGCCTCCAAAAAATCCTGCAAATCTCTTGGGAAGGCAGGCAGGGAAATGTCAGCATGCTGGAAGAAGAAGCAAAGACCACCAGCATTGAAACGACCAGGGTTGCCACTTTTTGATATAAGAAATAAGGGACATTTACCTAAAAATATGGGATTTTTCACAAAAATAAGGGACACTTCATAAAAACTTCTGTCCCCCCCCCCCCGGGGGGGGGGCTTTTGTGGGTCCTACTCCCCCAATAATGTCCGATACTAGCAATGTGTTTGTGCCTGCTGCCTGAGGGCACTTCCACACAGCCATATCCCCCACAAGTGGGATCCTGCGCGAGCGGAGCTTCTTTCCTGCAGGAAGGCAAAGCCGTGTGGGGCTCCCTCTCTGGAAGAACCTCGGAAGCCTTTCCTCCAGGCCCGGCTCCAGACGGGCCTTAGCCACCTCGAGCCACACTTCCTTTGCTCCTCTCCACCTCCAGAAAGGCCCCTCCGCTTCCCGCAAAGGTCTGTTGGCCTTCTCTGCCCGGCGTGTCTCCTCAGGCCAGGCCCACCGGGAGGGAGGGAGGCTGACATGCCTTGGCGACCAGGCCCAGCAGCTCTGGCCCCGGCGCTGCCAGCCCTGTCCTGCTCACGTCCAGCTCCTCCAAGGCTGGGAAGTGGGTGCCCAGCTCTGCCAGAAGGCTGCCCGAAGGCGACAGCCACGACCTCGAAGGGGGGGGGGGCGAAGGGCCGCCCACCTCCTCCTCCTACGCTGCCTCTGGCTCCTCTCCTCCGCCATCTCCTGCAGCCTACTGCGGCGTCCAGGCACCCTCTCCAGCTCCCTTCAGTACCCAAGGGGCGGGACATCCGGAGAGCTCAAACTGTGCCCTTCCGCTCTCGAGCGGGCCCACACCTGCCTGTTTGGCTTTGCTTCTTGGCCGAGCGCCCGAAGCAGCTCCATTGGAGCGCAAGCACCATGGAGAAGCTGCTGACGGTGTGGCCCGGCCTCGCCTCCTGCTGCCACCTGTCCTGTCAATACGGGACACGACCTGAAAAAACGGGACATGAATTTTAGAGCTGAAATACGGGACGTCCCGTAGGATACGGGACATGTGGCAACCCTAGAAGCGACGCTGCTCTGCCATCAACTCCGCTGGACCGGCCACGTTGTCCGAATGCCCGACCACCATCTCCCAAAACAGTTATTATGCACCCAACTCAAGAACGGGAAATGTAACGTTGGTAGGTAGGAAAAGAGATTTAAAGATGGGCTTAAAGCCAAAATTTAAAAATGTGGCATAGACACCAAGAGAGAACTGGGAAGACTTGGCCCTTCAGCATTCTAACTGGAGGCCAGCTGTGACCAGCAGTGTTGCAGAATACGAAGAGGCATGAATGGAGGGCAAAAGAAAGAAACACGCCAAGAGGAAGGCATGTTAAGCCAACCCCGACCAGGACCGCCTTCCGTCTGGAAACCGATGCCCTCACTGCGGGAGAAGATGCAAATCTAGAAAAGGGCTCCACAGTCACCTGCGGACCCACCGCTGAGACACCGCACCTGGAAGACCATCATCCTGGAGCTAAGAAGGATGGCCTAAGGAAGTAACTGTACCCATGGTTCACTCCTGATAGGATAAACGAAATGTCAGCACAGGGAAGGAGTTCAGGCTGCGAAGGCGGCACTCTCTGCCAGGGGGAGCCCCTTCGCTCCCAGACACTGTTTCCCATGCGCTGCCCTTCCATGCCTTTGGAACTCCATCTCCCAGAATCCCTCATTATGGAACGAGGTAGCTGACACTTCTGGAAGTCCAAACAAGCCAAGTTTGAGGAATAGGGGATTTTTTTGCACTTCTTTTGAATGTTGCTCATGTTGCTTCTAGAATGCAGGCAGTTTGATGCCACTTGGACTGTTATTTATAGATTTATTGATTTATATCCCGCTTTATCTCTCCCTACGGAGACTCAAAGCAGCGCACAATTTAAAAATATTACAGTACAACTTAAAATTTACTAATATACAATAATTAAAACATGACATTATTAAATACTATAAGCAGTATTATATTTAACATGAGTATTATTATATTGCAATATTATCGGTATTGTATTGCATTATAATATTATTAATATATGTATATATAAGGTTGTTGTAGATTTCTCGGGCTATATGGCCATGTTCTAGAAGCATTCTCTCCTGACGTTTCACCTGCATCTATGGCAGGCATCCTCAGAAGTTGTGAGGTCTCCAGAAGTATATATATTATATTATTAGCATAGCACAATATTAGTATTATATATCATTATATTGTACTGTATTATTATACCACAATATATTACTCACTACTAGTATATTATACTATTAATGATAGCGTACAACCAAGGGCCCCCTGCCTTCAAGTTATTTTTATTTATTTATTTTATTTGTTCAATCTTATATTCCGCCCCTCCCGGTCGGCTCGGGGCGTTGATCTGACCTGCAGCAGGGAGTTCCGCAGTTCCTGGATGCCCCATTGGGCCAACATTGCTGGGAGTGTGGCTACAGCAGCAGCTTCAACAAGCAATCTTTCTTTACTTTGCTTTCTTCTCCTGACCCTAACATTGTAACTTTCCCCTCTCCATAGTGATACATTGTGTCCTTTGCTGTCTCCAATTCTCTCAAAAGCACGAACTTTTCCTTTCCTGAGGACAGATCACTGCCGGTTCGCCCAGGATGCTCTTACAGTGTCTCAGGGAGGCTGAAACTGTGTTGCTCTGAACTGCGGATACAGAAACCTATCGGGCCCCCATATCCGCGGGTCAACGGATCACCTCCATTTTGGTGCCATATTTTTTCCTAGACTAACTGCTATCTCGCTTTTACTCTTTGGGCCCCTGCGCCCCAAGAACAACCTTTTTTAATCAGAAAGAAAGAAAGTTTAAATGGAGAACAGCTGATTGTCATCCATGGCTCCTCACTGCAACCACCGATCCTGCCGCCGTCTTGTGGATGTCCAGAAGCCTGTGACCCGGGGAGCTTGCTGCGGTCACCCCTTGGGACCCCCGGGAAGCAAGCAGGCCACTCTGGCCACATGGTGATAAGGGATTAGTAGTTTCTTCTCCTGAATGAATGAACCTCAGTCCCCATGTCTGCAGCGATCCCCAGTGTGGGTCACATGGACTCACTGAATCATCTCCCTTTTACACTTGTGGACTTTCTTGAACTTTTATGGGACTTTTGTCTACTTTTGAAGGACTTTCAGAAACTTTTTGGAAACTTTTTTCTTTCAAGCCCTTCTCATGATTTATGAAATCTAATGGACTCTGGGGGGTGGGGTGGGCTGGTGTGGGATGATATGGTTCCCATTTCCCTCCAATATAAATGTATTCCCTATATGCTTTCCCCTTCCCCGTGCCCCTATATGAAAATATGGAATGCCACCTTTTCGTGAACCCAGCATACCAAGGCTCAGGGGATCTCCCATTTCCTGTGCCAGTTAATCTCCTAACACAAAGGGCCCAACAGGAGCTCTTGCATGGACAATAGAACAATGGGCACGCACGTTCAGACATTGGAGCAGGCCTACCTGGAGGACATGCCCCATGGTGATTTTTCATTCCTCACAAAGGGGACATCCTGCCTTCGGGAGGTTTCGGATTTTCCATCTGACTCACTCATTGTTTTCATTCCCTTGGCCGAAACCAACAACAAGGTATCATCAATGGACCCCACATCCAGGATTAAGGATTACCAGGGTCAGGCATCCACGGCGGACCAAGATGTTTAGTCCCTTCACTTAAGACAATACAAAAAGCTACCTTGAGGACTCTTGGAGTAATCGCTAGCACTTGGACAACATTAAGTCATGCAATCCTCTCATAATTTCCTCCCGGTTCATTGTTTCCCGCCTGGACCACCTCCTTCGCTCTCATTGGTCGAGAGCCCGAAGCGGCACTGGCTTCCTGATTGGCTGAGGCACGGCTAAGCCGACCGTGCCTCCCTGCCAGCTGATGACTCCAACCAATCAGCGTGAAGCCGGCAAAAAGGTGGAGGGCGGGGAGTTTGAATTTTGACAGCTCTGTATTTCTATAAAAATGTAATGTTTTGCATCATAAGGTATGTCAGCTTTTGGGCAAATGATTGCAGCTTGACATCCGCTCCAGCTGGAACGAAATAAACATCTTGGTGGCGTTTTGGGGTTTTGGAGTACGGTGCCACCTCTACGCAAATGACACCCAACTCCACTACTCTGTTCCACCAGATTCCAAGGAAGCCCCTCGGATACTGGACCAGTGCCTGGCCGCTGTGACGGTTTGGATGAGGAGGGACAAGCTGAGGATCAATCCTAATAAGACAGAGGTCCTCCAGGTCAGTTGTTCATCTGACCGGAGTATTGGGTGGACGGGGTTACACTCCCTCTGAAGTCAAAGGTCTGCAGTTTGGGGGTCCTCCTGGACTCAGCGGTGACACTTGGTACGCAGGTGTCGGCGGTGGCCGGGTGGGCCTTTGCACAGTTAAAACTTGAGCGCCAACTGCGACCATATCTCGTGAAGTCTGACTTGACCATGGTGGTCCACGCCTTGGTTATCTCTAGACTGGATTACTGCAATGCACTCTACGTGGGGCTACCCTTGAAGACGGCCCGGAAACTTCAACTTGTCCAGTGATCAGCAGCGAGATTAATAACTGTGGCAAATTACAGGGAGTGGTCAACCCCCCCTGTTTAAAGAACTGCGCTGGCTGCTGTTTATTTTCTGGTCCCAGTTCAAGGTACAGGTGATCACCTATAAAACCCTAAACGGTTCGGGACCTTCGTGACCGGATCTCCCGCCATGAACCAGCTCGAACCCTCTGCTCCTTGGTGGAGGCCCTCCTGTCACCCCGCCAGTCTCATAGAGTGGGGGCCTTCTCCCCTGTGGCCCCCCGACTCTGGAATGCCTTGCCTGGAGAGATTAGGAAAGCCCTCACTCTGGAGACCTTAAAAAAACACCTAAAAACCTGGCTTTTCCACTGTGCCTTCGGAGAGTAGTTATTTAATTTCTACCATTCTCTCCCCAATGCCCCCATTCTTGGAGTCCATTCCCCCTTCCACCGTAAAGGATGTTTTTCCCCGTAAAGGATGCTATCTCGCTTATCTCGCCCTGAGTTTTTAACACTTTATATGTGTGCCTGTGGCCCACCCTGTCTTTGTGATTTTAGATATCTCGTTGTATATTGTTTTTATTTATATGTATGTATTTTATTATGTTTATTGCTGATGCTTTTGATTTTATTTTATTGTAATTTGTAGTTTGGGCCTGGCCTTGCGTGAGCCACCCCGAGTGCCCATTGGGGAGATGGGGATGGGGTACAAATAAAGATTATTATTATTATTTATTATTGGTGAGATTGATGGAGGATATGAATTTAGGGTAGTCTTGCCTTAGAGGCTGAGACCCTAGGTTCCTCTAAAGCGAGGGTTTTTGATGAAAAACCTTGGTGGGCAGTAAGAAATGCCAAAATAGCCCCCTAAGTCCCAATAGTAGGTTCTCACCAAGATCCGGAAGCGTGCGCACCGAGAGAGTTCTATCCCAGCTGAGAAAGGATGACCGCAGCAATCATTCGCCATGCTGACATGTTTTATTTCAATTTTTCCAGTATTTTTATACATTTTCAGAACAGTCAGTTTCAAATCTCTCGCCCGCCCCCGTTCCCGCACTTCATCCTGATTGGTTGGAATCTTTGCAACAGCTGAGGGGCGAGACGCTGTCCGGCTTCTTCCAGCCAATCATGAAATAGCGCCGCCTGCATTCTGGCCAATGGGGGAATTGCCTCACCTGGCTGTTTGGACCAATGAGGGGCAAGAGGCAGGAGGAGGTGAAGAACAATGAGATCGGAACTTTACAGATGAGATTATGACATGCTAATGAAGATTTGATTGACAGGAGAAGAGCTCCTGGAGTCCTAAATCTTGCCACCTATTGTTGGATTTTGGGAGTAAATGTTTTTCTTGATAGTTCCAGCAGTGTCCAGACGTTGTCGTTTCCTGCAGGTATGACATTCCGTGATGTGATTCATTAAAATGTGTAAGAGAGTCAATAATGTGTATTGTGGCTAAGTCCTGAGGTTGAGCTCTCAAGAGATGGCCCTTCCTGATAAATAATAAAAGTCTGCCAGGTGATCCACAACTTTCTGGTAGACGACTCAGAAATCAGAGCTTGCAAGAATATTGTAAAAAAGAATTCAACCTAGAATTGGTGTTAAACTGGGAATAGAGTAGAGTTATTTATTTATTTATTTATTTATTTCCGGCATTTTACCCCGCTCTTCTCAACCCCCGAGGGGGGACTCAGAGCGGCTTCCAAAAAGGCACAATTCGATGCCAACACAGTAAAACACATAAAACACAGTATAAAACCCCCCAAAACATTACACATTAAAATACATAAATTACATCAACATATCATACACATTCATTTAAGTTTTAAAAAGGTGCTGCCTTGTGCTAGTGTGCAAACGCCTGGTCCCATAGCCAGGCTATGACTTTTTTCCTGAATGTCAGGAGGGATGGAATTGATCGTATGTCACTAGGAAGCGCATTCCACAGATGGGGAGCCACCACCTAGAAGGCCGTCTCCCTCGTCCCCACCAGCTGCATTTGAGAAGTCGGCGGGAGCGAGAGCAGGGCCTCCCCGGATAATCTTAAATTACGAGTTATACAACATAGATCAGGGCTGTCCAACTTCTACCGGCCCAAGGGCCGGAATTCCGGTCACTGATCACCTGGGGGGCCGCAGTGTGAAAATAAATAAAAATAAAAGAATAAAAGAAAGGAAGAGAGGAAGGAAGGAAGATGGATAGAGGGAAGAAATGAGGGAGGAATAAATGCAAGAATAAAAGGAAATAAAAATGAAATAAAAATAAATAAAATAAAATAAAAGCAAGAATAAAAGGAAGGAAGGAAGGAAGGAAGGAAGGAAGGAAGGAAGGAGCCCACCCTGGCAAAACAGCCCTCTGCTTCAGCCTACCTTAGTTCGGTATCCTTCCCAAACGACCGCTGCCCAAACGGAGCTCCACACAGCCTTGCTCCGGTCCGGCTTCTCTCTTCCAACGAGGATCCAGGAGCCGGAGCCGGAGCACGAGAGAGGCGAAGACACAGAGGCAGGAGCCGAAGACACAGCAGAAGATCTTCAGCGTCGAGTATTTATGCCACAGCGGAATAGGCAACAGAAATATAGAAGTTTAATTCCCCATCGGCCCAATAAACTCCAGTCTCTGTTCGTGTGAATAATGACACTCTCATTCAATTCACAAGGTAAAAATATATCTTTGTATTGAATTGTATTTAACAATAACTGGCAAAACATCGAAAAACAACAGGCATCACAGCTACCTTTCTAAAACATCCTTTCCTCACAGATATTTAATCCCAACTGTCAGATCCCAACTGTCATTCCTCAAGATTCCATTCATCAGTCTTGAGACAGCGCCATCTGGTGTCAAACATATCACACTGCAGTTCATCTCAAACTGCAATAATACATCTTGTGTTGACTCATGAATTACTTTTCAAATGCAAGAATCTGACACTCCTCCTTCATGAGCAACACAAGTACACACATTAATTATAATAACAATATCTTCTTACAAAATACATTTAATTTATAATTGGTCAATGCTTTAGTAAACATATCCGCCATATTCTCATCTGACTGGACATACACAGGATTAATAAAACCATCCTGTACTAACTTTCTAACATTTTGGTACCTTACCCCAATATATTTTGTTCTCTGCTTTAATCCTTCAGCATTTGATATTGCTATACAAGATTGAGAATCAGTAAATAAAGATATCTTATCTTCAAAACTTTGGAACTCGTTTACTAGAGCCTTTATCCACTCTAGTTCTGTACAACAGTCAGACAAAGCAGAAAATTCGGCTTCTGCCGTGGATAAACAAACGTGTGACTGTTTACGAGATTTCCATGTCACTTGTATCCCATTAAAACTAATTAGATACCCGGAACATGACAAGTTTTGTTCGTTGTCACCAAAACTTGCGTCTGCAAACCCCTTCATACCGCTTTCTTTTGGACAAATTTTTAGCTTTTTGTCACATGTTCCTTTCAAATATCTTAACACTCGTTTTACAGCTTGCCAATCAGTCAACGTTGGTTCATTCACTCTCCTGCTTAGTACATTAGTGGCATAGGCGATGTCAGGCCTAGTCCAATTTGCCAAATACAAGAGGCTCCCAACCACTGATCTATACAATGTTTGATTGTCAAACATTTCACCTCTATCAAGCTTTAAAAAATCTGGTACCATTGAGTTGCTACTGTTTTACACAGAGTCAATCTTGTTCTCTCAAGTAACTCAAAAATTTTGTCTTTTTGATCTAGACAAATATCTTTTTCAGTTCTAGTTACATTTACGCCTAAGTATTTCCGGACTTCTCCAAGATCTTTTACAGTCATACTTGAGTTTAGTCCCTTGAAAACTTGTTCCACATCCCTTTCGGATGGTGCTAGTACTAAGAGATCATCGACAAACACCAAAACAAATGTTTGCTTTCTAGACTCTTTCCTTTCTTATATAGACATGTATCTACACTGCTTCTTTCGAAGCCAAGACCCTTTAACTTTTCGTCTATACACTGGTTCCAGCATCTCGCTGCTTGCTTTAGCCCGTATAACGCTTTCCGTAGTCGATATACACCAGTTGGAGTATCTTTTTCAAAACCAGGTATTGCTCTCATATATACATTGTCAGTCAGCTCTGCGTTTAAATAAGCTGTGGCAATGTCAAAGTGCCTTATAACATACTTTCTTTGCACACCGATGCCTAAAGCAGTCCTAATTGTTTCAGGTCTAATCGTTGGAGCATATACCTCATCATAATTTTGATTGTAAATTTGACCAAAACCTTGTGCAACCAATCTTGCTTTGTACAATAATGAACCATCAACTTGTGTTTTCCTTTTAAATACCCACTTGCAACCAATTACCTTTACATCTTTGGTTACATTTGCTTGTTCTAAAACATTTAAAGAATGAAGTGAATCAAATTCCTTCTTCATTGCTTTTACCCAACAATCACGTTCATTTTTCGGTCTACGCAATGCTTCAGCGTAAGAATTAGGATCTTTCCACTCTATACTTCCTATTTGCGTGACTTGGTACTTGGCTGGTGGAATTCCTTTAGTGATACGTGTGGATCTCCTAGGAATCTCATCCTTAGTCTCCTCCACATCCCTAATCTCCTCTTGACAATGTCCATCAACCTCTGTTACAGATTTGGACACTAAGTCAGAGTTTGTGGCGCAAAAATCATGAAAATTACTTTCTTCAGATTGTTCCTTGCTTTCTTCCACATTTGCCTCAACTAATACCTCTACAACTTCAGATTCATGCTTTACTCTAGAAACACTTGGGGTTATGAACACTTCAATGTTCGCATGAATTCTATCCCAATGAGTATTATTTTCGAACTTTACAGATCTGGAGACTGTGATCTTCTTCCCTGGAGAAGAGCCATTCCAGAATCTATAGCCTTTCATTCCACCTTCATATCCAATAAATTGCATCTTTACCCAATGCTGATCTCTTTTGTCTCTTTGCTGTATAGGAATTAAAACATTTGCATGCGCACCAAATACTTGAAAATGATCCACCTTTGGATGTCTTCCATAAAACAAATAGAATGGGATTTCATTTACACTTGAGATCCATAACCTATTCAGCACGTAATTGGCAGTGTTAGCTGCTTCTGCCCAAAAACCTTTGGACATTTGTGCATCCTCAAGCATTGATTTTACCATGGTTTGAATTACACCTAAGCGACGCTCCGCAATTCCATTTTCTTTTGATACACACGGATTTGTTTTCCTATGCCAAATTCCTTTATCCTTAAAAAATGCTTAAGTCTTTCATTCACAAATTCACTTCCTCTATCAGATTGAACTTGTTTAACAGTCAAATCAGGAAATTGGTTCTTCACAAAATTGTACCATTCAATAAATTTTTCATACACCTGAAATTTACCTTTCAGAGGATAAACGAAGCCAAATCGAGACCTATCATCTACTATTACTAGTAGAAATACATTCCCCTCCAATACTCTTTGGAAAAGGTCCAGCTAGATCCATGTGCACTAACTGTAACTTAGTTGTTACTCTATCACTCCTTTTGGCAACAGGATAAGCCTTTAACTTTGTTTTGTTACAGACAGCACACTCTAAATAATTTCTGCATTCTGGTATTTGAATGCCTACTAGCTGTGCAGTCTTTCTAATCATATTATAGTTCATGTGGCCAAACTTCCTGTGTAGCATGTGCAGACATCTGTCACCATGCAGAGGTTTCCCTTCCAAACTCTGAATACTATTTGTAGACATTTTATTACTAGCATTCATTCTATAGAAACCATTTTGAAATTTTACTTCCTTATACATACCTGTATTTTTATTACTCATTTTACATAACTCCCTTCAAACACAATGGATAAACCATGGTCTGCAAGTTGTTTCACCCCTAGAACATTGTGTTCTAGCTCAGGAACTAAATAAACATTGTCTAACTTTAGACTAAGTTGACCAATTTCAACTTCTCCCTTTGTTAAAACCTTGCACCTTTGACCATTGGCTAGACTCACACAACTTTGCATAGAACCAGATAAAGGTTCCTTCTCTGCTAACAATTTACTATCCTTAACAAAACTCTTTGCACTCCCAGAGTCAATAATCCAGGGTACCTGAGGAATAAAATCATTGTTACATTGTAAACTCATCAACAGACAGCCTGAATCAGAGTCTTTTCTTGAATTGTTGATCTGTTCTTTCTTGCTCTGTGCTGATTCACTCTTCTTAAACTTGTTCTGATGACATTGTCTAGCTTTGTGTCCTCTTTTATTACAAATGTAACAGATGATGTCACACTGGATTGTCTCTTTCCTCTTCTTATTGAAGCCTTTGTTGACCGTCTTCTCCGTTGAAAGTTGCTGGGCATTTCTTCTGTAACAAGCCCAGTTCTCCAATCTAGTCGAAACTAAGTCAAAGTTGATGTCCTCTTCTTTCACAGATTGCATGGAGTCAATGAATGAGTTGTAGCTCTGCCCCAAACTGCTTAGTAGAATTAAGCCTCTCTGATCTTCTGTAAAATTGGTGCCCCTTGCTGCTAAATCATTAAATAGGCTCAGCATTTTACTCAAATGAGTCTCTCTGGCACAATCTTGCATTGACAGAAGCTTCAGTGAAAACAGTTCTCTGTTCAATAAAACTTTTGAGCCTCCAGTAGCCTGCTGATACAGCTTTTCAAGCCTTTTCCAACAGTCAGCGGCTGTTTCTTCCAGAGCTAAATATGTGAGGTTCCTATCGTCAACTGACAGGATGATGGTAGCTCTTGCCTTGCCATCTTTCAACCTTTCTGCATCAGAAATAGGTCGATGTGTTAAGCAGGATAGCAGCTCCTCCTTTGCCAAAACTGCTCGCACTTTGGTAGCCCATATTAAATAATTTGAGCTGCCTCTGAGTTTTTCTAAATGATGCTGTGCTCCAAATAATGCCATCTCTCTTCACACTACAGATGCTCCTGGCAAAAATTCACTTCAGCTTTTTTTCTCTAACACTGAGGTAAACAGCGACTTCTGCTGCAATTTCTAGTGTTATTCAAAAACTTTTTCTATGAATTATGGGTTATGTAGTATCTCTGTGCCTCTGCAATTCTGGATTCTGTGTTCTGGGTTCTGGGATCTGGGCCCATAACCTCTTCGGCGTCGAGTATTTATGCCACAGCGGAATAGGCAACAGAAATATAGAAGTTTAATTCCCCATCAGCCCAATAAACTCCAGTCTCTGTTCGTGTGAATAATGGCACTCTCATTCAATTCACAAGGTAAAAATATATCTTTGTATTGAATTGTATTTAACAATAACAAGCTAAGCATGGAAAAACAACAGCAATCTCAGCTACCTTTCTAAACATCCTTTCCTCACAGATATTTAATCCCAACTGTCAGATCCCAACTGTCATTCCTCAAGATTCCATTCATCAGTCTTGAGACAGCGCCATCTGGTGTCAAACATATCACACTGCAGTTAATCTCAAACTGCAATAATACATCTTGTGTTGACTCATGAATTACTTTTCAAATGCAAGAATCTGACAGAAGAGTACTTCCTGTACTCTTCTAGCCTCAAAGGAAATGGCACCGTGGAGGCGAAGCTGGGACTTGTAGTCCTTTGACTCCACGGCGTCATTTCCTGTCCTGGCTCATTTCCTGTCTGCTGAAGAGCCAGGACAGGTAATGGCGGACAGCTGTGCCGCCGCTACAATTTTTCAAAAAAAATAAATTTAAACAGCTGATTTCTTGCAGGGGGGTAGGAGGGCCGGATCCAAGGGGCTGGAGGGCCGTGTGCGGCCCCCCGGCGCCTGTTGGACAGGCCTGACATAGATAAAACAGTAGATATAAGGATAGGAAATATTTATAGATCATCCTATGCTCTGGTTATGTATATATATGTTTTCTTTTAAATTACAGGTAATCTAGTAACACTCTAGGCGGGAAATCTAGACGATTGGCATAAGAATGACGAAAACAATGAGTGAAAGGTGCCCCCAAAAGAGATATAAGGACTCCCTGAAACGACATCTCAGGCTCGGCCAGATTGATCACCAACAATGGTCCACCCTGGCCTCACATCGGGAGGCATGGAGACACACAATGCTGCGGCCTCTTTCCAGAAGACACGCCGAGCGGGTCTCGATGAGAAACGACAACGCAGAAAGAACCGCAACTTGGAAACAACATCACGAAAGGAAACTTTCTGCTGTGCTTTCTGCAACCAAGCTTGCCTATCTCAGATTGGCCTTTTTAGTCATCAACGCACTTGTAGAAAGCGTGGGAACTAAGAATCTTTGTTCGCGAAGTAATGCCGAGAGAGGTTTACCCCACTGCGCCACCCGGGGTCAACTATATCATTTTACTACAGCCTCCTATGGAAGAGATGATGAGAACATGGGCCTGTGTGTTTTTTCATCTCTTTGAGCTACTGAGCATGAGGAAGAACTTCCTGGCTGTGAGAGCCGTTCAGCAGTGGAACTCTCTGCCTTCCCCAGAAGGAATGTGGTGGAGGCTCCTGCTTTAGGTGGCCATCTGCCGGGGGTGCTTTGGATGCGATTGTGAGTGCCATTTCCCCAAGACCTAGGAGCCCCTCCCAACTGGAGGAGGGAGCCCGTGACGTCAGCTTCCCGGAGGCCACGCCCCCTGAGAGAGAGAATTCCCGGAGAGCCCCGCCCCTTTCTTCCCCTCAATCCCACGTGACGTCACCGAGGAAGAGGAGGAGGAGGAGGAAGGCAGGCAGGAGAAGCGGTGGCGGGGTGAGTCTGATGCTGCTGCTGCTGAGCACAAATGCGGATGGCATGGTGTCTTGGGGGGGGGGGGGGGTTTGCATTTGTGGTTGGTTGCCTTGATCTTCCCTCTGCCTGGGTGGAGGGGCCTGGGCTTCTGCCAGGAGGGCTCCCCTCCTTTGTGCCCCAGCCAAGCCTCTCTCCCTGGCCTGGCACTGACACTGGGAGGCCCAGAGAGGTTTGTTGACATTGCACCCAAGAGGCAGCACCACCACCCCCAGCCTTGCATTATCATCATTATTAGTGTTATATCAATATCCATCCTTTGCATCCTTTTCTTATTCAGTTATATATTATATTACTATATTAATATTCATCATTTGCACCCTTTTCTTATTATATTATAAATTATATTATATTAATATTCATCATTCGCACCCTTTTATTAGTCTATTATTTATATATTATATTATTATAATTATTATATTAATAGTCATTTGCATCCTTTTATTATTCTGTTATTATAAATTATATTATATTAATATTCATCATTTACATCCTTTTATTAGTCTATTATTTATATATTATATTATTATAATTATTATATTAATAGTCATTTGCATCCTTTTATTATTCTATTATTATAAATTATATTGTATTAATATTCATCATTTGCATCCTTTTATTAGTCTATTATTTATATATTATATTATTATAATTATTATATTAATAGTCATTTGCATCCTTTTATTATTCTATTATTATAAATTATATTGTATTAACATTCATCATTTGCATCCTTTTATTCTATTATTTACATATCATATTAATATTCATCTTTTGCATCCTTTACTATTCAATTATATATTATATTGGTATTTTTATTATATTAATATTCATCTTTTGCATCCTTTATTATTCAATTATATATTATATTGTTATTATTATTATATTAATATTCATCATTTGCACCCTTTTCTTATTCTATTATTATATATTATATTAATATTCATCATTTGCATCCTTTTATTATTCTATTATTTATATATTATATTATTATATTAATACTCATCAATTGCATCCTTTTCTTATTCTATTATTATAAATTATATTAGATTAATATTCATCTTTTGCATCCTTTTATTCTATTATTTATAATATATCATATTAATATTCATCTTTTGCATTCTTTATTATTCAATTATATATTATATTGTTATTATTATTATATTAATATTCATCATTTGCATCTTTTTATTCCATTCTATTCTATTTTATTATTCTATTATTCTATTGTTATTACTATATTAATATTAATCATTTGCATCCTTTTCTTATTCTATTAATTATTCATTCTATTATTATTATATTGATATTCATCATTTGCATCCTTTTCTTATTTACTATTATATATTATATTATTATATTAATAGTCATCTTTTGCAGACTTTTATTATTCTACTATTATATATTATATTATTATCTTAATATCATTTTGCATCCTTTTATTATTCTATTATTTATTCTATTATTATATTGATATTCATCATTTGCATCCTTTATTATTCTATTATTATATATTATATTGTTATTTGTATATTAATATTCATCATTTGCATCCTTTTTATTCCATTCCATTCTATTCTATTATTTTTATTATTCTATTATTCTATTGTTATTATTATATTAATATTAATTGTTTGCATCCTTTTATAATTCAATTATTCTATTGTTATTGTATTAATATTAATCATTTGCATCCTTCTATTATTTATATATTATATTATTCTATTAATATTAATCATTTGCATACTTTTTATTATTCTATTATTATATCATATATTATTATTATATTAATATTCATTATTTGCATCCTTTTATTATTCTGTTTTCATATATTATATTATTATTATCATTCCTCCTAACCCAGGTGTGGGCAAACTTAGGCCCTCAGGTGTCTTGGACTCCAACTCCCACCATTCCTAACATCCTCAGGGCCTTTCCTTCCCCCCCCCCAGCCGCCTAAGCCTGAGCGGACAGAGGCTGTTAGGAATGGTGGGAGTTGGAGTCCAAAACACCTGGAGGGAAGGCCCAAGTTTGCCCACCCCTGCCCTAACCTCTCTCCTTCTCGTTTTGCTGTGGGAGGAATGGGATGATAGAACCCTAGAGTTGGAAGGGACCCCCAAAGGCCATCTGGAAAAGCTCCACGCGACCCCTCCCGGCAGAGGGCCATCATGCGGCAGCCTCAGATCAAAAACCTGCAGGTGATGAGGATGCAAAGGGCTTTCGGAGCCCAGCCGCAGTGACTCAGGTGGAAGGAGAGGCAGATGGGCCTGTTTGTGGGGGTGATGGGGAGGGGGCTGTGCTCAGCAGGCCAGGCCCTTGGCACTCGTGTGCATGCGTGTGCATGCGTGTGCCAGCTCAGGGCCCGCAGGAGGAGCAGGTTGCCAGACCGGGTGAGGCAGCCACTGCCGCTCTCCTTAATTAATTCTTTGGGAAGCCAATGGGCCTTGGCCAGGCAGAAGAACCACAGAGTTGGGAGGGGCGCCCAAAGGCCATCCAGTCCAGCCCCCTTCTTTCTGCCAGGCAGGAAGACACCATCCAAGCCCTCTCAGAAGATGGCCACCCAGCCTCTGCTTATTAGCAATAATAATAATAATTAATAATAATAATAATACAGTCCTAGAGTTAGAAGGGATTCCCAAAGGCCATCCAGTCCAGCCCCCTTCTTTCTGCAGGGCAGGACACCATCCAAGCCATCCTGACAGATGGCCAATAATAATAATAATAATAATAATACAGTCCTAGAGTTAGAAGGGACCCCCAAAGGCCATCCAGTCCAGCCCCCTTCTTTCTGCAGGGCAGGACACCATCCAAGCCCTCCTGACAGATGGCCATCCAGCCTCATAATAATAATAATAATAATAATAATACAGTCCTAGAGTTAGACGGGACCCCCAAAGGCCATCCAGTCCAGCCCCCTTCCTTTTGCAAGGCAGGACACCATCCAAGCCCTCCTGACAGATGGCCATCCAGCCTCTAAATAATAATAATAATAATAATAATAATAATACAGTCCTAGAGTTAGAAGGGACCCCCAAAGGCCATCCAGTCCAGCCCCCTTCCTTTTGCAAGGCAGGACACCATCCAAACCCTCCTGACAGATGGCCATCCAGCCTCTAAATAATAATAATAATAATAATGTCTTTGAGTTGAAAGAGACCTCCCAAAGCCACCTAGTCCAGTCCTTTTCTTTCTGCCACGTAACAAGACACCACCCAAGCCCTCTTGACAGATGGCCATCCAACCTCTGGTTCAAACCTCTGGAGAAGGAGAATCCAGCAGCTCTCACTACCGGGAAGTTTAGGTGGAGTCTCCAATCCATTTGTGATTATTATTTTTCATTTAGGCAGATTAAAACAAAACCTGCGTACAAAAAAACCCCAAACAAAACAACAACATCAACAACAACAGATTAAAACTAGTCAGGAGACGGCCAGACAGCCCGGAAAACACCCAGATTAAAAATGCCGCTTTCTAGATTAAGACCACAACATCCTCAACACAGAAAACGACAATAACGACGCACAATCAACATTTAATCTCGGGGCTTTACATTCTCCGTCTGGCGGTTATGTTCTCTAGTCTTTCTTAAAGTTGATTCGATCTCTCTCCTCGATTCACATAGTAAGTTTCTCTATTTTTGCAAGTTTGCTTATTTTCATAAGCAAATCGTCTTGTTTGCTGTGAGTTTGACGTACGGCTGCCTGGCCATGTCCTGGAAGCATTCTCTTCTGACGTTTCGCCCACATCTATGGCTAAAGGCATGCTCAGAAGAATGGCCACGGGCCCCTTCCTTGTCCTCCTCGGCTGCTTAAGCATCTCCTTCTCCTCACTTAATAGAATAATAAAAGAATGCAAGTGATTAATATTAATATAATAATAACAATATAATAGAATAATAATAAAAAAGGAAAGGGCCTGAGGCTGTTCCTCTGAGCATGCCTTTAGCCATAGATGTGGGCGAAACGTCAGAAGAGAATGCTTCTGGAGCAAAAAGGATGCAAATGATGAATATTAATATAATAATATAATATATAATAATAGAATAGAATAATAAAAGGGATGCAAATGATGAATATTAATATAATAATATAATATAGAATAATAAAAGGATGCAAATGATGCAAAAAAGATGCAAATGATGAATATTAATATAATATATAATATGTAGAATAAGAAAAGGATGCAAATGATGAATATTAATATAACAATATAATATACTGTCAACCAGGTATTTGCCGGCCAGGGTTTCCTATTGGGGAGGGGGCAGCCTTGTCAAAGTCCAGTGGGGCAGAAGCTGGATTGTTATCTGTGGGGGCTTTGATTGTGTCTTCTGCCTGACAGAAGAGGGATGCACTGGATAACTCTTGGGGTCACTTCCAACTCTAGGGCTGTATTATTATTATTGGTATTAAGAGGATGCCAGATGGCCATCTGTTGGGAGGGCTTGGAGGGTCTCTCCCTGCCTGGCCGAAGGGGTTTGGACTGGATAGCCCCTGGGATCTCTTCCAACTCTAAGGTCATGTTGTTGTTCTTGTTGTTATTAAGAGAGGCTGGGGTGACCATCCGTAGAGAGGGCTTTGATTGTGTCTTCCTGCTTGGCAGAAAGAGAGGGGCTGGACTAGATGGCCTTTGGGGTCTCTAGGACTGTACTTTTATTATTATTAGTAAGTAGGGTCTGGATGGCCATCTGTCGGGAGGGCTTGCATGGTGTCTTCCTGCCTGGCTGAAGGGACTTCTTGGCCTTTAGGGATTCTACCCAACCCTTAAGATGGCCTTTGAGGTCTCTAGGACTGTATTATTATTATTATTATTATTAGTAGGGTCTGGATGGTCATCTGTCGGGAGGGCTTTGATGGTGTCTTCCTGCCTGGCCGAAGGGACTACTTGGCCTTTAGGGGTTCCACCCAACCCTTAAGATGGCCTTTGGGGTCCCTAGGTCTGTATTATTATGATTATTATTATTATTATTATTATTAGGTAGGGTCTGATGGCCATCTGTCGGGAGGGCTTGCATGGTGCCTTCCTGTGCCTGGCTGAAGGGACTACTTGGCCTTTAGGGGTTCCATCCAACCCTTAAGATGGCCTTTGGGGTCTCTAGGACTGTGTTGTTATTATTATTATTATTATAAGGGGTCTGGATGGCCATCTGTCGGGAGGGCTTGCATGGTGCCTTCCTGCCTGGCCTCCAGAAGGGACTACTAGGCCTTTAGGGTTCCACCCAACCCTTAAGATGTCCTTTGGGGTCTCTAGGATGTAGTGTATTATTATTATTATTATTAAGGGTCTGGATGGCCATCTGTCGGGAGGGCTTGCGTGGTGCTTTCCTGCCTGGCCGAAGGGACTACTTGGCCTTTAGGGGTTCCACCCAACCCTTAAGATGTCCCTTGGGGTCTCTAGGACTGTATTATTATTATTATTATTATTATTAAGTAGGGTCTGGATGGCCATCTGTCGGGAGGGCTTGCATGGTGCCTTCCTGCCTGGCTGAAGGGACTACTTGGCCTTTAGGGGTTCCACCCAACCCTTAAGATGGCCTTTGGGGTCTCTAGGACTGTATTATTATTATTATTTAGGGTCTGGATGGCCATCTGTCGGGAGGGCTTGCATGGTGCCTTCCTGCCTGGCCGAAGGGACTACTAGGCCTTTAGGGGTTCCACCCAACCCCTTTAGGTTCTACCCAACCCTAAGATGTCCTTTGGGGTCTCTAGGACTGTATTATTATTATTATTTTAGGGTCTGGATGGCCATCTGTCGGGAGGTCTTGCATGGTGCCTTCCTGCCTGGCTGAAGGGGACTACTAGGCCTTTAGGGGTTCCACCCAACCCTTAAGATGTCCTTTGGGGTCTCTAGGACTGTATTATTATTATTATTATTAAGTAGGGTCTGGATGGCCATCTGTCGGGAGGGCTTGCATGGTGCCTTCCTGCCTGGCCGAAGGGACTACTTGGCCTTTAGGGGTTCCACCCAACCCTTAAGATGGCCTTTGGGGTCTCTAGGACTGTATTATTATTATTATTATTATTAATTATTAAGGGGTCTGGATGGCCATCTGTCGGGAGGGCTTGCGTGGTGCTTTCCTGCCTGGCCGAAGGGACTACTTGGCCTTTAGGGGTTGGCCCAACCCTTAAGATGGTCTCTAGGAATGTATTATTATTATTATTATTATTATTATTATGGGTCTGGATGGCCATCTGTCGGGAGGGCTTGCGTGGTGCCTTCCTGCCTGGCCGAAGGGACTACTTGGCTTTAAGTTGGCCTTTGGGGTCTCTAGGACTGTATTATTATTATAATAATTATTATTATTAAGTAAGGTCTGGATGGCCATCTGTTGGGAGGGCTTTGATGGTGTCCTCCTGCCTGGCAGAAAGAAGGGGCTGGACTAGATTACCATTGGGGGTCTCTAGGACTGTATTATTATTGTTGTTAAGTAGAGTCTGGATGGCCATCTGTTGGGAGGGCTTTGATGGTGTCTTCTTGCCTGGCTGGATGGCCTTTGGGGGTCCCTTCCCATGCCAGCAAAGCCCCCCCCCCTTCCCTCCTCTCCTCCCCTCCTCTGGGGGGATTATCCCCTCTTTGGCTGGAAATAGCCCTGGCCAGGCATTAGGCCCAAAGCCGCTTAGGAACATGGAAAGGGGGGGAGAGAATGGAGGAGAGGCCCCTGCGCATGCGCGGCGGCGTGGGAGTGCAGGCGCGGGGGCGGGGCCGTCGCCGGTGACGTCACCGCCCGGCAGAGACGCTGTGCCTGAGTGGCCTCCTTCCTCTTCCCACCTGGAGCGCCTGACTGGGATGCAGGCACCGCGCATGCGCAGCTTCAGCTTGTCGCTCAGGGCGCATTGGGCAGCTGAGCCAGGTCACGTGAGTGTGTGTGTGTGTGTTTACTGGGGGAAGCATCCCTTCCAACTCCAGTGCACATGGCCATGTCATAGGGCTGGTGTAGTGCATGCCATATTAATAGTGTTGTAATAGAATATAATATATGCCAGGCAGGGGCAGACTTGGGGCCTCCCTCCAGGGGGTTTGGACTTCAGCTCCTGCCATTCCTAACAGCCAGGATGGCCATCTGCCAAGAGGGCTTGGGTGGTGCCTTCCTGCCTGGCAGAAGGAAGGGGGTTGGACTGGATACTCTTTGGGGGTTCCTTCAAACTCTATGGTTCTATGGCATTATTATTAATTATGGGTCCCTTCCAACTATATTATTATTATTATTCAGAGGCTGAATGGCCATCTGTCTGGAGTGCTTGGATGGTGCCTTCCTGCCTGGCAGAATGAAATGGGTTTGGACTGGATGCTCTTTGGAGGTCCCTTCCAACTCTACTGTTCTATGGTATTATTATTAATTATGGGTATCTTCCAACTATATTATTATTATTGATCAGAGGCTGGATGACCATCTCTCGGGAGGGCTTGGATGGTGCCTTCCTGCCTGGCAGAATGAAATGGTTTTGGACTGGATGCTCTTTAGCAGTCCTTTCCAACTCTGTGATTCTATGTCATTATTATTAATTATGGGTCCCTTCCAACTATATTATTATTAATCATCAGAGGCTGAATGGCCATCTGCCAAGAGGGCTTGCATTGGTGCCTTCCTGCCTGGCAGAAAGAAGGGGGTTGGACTGGATACTCTTTGGGGGTCCCTTCCAACTCTGTGGTTCTATGGCATTATTATTAATTATGGGTCCCTTCCAATGATATTATTATTAATCAGAGGCTGGGTGACCATCTGTCTGGTGCTTGGATGGTGCCTTCCTGCCTGGCAGAAAGAAGGGGGTTGGACTGGATACTCTTTGGGGATTCCTTCAAACTCTATGGTTCTATGGCATTATTATTAATTATGGGTCCCTTCCAACTATATTATTATTATTAATCAGAGGCTGAATGGCCATCTGTCTGGAGTGCTTGGATGGTGCCTTCCTGCCTGGAAAAAGAAGGGGGTTGACTGGATGCTCTTTGGGGGTTCTATGGCATTTTTAGTCCCTTCAAACTATATTCCATTATTATTCTTATTCAGAGGCTGAATGGCCATCTGTCTGGAGTGCTTGGATGGTGCCTTCCTGCCTGACAGAATGAAATGGGTTTGGACTGGGTGCTCTTTGGGGGTCCCTTCCAACTCTACTGTTCTATGGTATTATTATTAATTATGGGTATCTTCCAACTATATTATTATTATTGTTCAGAGGCTGGATGACCATCTCTTGGGAGGGCTTGGATGGTGCCTTCCTGCCTGGCAGAATGAAATGGGTTTGGACTGGATGCTCTTTGGGCGTCCCATCAAACTCTATGTTTCTATTGTATTATTATTAATTATGGGTCCCTTCCAACTATATTATTATTAATCAGAGGCTGGATGGCCATCTCTCGGGAGGGCTTGGATGGTGCCTTTCTGCCTGTCAGAATGAAATGTGTTTGTACTGGATGCTCTTTGGGGGTTCCCTCCAACTCTACGATTCTATGGCATTATTAGTCCCTTCAAACTATATATTATTATTATTATTATTATTATTAAGCAGGGGCTGGATGACCATCTGTCCGGAGTGCTTGAGTGGTGCCTTTCTGCCTGGCAGAAAGAAGGGGGTTGGACTGGATGCTTTTTGGGGGTCCCTTCCAACTCTATGGTTCTCTGGTATTATCATTAATTATGGGTCCATTCCAACTATTTTTTATTATTATTGTTATTATTATTACTAATAAGCAGGGGCTGGATGACCATCTGTCTGGAATGCTTGAATGGCGCCTTCCTGCCTGGCAGAATGAAATGGGTTTAGACTGGATGCTCTTTAGCAGTGCTTTCCAACTCTGTGATTCTATGGCATTATTATTAATTATGGATCCCTTCCAACTATATATTATTATTATTATTAATTATTATTAATTAGAGGCTGAATGGGCATCTGCCAAGAGGGCTTGGGTGGTGCCTTCCTGTCTGGCAGAAAGAAGGGGGGCGGATTGGATACTCTTTGGGGGTCCTTTCCAATGATTCTATGACATTATTATTATTATTAATTATGGTTGTCTTCCAACTATATATTATTATTATTATTAATCAGAGGCTGAATGGCCACCTGCCGGGAATGCTTGGACGGTGCCTTCCTGCCTGGAAAGAAGGGGGTTGAATTGGATGACCTTTAGGGTCTCCTCCAACATCTATGAAAGAGAATTGGTTTCTTTGGAATATCATTCTACTGTATTATTATTATTTATTAAGCAGGGGCTGGAGGGCCATCTGTCGGGAGGGTTTTGATAGTGGTAGAAAAAGGCTTGGACTAGATGGCCTTTTGGTGACCCTTCCAGCTCTAGGATTGTATGGTTCTATATTATTATCATTACCCACAAAGACTAGAGCAAACATGGGCCAACTTGGGCCGTCCGGGTGTTTTGGACTTCAACTCCCACAATTCCTAACAGCCGTCCGGGTGTTTTGGACTTGGCCGTCCGGGTGTTTTGGACTTCAACTCCCACAATTCCTAACAGCCGTCCGGGTGTTTTGGACTTGGCCGTCCGGGTGTTTTGGACTTGGGCCGTCCGGGTGTTTTGGACTTTAACTCGCACAATTCCTAACAGCTGGTAGGCTGTTAGGAATTGTGGGAGTTGAAGTCCAAAACACCCGGACGGCCCAAGTTGGCCCATACCTGCTTCAAATAATCCTCCTGTCATAATAATTGAGAACGGGCCATTGTCCAGCCCAGGACTGAGATGGAGGTCTAGCGCTGCTGCTGTCCTTGGAAGGGGACCTTTGTCCGTCCAGTGCCTGGCCTTGGACCAAAGGGCAGCGCCCATCTGTCACCTTGAGCCATGAGGGTAATTAGGCGCATGGCATTAATGAGCTTACCCTGGGGGCTTGGAAATAGCTGCAGGGTGTGACTGGGATCAGGGTCGCCACAGCGCATGGGGAGAGAGGGAGGGAGGCGGGAGAGTCGTGGCCCAAACAAACACTGGCCACAGATAATCTCTCTATTTATTTATTTATTTTATACATATAACATTGATAATATTATAATGTAATACAATATAATAATACTGCTAATAATTTTATATTACACTAGCTGAGGACACAGTGGTGCCCGGGTTATTTGAGGAAGGCATTGTGTGCCAAGGTTGGTTCCTATTATATGTTTATGTGGCTTGCAGTGGTCTCAGGAACTTAGTGAAGGTACTGCGAGTACCATTGGCCATGGTCCATCCCCCTCCAAATAGCACCAGAATGTAAAGTGGGTCATGGGGGCTGTGTGTGTCACATTTGGTCTTGATCATTCTCTGTATGAGGGTTGCAGCGGTCTTTGGAAGTGAGGGAAGGTACTGGAAGTCCCATCATCCATGGTCCCCCGTTCTCTAAACTGCACCAGGATGTAGAGTGGGTCATGGGTACTCTGTGTGCCAAGTTTGGGCCTGGTCTCTGATTTGTAGGAGCTGCAATGTTCTGTGGGAAATGAATTGGGTACAGGTACTGCAAATCCCATCATTTGTGAGCCATCCTGCCGTAAACTGCAGCAGGTTTGTAAAGTGGGCCATTGGGCCTCTGTGTGCCAAGTTTGGTCCTGATTCGTCATTGGCGTGGGCCACAGTGCTCTAAGGAAGTGAATTTAAGTACTGCAAGTCCCATCATCCATGGTCCACCCTCCCTCAAACTGCACCAGGATGTAGAGGGTCTTGGGGGATCTGTGTGCCAAGTTTGGTTTTGTTCTGTCATTGTTGGGGGCCTAGTCAGGAAAATCAAGTTGAAGAAGCCTAACAATATCCCATGAGCTGAGGCCTAGTCAGGAAAATCAAGTTAAGGAAGCCTTGCTGTCAATTTTGGGCCTGGTCTGTGATTTATAGGGGCTACAGTGTTGTTTGGGAAGTGAATGATGTGAAGGTTCTGCAAATCCCATCATTCGTGGCCCATCCTGCCCTAAACCACACCAGGTTGTGAAGTGGGCCATTGGGCCCCTGTTTGCCAAGTTTGGTCCTGATCCATAATTGCTGTGGGCCGCAGTGTCTGACTGCCTGAGGCCTTTCCTTTTCCCTCTGAGTCACTTTAGAAAGTTGGAATGTGATTGGCCAATCGGAGTCCTCTATGCAAATACCATTTCAGTGGCAACCAATCCCCTCTATCTGGGGCCGTAGAATGTTGGAGTTCTGAGGCTGGCCAATCAGAGCCCTTGATGCAAATAATCCCACAGTGGCAGCCAATCGAAACGCTGGCACATATTTCTGCCTCCGCATCACCGCCCGCAAACACTGACTTTTATTATATACATAGATAGATGTAATATTACTAATAATATTACAGTACAATGTTATAGTACAACATAATATATAATATTAATGTTGTGTTATGGTAATATATTGTATTTACATTTTACTTGTAAGCTGCTCTGAGTCCCCTTCGGGGTGAGAAGGGCGGCATATAAATGTCGCAAATAAATAATCTCTCTGTTTAGCTACATAAGAGAAGGTTGAGAGGAGACATGAGAAGAGCCATATGTAAATATTTAAACGGTTGCGCCATGAAGGTGGAAGCATGCTTGTTTTCTTCTGCAATGGAAAACTAGGACTCAATGGAGCCATGAGTTCGAATTCCAGGAAAGGAGATTCCACCTGAATATTAGGAGGAATTTCCTGACTGTAAGAAGAGCTGTTCAGCAGTGGAACTCTCTGACTCAGAGTGTGGTGGAGGCTTTGAAGCAGAGGCTGGGTGGCTGTTTGCCAAGGGTGCTTCGATTGTGTTTTTCCTACATGGAATAAGGAGGTTAGACTAGATCAGTGTTTCCCAACCAGTGTGCCATGGCACACTAGTGTGCCGTGAGCGATCATCAGGTGTGCTGTGGAAAATTGGAACCTCCAATACCCTTTCTTCCCCCTCCTGTCCACAGTGCTCTCTGGGTGTAGGTGAACTACAACTTCCAAACTCAAGGTCAATTTCCAAGCAAACCCTTTCAGTACTTTTTGTTGGTAATGAGAGTTCAATATGCCAAGTTTGGTTCAATTCCATTGTTGCAAGAGTTCAGGATGCTCTTTCTTTGTGTGTTAACTATAAATCCCAAAAACTAACTCCCAAATGTCAAGGTCTGTTTCCCCCAAACTCCATCTGTGTTCACATTTGGGCATATTGAGTATTCATGCCAAGTTTGGTCCTGATCCAACATTGTTTGAGTCCATGTGCTCTCTGGATATAGGTGAACTACAACTCCAAAACCCAAGGTCAATGCCCACCAAACTCTTATAGCATTTTCTCTTGGTTATGGGAGTTCTGTGTGGGAAGTTTGTGTCTTTCTGCCATTCCTGCCAGGATATCTGTGTTGTGTTCATCGAAACAGGCCCAGGTTTCACACTGAGTGTATAAATACATTTAAAAACATATTAACTATATGTATTGACTGTGTTAGAAGTGTCATTTTTGTCATTTTGGTTGGTGGTGTGCCCCAGGATTTTGTCAATGTAAAAAATGTGCCGCGGCTGAAAAAAGGTTGAAAATCACTGGACTAGATGACCATGCGGTCCCTTCCAGCTCTCTATCTATCTATCTATCTATCTATCTATCTCCTTCTTTGGAGGCTTTCAAACAGGCTGGATGGCCATCTGTCAAAGGTGCTTTCATTGTGCTTTACCTGTATGGAAGAAGGAGTTGGACTAGATGGCCTTTAGTGGTCCCTTCCAACTGCAGAATCCTATGATTCTCGTATTTATCATCTATCTATCTCCTTCTTTGGAGGCTTTCAAACAGAGGCTGGATGGCCATCTGTCAAACGTGCTTTCATTGTGTTCTACCTGCATAATGGCAGATTGGGGTTGGACTAGATGGCCTTTAGAGGTCCCTTCCAACTGCAGAATCCTCCCTCCCTCCCCTTCTTTGGAGGCTTTCAATCAGAAGCATGATGGTCATCTGTTTGGGGTGCTTTGATTGTACTTTCCCTGCATAATGGCAGATTGGGGTTAGACTGGATGGCCTTTAGAGGTCCCTTCCAACTCTAGAATCCTATGATTCTATCTATCTCCTTCTTTGGAGGCTTTCAAACAGGCTGGATGGACATCTGTCAGGGTTGCTTTGATTGTACTTTCCCTGCATAATGGCAGATTGGGGTTGGACTGGATGGCCTTTAGAGGTCCCTTCCAACTGTGATCCTATAAGACTCTTCTATCTTGGGAGAGTGTTTGTCCCACAACTGTTTTGGCAACTGCATCCAAGGCAGCCAGGTCACTGACCCGTATCTTTGTGTACCTGAGGCTTAGGAGGAGGCCACTGTTTGCCCTGCGCATGATGCGTCCCTTCTGGCTCCGAGGTGGTGTCCATCGAGCTCAACCTGAGCTTGAAAGGAACCCTTTGAGGCATGGAGCCTGCTTTGTGGACTGGGCTCCACAGCATGGAGACCCCTGTTACAGTTCAGAGTAAATCCAGGAGCGGACCCCCATGGAGCCAGGCTGACTTTTATCAACAATGCGTGCTTCACAGTTCAGTCCCTGGAATCCTGGGGGGCTCCTCCTTTGGGGTCTTTGAAACAGAGGCTGGGTGGCCGCCTGGCGGGGGTGCTTTGAATGGGATTTCCCTGCTTCTTGGCAGAATGAGGTTGGACTGGATGATGGCCCACCAGGTCTCTT
Source organism: Anolis apletophallus (assembly GCA_030556195.1). NCBI lineage: Eukaryota > Metazoa > Chordata > Lepidosauria > Squamata > Anolidae > Anolis > Anolis apletophallus. The sequence continues at coordinate 151,865,173 of JARBWK010000007.1, read as the reverse complement.
CCGACTCCAGGAGTCTAGGCTCTGTGGGCTGATTACGTACCTTTTCAAGCGAAGCACTCCAGTGCCAATGGCAAACCCCGGGATTCTTGGGGTGCCGCCCAGAGATCAAAGTGCAAGGATGGAGGAAGCATGGAAGAGGCTTTGGGTGGATCTCCACTGCAGAATAAACAAATTTATTTATTTAGGACATTTATATGCCGCCCTTCTCACCCCAAAGGGGACTCAGAGCGGCTTACAAGGAAAATGTAAATACAATATATTATACTAGCTGATCCCGGCACGCGTTGCTGTGCCCTATTTAGGAGATGTGAGTATGTATGTGTGTGTGTATGTTTGTGTGTGTCTGAGTATGTATATGTGTGTGTGTATGTATGTGTGTGTGGCTGAGTATGTATATGTGTTTGTGTGTGTGTGTATGTGTGTGTGTGTGTATGTATGTGTGTGTCTGAGTATGTATATGTGTTTGTGTATGTATGTGTGTCTGTGTATGTATATGTGTTTGTGTATGTATGTGTATGTTTGTGTATGTATATGTGTTTGTGTATGTATGTGTGTGTATGTATGTGTAGGTATATGTGTGTGTGTATGTATGTGTGTGTGTGTGTGTGTGTGTGTATGTGTGTGTGTATGTATGTATGTGTAGGTATATGTGTGTGTTTATGTATGTGTGTGTGTCTGTGTATGTATGTGTGTGTGTATTTGTGTTTGTGTATGTATGTGTGTGTGTGTGTATGTGTGTGTGTGTGTATGTGTGTGTGTGTCTGTGTATGTATGTGTGTGAAGGAGCGATCAGTTCCTGCACCTCCTCCTCCTCGCCAGCTCCGTGATCGCCAGGCCTTCTCCTCCCGCCGGTTCTTTCTGTATCCCGGCAGAGGAGGGGGGGCGTTGCCCTTTTCCCGGGCACCTCTCTCTCCTCTTCGCCCCGCCGTCCTCCCTTGATTTAAGGAAGGAGGGCAGGGATAGGAGGAGAAAGAGATGCCCGGGAAAAGGGCAACGCCCCCCCTCCTCTGCCGGGATACAGAAAGAACCGGCGGGAGGAGAAGGCCTGGCGATCACGGAGCTGGCGAGAGGAGGAGGCCAGGAAAGTGCAGCGAGGGACGGATGATCGCTTCCTCTTCTCCTCCTCCTTGCTGGCTTCGTGGTTGCCAGGGCCTTCCTCTTCCAGCCGGTTCTTTCTGTATCCCGGCAGAGGGGGGAAGGTTGCCCTTTTCCTGGGCACCTCTCTCTCCTCTTTGCCCCGCCGTCCTCCCTTGATTTAAGGAAGGAGGGCAGGGAGAGGAGAGGAGGAGAGAGAGGTGCCCTTCCGCTGGCCGAAGAGGAGGCCGCAGGGAGAGAGACGGCGCAGAAGGGAGCCGTTGGGCGGCGGAGGAGAGCCCTCTGCCATGATCGTTCCGGTGCGGTTTGGGCGCCATGTGCGTGGGAAGGGGGGGTGTTTTTGAGCTGTTGTTTTGGGGTGAGTGTGTGTTTGTTGTTAGAGACAGTGGGGAGGGGAGTGGGGAAGTGCTTTGGGCAGACTTGGGTAGCGGCGTGCGTGTGTTTGGGGAAGTGTGCGATCGTTCCGGTGGGGGTTGGGCTCCATGTGCGCGGGATGGGGGGGGTGTTTTGAGCTGTTGTTTTGGGGTGAGTGTGTGTTTGTTGTTAGAGACAGTGGGGAAGTGCTTTGGGCAGACTTGGGTAGCGGCGTGCGTCTGTTTGGGGAAGTGTGCGATCGTTCCGGAGGGGCTTGTGCGAACGTTCTAAACCTTCGCTCTGGCAGTGGAGAGGGCCGGATGGGAATTCCGTTGTCCATTTTTGGGGGTCGGTTTTTGGGGGTGTTGCGAGGTACCTAGGGCCTTGTTTTTCGGCGCTATAGGTACCAAGTGGTATGTTGTGGAAGGTTGTCAAGTTGTGTTTTTTCTGTGATGTGTAGTTGCTTTGTCTATATCAGTCATTGCACGTATGTTAACATTTTATATATATAGATTATTGCCATAGCACTATATTAATATTATATATTACATTTATGTTTTAGTTTATGTTACGTATGTTATTGTATTGAAATGCATTTATAGGCTTGGCCTCATGTGAGCAGCCCCAAGTCCCCTTTGGGGAGATGGTGGCAGGGTATAAATAAAGATTATTATTGTTATTACTATAACATTATACTGTAATATTATTAGAAATATTACATGTAGTATAAAATATATAATTACAATATCATATTATTATTGTTAGTATTGTATTGTATTATAATATTTTCACTATTATAAATATATACGTTGGCCTTCCCTTGTCGACAATTCGGAAGCTCAAGCTAGTGCAGAATGCCGCTGCTCGCGTGCTAGCGGGAACGCCGGTAAGGGAGCACATCAGGCCAATTCTTCGGCAACTGCACTGGCTTCCTATGGAGCGCCGAATTGCCTTCAAGGTGTTGGTGTTAACCTTTAAGGCCTTGCACGGCCTAGGGCCTGCGTACCTGAGGGACCGCCTTGCCCCATACATTCCCCCGAGATCACTACGTTCAGAGGAACAAAATCTGTTACTAGTACCATCAATCCGCTCCTGCCATCTGTCTACAACCAGGCAGAGAGCCTTCTCCGTGGCAGCCCCGGTGCTATGGAACTCCCTCCCAGACGACGTCCGGGCTGCCACAGAGCTCATCCCCTTTCGGAGGGCTGTTAAGACTACACTGTTCAGATTGGCCTTTGATTAGGCACACTAGCTGGGGTGGCTGCTTATCACAGTTCCCTAATATATTTGTGCCTCGGGTCCGAGGAAATGCTCTATGTTCCTTTCAAACACCTCGTGATGTGACTTGTAATTGTTTTAATGTTTTACTGTTTTATTGTATGGCTGCATGGCTATCACATGCAGCTTGTTTTATATGTTGTGCCCCGCCCCGAGCCTGCAGGGAGGAGCGGAATACAAGACCAAATAATAAATAAATAAATAAATATACATATATACACACGCACGCACACACAATATATATATTATATTATAAGCACAGTGCAAGAGGCCTTTTGACATCCCTTTAACTCTAATGGCATCCCGGGAGGTGGGGTTCAGTGGGGCTCCAAGCTCTCTTTGTCAGACCTTGTGAAACTACAACTCCCAGTACTGAGCCATTGTACTCAAAGTGGGATCAAGCTGCATTCATTCTACAGTGGAGATGCACCCATTTGACTTGCTTTCAAAGAGCGGCCAGCCTTTCCTTTTTTCGGCATCCTTGAGAAGCTCAGGCTTAAACCATAGGTTACGATTCCTGCCTGCGTGGCCTCCCTCCCTCCCAGCCCTGCCCCCAAGGCAGCGATGGGGCGAGGCCACTGAAGGTATGGGGAAAGAGAGCAGCCTTGGTCCTCCTTTGTGCATTGCTATCTGGGGACAAGGATGGGCATTCCAAAGGGCCTTCCTTGCAACATCACCGGAGCAGATGGACATCACGCAGGGAAGGTACGCTAAATAGCAAAAGACCCTTCTTGGCTTAGAAGGAGAAGCCGTGGCTCATGTTCAGCCATATATTCAAACCTATCGTTCCTGGGTAAGGTGGTTGAGAGGGCAGCAATGGAGCAGCTGCAGGCCTTCTTAGATGACACAGCCTGGCTAGACCCCTTCCAGTCCGGCTTCCGTTCAGGGCATGGGACGGAGACAGTCCTGGTCTCCATCACAGACCAGCTACGTTGCCAGCTGGACCAAGGCAGATCTGCGCTGCTTGTGTTATTGGACCTCACAGTAGCGTTTGATACTGTCGATTACGATACTGTCAGCTTCCGACCCTGGACAGCGTGGCGCTATGCCCGTCGTCTTCAGTAAAGAGCCTCGGAGTTCATTTGGACCCTCTGCTGTCAATGGAGGCCCAAATCTCCGCTGTCAGCAGAGTGGCGTTTTTCCGTCTTCGTCAGGCTCGGAGGCTGGCCCCCTATTTGTCACCTGGCCACGGTGTTCCAAGCCACGGTCATCTCAAGGCTAGACTACTGTAACGCTCTCTACATTGGCCTGCCTTTGTCTTGCTGGGGCTGGGGTGAGGGGCACAGCCTTGAATTGGCTGTCCTCCTTCCTCTGGAACCAGTCACAGTGAGTGAGGAGAGGCAAGGTGGTCTCTGGGGGCTCCCCCTTAACTTGTGGGGTTCATCAGGGGGCCATACTCTCCCCTCTATTATTTAACATCTATATGCGTCCACTTGCTCAGCTGGTGCGTAGCTTTGGGCTGGAGTGCCACCAGTATGCTGATGACACCCAGCTCATTCTGAGGATGGAGGGCAGGCCCGGAACCGTACCCAATAATTTCCATCTCTGCCTCGAGGCTGTTACTGGACGGCCGCGAGCCAGTAGGTTGAAGGTGAATCCAGCGAAGACGGAGAACCTTTGGCTGGGTCGTCCGGGTGCTAGGGATGTCCAGCTTCCGACCCTGGACAGTGTGGCGCTATGCCCGTCGTCTTCAGTAAAGAGCATTGGAGTTCTCCTGGACTCTCTGCTGTCAATGGAGGCCCAAATCTCCGCTGCCAGCAGAGTGGCATTTTTCTGTCTTCGTCAGGCTCGGAGGCTGGCCCCCATTTGTCTCGGCATGACCTGGCCATGGGTGATCCAAGTCATCTCAAGGCTAGACTACTGTAATGCTCTCTACATTGGCCTGCCTTTGTCGGTGACCCGGAAACTCAAGCTGGTGCAGAACGCCGCAGCTCAGTTGCTTGCAGGAGTTCTTGCGAGCTGCCACATTACACCAATTCTGTGGGAACTGCACTGGCTCCCTATTGAGATCACCTTCAAAGTGCTAGTCTTGACTTTCCAGGCCTTGTATGGTCTGGGGCCAGTGTACCTGAGGGACCGCCTCACCCCATACTGTCCTACGAGAACACTTAGGTCTGAAGAGAGGAACCTTCTAGCCGTGCCAGTGTCAAGCAATACCATCTAACCTCTACACGGAGAAGGGCGTTCTCCATCATCGCCCCAGTCCTCTGGAACGCATTACCTCCAGAGGTTAGAGCCTTGCGCAATCTGTTGGCTTTTCGGAAGGCCTGCAAGTCGGTCCTATTCCCTCAGGCCTTTGAGCTGTGATATGCTATATTTTTAAGATTGTGTTTTCTTTAGGAATCGTTTTATTCTGTGGTTTTAATGTTATTGTAGATTGTGATATTATTGTGGTGCTGATGTAAGCTGCCCCGAGCCGGCAGGAGTGGCGGCGAATAAATCTAATAAATAAATAAATGTATTACTATTGTCAAGTTGTAGCTATATTACTTTCCTCCATCCAGACACTAGACTCCTATGGACGCAGCCTAGGATCGCATTGGCCTTTTCCGCTGCAGCATCATTGCATTGGCCTGTTGAACTGCAGTATCACACTCTTGGCTCATTTACCTCTACCTTTTAGCTTTTATTTTTCAATGATTGGTTGGGGGGGGGGTCACCAAAATACTGTTACTCTTACACTTAAAAATTACCTAAGGCCGGCCCCACTCATATTCAGTCAAATATATTGCTATTGTCAAGCCATGGCTATATTCCTTTCCTCCTAGATTTGCATTGGCCTATTTCAGGGCTTCACCGCACTCTTGGCTCATGTTCAGCTGGTGCCCTGCCCAGACTCTGAAGCTGAACCTACACTGCCCTATAGCGCAGCATCCGATCTCAGATTATCTGCTTTGAACTGGATTATATGAGTCTACACTGCCATATAATCCACTTCAAAGCAGATGACCTGGGATCGGCAACTGGAGTGTATGGCAGTGTAGACGAGGCCTTAGGTCCCTTTTCCAAGCACTGATTTCAAACCAGGTGTCACTCATCCCATATCTGTGCTCTGAAAGGTCCAGGACAGGACTCCCTATATGACACCCCTCTCTCCCGCTTTGGTCAAGCCTGGCCAGGTCCTGTGCCCACTTCTGGAGGAAAGGGACAAGCTGGAAGATGTCCAGAGGATGTCGCAGGCATGGGCAAGTTTTGGCTTTCCAAGTGTTTTGGACTTCAACTCCCACCATTCCTAACAACCTCAGGCCCTTTCCTTTTCCCCCCTCAGCCGCTTAAGCATAGTTTTGTTGTCTATATACGACATTGCACGGACGTTGGAAAAATATATAGATAGATATATGAATACAGATTGGATTATTTTGTACTTCCCTTGGATATTCCAGTGTTGTCTCTTACATTCCTACAATAGATTGGGGTTTGTTTCATTAGTTTATATACTTAGTTAGTGGTGGATTACTACCTGATAGTTATATTTGATGTGTGAGTGTGCTTTTATTATGTCCATGCTTGCTGACTTACGGTGACCCTGTGGGTTTCACAAGCTCTCCTTGGGCAAGGAAGTCCATAGAATAAGGCCAGAGATAAGATTAGTCTGGCATGACTAGTTTTTGAGGAACCCATGTTGACGTTTAGTGAAGATGGCGTTCCTTCCTAAGTGCTCACAGGTGGTCTGTTTAATGATTTGCTCCAGAATCTTTCCTGGAATCGATGTCAGGCTGACTGGACAGTCTTTGTTTCGACTCTCTTTCTCACCCACTCTAAATATTTGCCTTCCTTTATTCTGCTGGAATTTCTGATCTCCAGGAATCCTCAAAGATGGTTGACAGCGGTTTTGTAATTATTTATGCTAGTTCCTTGGATATAATTCAGGCATGGGCAAACTTTGGCCCTCAAGGGGTTTTGGACTGCAACTCCCACAATTCCTAACAGCCTACTGGCCTGTTATATAAGGAGGATGAAAGAATCCATCTTTCCCTCTCCTGTGTGACTCAGTGTGAGTATCTGCGTATGTTCTGTATGTGACTCTTGGATGACTCTGACTGTTTGCAAGAACAAGGAAAGTAGATCTGTGTATATTGTTCATACATTTGTATATATCGCAATTGTGAAGATTAAAGATATTTTGGGTGGAAACCTGAATCCATGAATTTACTAAACAGCGTGTGTAGATAGTAGGGTCAGATGCTGGCAGTTGGACTCTGCGGATAGATAGGCTGAAGCATGTTTTTGCTGTGAAAGGACTCTGCTGTATTTTGCTTGCTTCTGGGACACTTGCTATCCAGCTTGCAGTGGTTTGGGGTGGTTGTGATTTGGAAACTATAAATTGTTAAACGAAACTCATCCCGCAACAGATTTATAGTCTTTGATCCTTTTAGTTGTTCTCCTCTGTAACATTTCAGCTTCTCAATATCTCTCTTGAATTGCTTTGCCCAGAACCCGACACAGGGTTATTCTTCCAGGGGAGGTCTGCTCAAGGCAGAATAGAGAGTCACAGTGACTTCCTTCATCTCTACTCCATTGACTGCTACCCAAAATCCCATTGGCTTTTTAGCTGTTGCATCACACTCTTAACTCATGTTCACTTTTGGGAGTTGCAGTCCAAAACGGTGTCATCTGTACGCAGATGATGTGCAACTCTGTCACTCCTTCCCACCTGCTACGAAGGAGGCTGTTCAGGTCCTGAACCGGTGGTGGCCGCTGTGTCGGACTGGATGAGGGCGAACAAATTGGAATTGAATCCAGACAAGACAGAGGCACTCCTGGTCAGTGGAAAGGCCGAACAGGGCATAGGGTTACAGCCTGTGTTAAATGGGGTTACACTCCCCCTGAAGACGCAGGTTCGCAGTTTGGGTGTGATCCTGGACTCATCGCTGAGCCTGGAACCCCAGGTTTCAGCAGTGACCAGGGGAGCATTTGCACAGTTAAAACGTGTGCACCAGCTGCACCTGTACCTTGAGAAGTCTGACTTGGCCACAGTGGTCCATGCTCTGGTCACATCCCGTATAGATTACTGCTTTGCTCTCTACGTGGGGTTGCCTTTAAAGACTGTTCAGAAGCTGCAACTAGTCCAACGGACAGCAGCCAGGTTGATAACAGGAGTGCCATTCAGAGAGCGCACAACTCCCCTGTTGTGTCAGCTCCACTGGCTGCCAGTTTGCTACCGGGCACAATTCAAAGTGCTGGCTTTAGCCTTTAAAGCCCTAAACGGTTCGGGTCCAACTTACCTTTCCGAACGCATCTCTCCCTATGAACCATCAAGATGTTTAAGATCATCTGGAGAGGCCCTGCTCTCGGTCCCGCCTCTTCTTCGCAGGCGCGACTGGCGGGGACGAGACAGGGCCTTTTCAGTGATGGCTCCTCGGCTTTGGAACGCCCTCCCTAGAGACATCAGATCGGCCCCCTCCCTCCTGACGTTTCGCAAGAAAGTCAAGACCTGGTTATTTGAGCAGGCGTTTGTTGATGAAATATAAGGCTTAATTGGATATAAGGAATGACGACGATGTGATGGAAAACGATTTCAACATAACGCTGAGGCTGCAATTGTATGTTTTTAATTGTTAAATTGTTTTTTTAAAAAATATAAATGTTTATTGGTAGATTTTTTAAAAGCAAAACAAGACAAGATAAACATACATACAGTCGCGTGGGGACAAACACGAGGAAGAGGGGTCATGGGTAGGGGGGAAAGGGGTGGTTGGGGGGGACGGGTTGGGGGGGAACAGGGAGGGAGACAGGTACTTCAAAGGGGAATGGAGTTACAGTCTTCTTGTTGGTATTAACAGAAAATAAGTACATAAAAGAGAAAAAAAAACGAATCATGGCTATAACTTGTGTATTATTCCGTCTCTTCGCCTACTTCATGATTTGTATGGTAAGCTCTCCTATAAATATAAGATATAATATAACAATTAGCTTGAGTGCATCTATCTACTTTAGACTCATTTTTAGTTCATATGAACACCCCCACGGTTGCCCTCTTGTGTTACCGTTATTCCCAATTAAGTGTTAAGCCGATATTATGCTCCCTGGTGTAGTAGTTTTGGACCAGTGACCAGTCTACTTTGGTCGTTGTATGATCCACAGTCTTAAGTGCCTCGGTCAGCCACTCCATTTTAACAACTTCTAGAATTTTTGAAGCCATTCCTCTTTCGCCGGGGCCCCAAGGGATTTCCAATACCTTGCGTAGACAAGTCTAGCAGCAGTTATTAACATTAGGTATAATTTTTTTTCATTGTTATTGAATTCCTGTCCAAGAATACCCAGGAGTAATACTTCTGGTTTCTCATCCATTTGTCTATTAAAATTTTTTTCCAGTTCACCGTTAACCATCCTCCAGAATTTTCTGGCTTTGCTACAAAGCCACCATAAGTGGAAAAATGTGCCATTTGGGGCCCTGCAGTTCCAGCATTCAGCTCTTATGTTTTTGTATATTCTTGCGAGCTTCATAGGGGAAAGGTGCCACCTATAAAGTAATTTGACCCAGCTTTCCCTGAAACTGTAACTATAGGATATATTTACATTTTTCTTCCAGATACCTCTCCAAATTGCTTGATTAATATTGAATCCTACATTTCGTTTTTTTGTTTTTGATTCTTGGGTAGAATAATTTTGTAAATCTTCCCAACCGAATTTTTATCTGGGCCTAATAGCACGTTTTCCAACTCATTTTGGTTATCTTTAAATCCACGTTTTTCGTCCATTTTATACCTTTCGCTTAATTGATAGTAGGGGAACCAATTTAGGAGTTTATTTTCTTGACTTAATTGTTCTCTCGATTTCAAGATGTGTTTGATACCATTCCAGTATAAGAGATCTTTGTACGTCAGCCACTTGCAATCATCAAGTTGTCTTATCCTGTCGGCCTCCAAAGGGGAGAGCCAAATGGGGATTTTTGAGTTGGATTTCTTATAATGTTTGGTCCATACCTTTAACAAGACCTCTCTTATATAGTGGTTCTTGAACTGGGCGTCGGCTCTGATCTTTTCGTAACCCAGGTACCCGTGAATTCCAAATTTCAAGTTGAACCCTTCAAGGTTTAACAACCTGTTGTCATCTAGCTTACACCAAGTGCCTAGCCATGCCAGGCAGTTGGCTTCAAAGTACGCTTTCAGGTTTGGCACTCCGAGCCCTCCCATTTCTTTAGGTTCCTGCAGGGTCTTCATTTTGACCCTGGGTTTCTTGCCTCCCCATATAAATCGAGAGATGTCCCTGGACCATGCATTAAAGATCGAGTCCTTCTTGATGATAGGCAGTGTCGAAAACAAGAAATTCATCCTGGGCAAAACCATCATTTTAATTGACGCAATCTTACCCATAAATGATAGGTTCTTTTTGACCAATTATCTAAGTCTTTTTTGATGTTTATCCATGCACCTTCATAGTTGTTTTTGTATAAGTTAGAATTTTTGGCAGATAAATTAATCCCTAAGTACTTAATTTTCTTGGATACCTTTATTCCCGATTTCTTTGTCAGTTCGGCTTTCTCAGCCTCTGTCAGGTTTAAGCCCAACATCAGCGTTTTATCCTTATTGATTTTTAGTCCTGCAACACTCCCGAACTCATTAATTTTGTTCATCCAATCTTTAATTGAGGGGATTGGGTCTTCAACTATTAAGGCCAAATCGTCGGCAAAGGCTTGAGTTTTGAGTGACTCATTTTTTATTTTTAGCCCCTTCAATTTTTCCTCCTGTCTGATATCCCTCAGGAGGATCTCGAGCATCATAATATAAAGAAGCGGGGAGAGGGGGCATCCCTGTCTTACCCCTTTGCCTATGCTAATTGGATTGGTCTTATTATTATTTACTATGACCCTAGCTTTTTGGTCGTGGTATATTGCCTTAATTGAATTGCTAAATTGATGTCCTATATCCATTTCCCTTAAAAGGCGTTCGAGGAAGGCCCACCAGATATCGAACGCCTTTTCAAGGCCAAGGAATATTAAGGCTACTTTTTTGTTGATATTGGTGTTGTAGTATTCGATAGCATTTATCATGTTGCGGATATTTGTCTTCAAATGTCTATTTGGTAAAAAACCATTTTGGTCTTTATGTATCTGATCATTTAAAAAGGTTTTTAGTCTATCGGCTATTATGGTAGCAAATAATTTGTAATCAGCATTTAATAATGCTATGGGTCTATAACTCGCTGGGTCTGTGGGTTCTTTTCCTGCCTTCTTGATTAGTATAATATTTGAGTCTTTCCACGTCTCAGGATCTTTCCTTTAGTTAAAGTCTCATTAAATAGTACTTCAAGAATATTTATTACTTCTTCCCGTGGTCTTTATAGTATTCCGCAGTGAACCCGTCAGGGCCTGCTGCTTTGCCCATTTTCATTTTTTTTATAGCTTTTACTATTTCCCTCTTTGGTAATCCTCTTATTAAGGTGTTCTCTCTATATCTGTAATTTTATCTATTTTTTTTCGTCGCCAGATATGCTACCACCTTATCCTCCTCTATACTATCTTTTGAATATAGGGTAGCGAAAAAGATTCGATGGCCCCTCTTATTTCCCCCTGTCGCTTATCAGCTCGGCTTGGTTTAGCTTTAATTTATGGATCCAATTTCTTTTCCTTTTTTCTTTCAATTGCCATGCCAAGAGTTTACCGGGCTTATTGGCATGTTCGAAATATCTTTGGTTCAGAAATCTTAAATTTCTTCTAATTTTTTCCATTTCAAGGAATTCGAGTTGGCTCGCCAAAAGCTTCACTTCATTTTGAACTTTCCTATCTTTGGGATTACTTTTTAATTTGGCCTCAGCTAGTTTAATTTTATTTTCTATGTCTTGAATTTCCTGGTTTTTCTGTCTTTTGTGTAGCGACTGGTATTTCATAAGGACACCTCGCATATATGCCTTGCTGGTATCCCAGATTAGGCTAGTGTTGTCATTATTCTTACAATTAATCTCGAAAAATGTGAAGCTTTGCTTTTGTCTAATCTCTTCTTGTCTTTTAAAAGGTACCATGGGTATTTCCAACTATATTCGGTTTTATTTTCAAAAATATTCACCTCAACTGCGCAATGGTCTGACACTGATCGGGGGAGGATATTTGCTGATTTTACGTATGTTGCCAACTTGCCTGTGATAAGGATATAATCAATCCGTGACCAGGCCTGGTGCCTATCTGAGAAAAAGGTATAGTCTCTAGATCTCGGATGTAATACTCTCCATACATCTTGTAGCCCCATAGATTCTTTCAGTTGAAAGAAAGATTTAGGTAGTTTACTGTTGCAGCCCCTTATACCCTTATAAATTTTACTTTTGTCCTCCTTTGGGTCTATTACCCCGTTAAAATCTCCCAAGATAAGTAGGCTGTCGAAATCTATCTCATTTATCTGCTCCTCTAACTCTTTGAAGAATTTTACCTTCGAATCGTTAGGTGCATAGACATTACAGATCAAAATTTTCTCAGTATTATTTTGGATGGAAACACCTAATGATCTACCTTCAGTATCCTTAAACTCAAATTTCGGGTGCATAATTGAGTCAATATACAGGGCGACACCTTTTTTCTTGTTTTCGGCTGACGACACAAAGATCTCTCCCAGACCCTCATTTTTTAAGTACTTAATATCGTTATTTCTAATATGAGTTTCCTGTAAGGCTGTTATGGTAGCTTTTCTTTTTTTTAGATATGCAAAAACTCTCCTCCTCTTCCCACCATTGTTCAGTCCATTAACATTCAGGGACAAACACCTTATACTCTTCATTCAATATCTGAGGTCTCGTTGTCCTGCGTTCCGTTCGTTCGCTCGTTTTCGTCGTCCTCCTCCTCACTCGGGAGTTCTGAGTCTTTGTTGGGAAAGTTGTCGATCGGGTGTCTTCGTTGTTCTCCGCTATGGTATTTGTCTCTGATGGTATCGGGGTTTCTCTTCTAGAGCGTGGAGTGTTATTCGCTCGGGCTGGTCTATCCTCTTTGTCTCTCTTGAGCTCTTCCCCGTAGCGGTGTAAAAAGTCCTGTGCCTTATCTACTGACGTTATCCAGTGTTTCTGGCCTCTATATGTGGCCATCAGGCCTTCCAACTTTTCCCAACGGTATCTTATTTCATTAGCTTTTAGAATGTCAGTAAGAAAATAATAGTCTTTCCTCTTTTCTAAGAGTTCGGAAGGAATTTCTTTCAGGATAATGACTTTCTTACCCTTATAAGCTCCTTTATTTTTTATTTGCCATCTCAAGATGTCATCCCTAACGCATTTTAAGGAGTACGACGCTATGATGTCTCTTGGGAGCTTGTTCCTCTTAGTGAAACTCGAGTTAATTCTGAAAACTCTGTCCACTTTCCCTTCAATATAACTTACAGGGGCGTTTAGGATTTTTGCCGATATGGCCATAATAATTTCTTTCAAATGTTCTCCCTCTTCTTCTTCTACGCCTCTGAAGCCGGTTGGTGCTCCTTCATATGGACCTCCATCTTCAAAAGTTTATCTTGGGAGAGTGCTAGATCATTTTCAAGCTCTTTTATTTTCTCGTCGGAGGATTTTTGTTTACTTTTGATCTCATTATTTTCTTTCTTTAATCTCTCCAGCTCTTCGTTGATCATCTTCATTCCTTTATTCACAGAGGTTAGTTCTCTTCATATCTTTTAGGTCCCCCTTGAGCTCTCCTTTCATCTCTTTAAGTTCAGTTTTGAGATCATTTCTTGACTCTTTAATGTCTTCTTTCATTTTTTTCCTGTCTTTTTCCCCTCCTTCTAGCATCCTTCTTATCTCCAGCATTTCAGCCATAAGTTCTTTAAACCCAGGGTCACTTGCCCCTGAGAACCTTCTGTTTGTATCTCCCTTCTTGTCTTTATCCGTTCTACCCCTGGTGGCCATCATTTGTTGCTATCTGTTATTGTCTATTAGCTTTTCACGGGGAGGCTGTTTGATTGGGCGTATTGTTTTTACTCTTGGTTATCTTACTTCTCAGAGGGTGGAATAACCTTTATCTTATATTTTCCTGCTTCACAGGCAACCTTTATCTTTGTCTTTAATGGAGGGTAACAGTTTATCTTTAGATGCCTGTCTTTTGATTTCTTACCTTGTCCTCTCTCCCATCTGGGTCCATCAACTCTTTCCTTACTTGTTAGGCTCTGTTGTTTCTTGTCTGTTAATCCCCCAAAAGGGGACCCTCCAAGTCTGCTTCAATCCTCTGTTAATTACGATCAGCTACACAAAACTCTCTCTCTCTAGGACCCTGCGGAAGGATCGTAGTCCTTTATTAGCCTTCTCCCACTGGCTCCCCCTCTCTTCTCCCTCTTGACGCCGTCTCTTTCACTGTAGAGGTTCTCCCCCTTTTCTCCTTGCGTCTCCTTGCGTCACTAAGGCCCTCCTCCTTCTCTCCGCTTGGCTTTCGCTTAGCTTTCTGGGTATCTGAATATTGAGGTCACTTCCTTCCTCTTCACTTTATTGCCTCTTATCTCCTCATCTCCTCCCTCGCGTCGCCATGTTCTCCGACCAGGAGGCAGCACTCCCCCCCGCTCACAAAGCCCAGAAACGTTACCTTATGGGCCCCAGGCAAGTCCGTCAGCTCTTCTTATCTGGTTTTCGTCTCTCTTGGCTTTGCACTTTGTGGGCACGGGCTAGGGCACTCTTCTGGGAGTGTATAACCCCCAACTGCGGCAGCCCTGTGGTGTTCAGCGGCACTCACATAGTATGGTATGGTCTGAAGTTACTTTGCTTTTGCTCGCGGTTGTTCGCGGTTTCTCTTTTCTGATGGCTTCTGATGGCTTCTGCTGGCCCCAGTTTCCCCTTATGTCTGGATACAGGCGGAAGGTTTCGGTCACGCCGTAGCGGACCACGCTCTGGAGGGGATCCCTTCGGGTCTCTTCAGCTCTCCAGCGATCTTGTCTGACCCCTTGAGGGGATCAAAACTCGACCGCCGGGGCACTCTCCTGACCCTCGGACCTTGTGCTCTCTAACCCGAGCACTGGCGGGCTCAGATGTCGCCCGATCCCTCTCCACGCTTCGTCCCTAGGACAGAGCAATCCTAGGACGCGTCCCTCCCTCTTTAATTGTTAAATTGTTATTATATGTTTTTTCTGGAGGGGGGGTGACTTGTTGCTGTGTTGTATTGAGGGCAGAGACTGCCTGTGTAAACCGTCCTGAGTCGCCTTCGGGCTGAGAGGGGCGGTATAGAAACGTGACAAATAAATAAATAATAGATCTGTGTATATTGTTCATACATTGGTATACATCGCAATTGTGAAGATTAAAGATACTTTGGGTGAAAACCTGAATCCATGAATTTACTAAACAGCGTGTGTAGATAGTAGGGTCAGATGCTGGCAGTTGGACTCTGCGGATAGATAGGCTGAAGCATGTTTTTGCTGTGAAAGGACTCTGCTGTATTTTGCTTGCTTCTGGGACACTTGCTATCCAGCTTGCAGTGGTTTGGGGTGGTTGTGGTTTGGAAACTATAAATTGTTTCGCGAAACGCATCCCGCAACAAATGTATAGTCTCCAGACCTTTGATCCTTTTAGCTGTTCTCCTCTGTAACATTTCAGCTTCTCAATATCTCTCTTGAATTGCTTTGCCCAGAACTTGACACAGGGTTATTCTTCCAGGGAGGTCTGCTCAAGGCAGAATAGAGAGGTACAGTGACTTCCTTGATCTCTACTCCGTTGGCTGCTACCCAAACCCTATTGGCTTTTTAAGCAGCTGCATCACACTCTTAGCTCATGTTCACTTTGGGGAGTTGCAGTCCAAAACACCTGGAGGCAGGGACGAAGTTGGCCCAGGCCTGTTATGTAAGGAGGATGAAAGAATCCATCTTTCTCTCTCCTTTGTGACTCAGTGTGAATATCTGCCTATGTTCTGTTTGTGACTATTTGATGACTCTCACTCTCCCACAAAGACTCCCAACATCTTTTTCACATGTTCTGTTGTTGAGCCAGGTATCACTCATCCTATATCTGTACATCTTTTCCTGCCTGAGTGAATTATCCTACACTTCTCCTTGTTGAACTGCATTGTGTTAGTTCTGGCCAATGAGCTCTCTCATCCGTGAGATCCATCCTCCCTCCTCTGCTCCATCCTCTCCAAGTCGAGCCTTGTTTGCCTTTTGATGGACTTCACCCACTTGACGTCCACAAAAGACACAAAAGGGCGCCTGTCGGTTACGTAAGAGCCCTACGAAAGGCTCCCATGTCAGGGCTAATGCTTGCTGGAAGGAAGCACCTCTGGCGGCAGCAGCAGTGACCAAAGGAAAGGCAAGGACAAAGAAGAACACAAGCACTTTGGTGCATTCAGTGTGTGTGCAATCAATGCATATGTGCATATAAAAGATAGACCAGGCACGGGCCAACTTGGGCCCTCCGCCCTCCAGGCGTTTGGACTTTATCTCCTGCAATTCCCAACAGCCCACCAACCGATTTATAGCCTCTGCCAAAAAGGGAACTGCTGCTGCTTAATGCTGGTCAGCGCCTGCCAGGCCGAGTAGCGCCAAGACAAGAAGAGTTTTCTTTGGAGGTCAAACGAGCAGGAGAAAGAACAGGAGAATGGACTCTTTGGTGTGCTAAAGAGCTGTGCTAAAGAAAAGGGTGCTTCTCAATGGGACAAGCAGCCCCTACATTGCCAACAAGGCAGGCTCTGTAGGTTTGTTCTTAAGTTGCATTTGTTTGTAAGTCGGAACAGGGACATTTTTAAAGTGCCACACCAGGCGTGTGTGTGTGTGTGTGTATACGTACCAGGCCTGGTTAGGTTTGTCGGAATGCTCCAAAAGTCGTATTAAATTCGGATTTAATTCACTTTTGAAACGGTTTTGAAGCGCTTTAAGCAACCAGGAAGTGAATTTGCCATTTTGAAGCTGGCGCCTCCATTTTCGGAAAGGGTTCGGAAAGCCTCATCCAAACCACTCAGTTTGGACGCGGCTTCCTTTCCCCTGGTGTTGGTTTGGAAGCCCATGCCTTCCCTCCGCATCTGAACAGGGCCGTTCAGATGCAGAGGGAAGGCATGGGCTTCCAAACCCGCACCCAGTTGGGCTGTCATGTTTAAACCATGTGTTAAATACCCAGTTTGCGCCAGAACAGAATCTGATGCTGTCATGTTTAAACTGGGTTAAACATGCGTGTCCACCCTCTTCTGCCTCTAAGTCCTGTAAAAGTGGCTTTAATGTGTTTTTATGAGATGGACATGAGGCCCATGAAAGCTTTGTCCTGTAAAAGTGGCTGAAGGCAGAAGGAAAAAGCCTTCCCATACACCAAAAACCTGAAAGTCTTTGAGTAATGACTTCTAGACTTAAAATACTGAACTCAAACAAGTTTATTTAGGAAAAACAACCAGTAAAAAACAACTGGTGGCCCAAAAACGCTTAGTTGGTTGCCAGGGGGTGAAGGGAGTCCTTTAGGAGGAGGATGCAATCACTTGCCTCTGTTGCAGAGTGAAGGTACCTTTCTCCGATTCCAGGTTTCCTGTTGCCCTCTGGCTTCGTAGGCCCACAAAGTCCTGTAAAAGCCCCAAAATCCGCAGTCTATGTTGAGGATAGGGCCTCCTTTGCACTGCAGGCTTCGGTGAGAGCGCAGGGTTGGCTTCGTAGGTGGACAAAGGTGCTTTGTCCCAGCATGAATGGACTTCCATCCACGTCCATGCGGCTTCTTTCTTGCAATGGCCAAAGAGAGGAAGTCCTGCCCCTCAGATGACCTCAGAAAGGGGAGGAGTTAGGGTGATGACATCACCTTGGCACCAAACACAGTCCCTCCCACCAAGCCCACATGGCTGAGGACAAAGGAATGCAGGTAAAAGGTAACCAAGTCCATGATGCATTACTAAACAAGCCCCGCGGGGGCATTACACCGCCGTTATTGAAGCCATTTTGAAATTTCGGAATTAATTTGGAAACATTCGGGGGTTGTTTTTGTTTTTTAAAAAAAACTCTCGGAAGTCTATCAGATTTGAAGCATCAGCGCCCCATACATCCGTAACGAGTTTTGAACCATTTTTTTCTTGATCAACCAGGCCTCATACATACACACACACACGTGCACTTTGGATTGCATACGGAATATGTTTCCCTATGTCAGTGTTTCTCAACCTTCCTAAAGCTGTGATCCCTGAATCCAGTACCTCATGTTGTGTTGACCCCAACCATAACATTATTTTCGTTGCTACTTCATAACTGTAATTTTGCAACTGTTATGAATTGTCATGTAAATACTTGATTTGCAGGATGTATTTTCATTCACTGGACCAAATTTAGTACAAATACCTCATTTGCCCAAACGTGAATACTGGTGAGGTTGCAGGGGGGCGGGGGAGGGAGGATTGATTTTGTCATTTGTTGCTGGGATGTATAGTTCACCTACAATCAAAGAGAATTCTGAACTCCAATGATGGAATTGAACCAAACTTGGCACATAGGACTAGCACGACCAACTGAAAATACTCGAAAGTTTTGGTGGGCATTGACCTTGAGTTTTGGAGTTGTAGTTCACCTACATCCAGAGAGGACTGTGGACACAAACAATCATGGATCCGGACCAAACTTGGTACAAATACTCCATATGCCCAAATGTGAACACTGGTGGAGTTTGGGAAAAATAAACCTTGACATTATGGAGTTGTATTTGCTGGGATTTATAGTTCACCTACCATCAGAGAGCATTCTGAACCCCACCAACAATAGAATTGGGCCAAACTTCCCACACAGAACATCCATGACCAACAGAAAATACTGTGTTTTCTGATGATCTTTGATGACCCCTCTGAAGCCCCCTCACAATCCCCCCCCAGGGGTCTCGATGCCCAGGTTGAGAAAGGCTGCCCTATGTATTGTCGAAGGCCTTCATGGCTGGAATCACTGAGCCCTTGTGTGCTTTCCGGGCTGTCTGGCTAGCAGCATTTTCTCCTCCTGATGTTTGGCCTTCCTCTGTGGCGATTGGCATCTGCAGAAGATCTGATGGGAGTCAAGTGAGTCAAGGACCTCCTATCCCTGTGGAACGATGCCCAGGGTGGAGGAAAGAACCCTTGCCTGTTAAACTAGTGTGCCATTAGCAAGCTTGGGAGTCACCTGCACTTTGTTCTCTTTGAACTGTTTGTTGCCTGGAGGCATCCTTGGTCTAGAAAAGCCCTTGATTGTTTATGATGGAGACTTCCTGTGTCTGTGTGGTGCTCCTTACTCACTGCCTTGATTCTAGTGTTTTCCGGTACAGGTCGACAAATTTTGTTCATTTTCATAGTTGTTGGAGCAGATGTTGGAGCAGGGAATGATGTCAGTTGTAGTCCTCTGCTCTGCACAGTGGAAGTTGTACGTGGATGGACTTAGTATGCTCTGGCTGACTGGAAACACGCAGCTGTTCTCCCTCACACAGGTGGCAATGCGTAGGCAAGATAAACAGGCAGTCGTTCTTGCCAAAAACGGCAGGCAACTTTACCTTTATTGTTCAGTTCCTTGCAAACACTTTAAGCGAAAACATTCAGCAGCTTGCCTCAACAAAAACTTGCTTAAACTTCAGCTTCAGCGCAAGCAAATAATAAGCCGTGGATAACGGCAAACACAGATACGATTTCACCCTGCTTCTTCCGCTTAGAAGCTTACTTACAATTTAAGCAAAAACAATGAAGTCTTATACAACTTTACATGGCCCAACTTTACATGGTGTGGCTCTCCCCCCAAGGAGCAGATTTACATAGCTGCTTCCTTCAGCTCTCTTACTCTGAAATGAGCCACATTAATCCAGAAACATTCCCAGTTTCTCTTGCTCTGACATGGGCAGCATTACTCCAGAAGCATACCAAGTTTCTCTTGCCCTGGCATGGGCAGGTAGGCACCCTTTAGAACAGGGGTGGGCAATTATTTTTTCCAAGGGGCCACACGAGAGCCAAAAAATATTATGGGGGGCCGCACCTAAAGGCAGAACTAAATTCTAATCTACATAATGTATTTATTTACTTACTATATATTACACATCATTAATATTAACATATAAATATATCTAGAAATATTCATATATTATTAGTATTAATATCATTATTATCTATTATATAAAGGAGTTCCCGTCATGGAACGACAGTCCCAAACAGAGAAACCTTACAACGCAGAAACACCAAACTTGCCAACAGAAATAGGCCTCAAGCAAGGTATGTTTGTAGCAAAGAAACACCCCCCCCCCAAAAGCTCGAGTAAAAAAACCCTACATTTCCCAGCATCCTCCGGGACTGCCAACGACTCTCCCAGCCTCTACATTCTGACAACATGATTGGCTGCCAATAAGGGCGGATTTGCATAACTCCTGTACTGGCCAGCCAACATGAACATTCCAACCCATAATAAACTGTCAGAGGAGGATAAGGCAAAGGGCTGAGGCACAAACACAAACACCCAATTCACTTCCCACAGAAAATTTACACCCCTACAAATCACAGACCACGCCCAAAATTGACAGTAAGGCTTCATTAACTTAATTTCCCTGACTAGGCCTCACTTAATGGAATGCTGTTTACGCTCTGAATTGACAGTAAGGCTTCATTAACTTGATTCTCCCGACTAGCCCTCAGCTCATTGGACATTGTGTATGGCCTGAATTGACAGTAAGGCTTCATTAACTTGCTGTTCCTGACTAGGCCTCAGCTCATGGGACATTGTGAATGGCCTGAATTTACAGTAACCTACCTTGGCACACAGAGCCCCTATGACCCACGCTACATTCTACTACAGTTTGGAGGAGGGTGGACCATGGATTATGGGACTTGAAGTACCTCCATGGATAATGGGATTTATACTACTTCAAAACCCATCATTCCCCACAGACCACTGTGGCCCAGAACCAAGACCGATAAAGACCAAACTTGGCACACACTGCCCCCCATGACCCACACTCCATCCGACCGCAGTTCAGAGGAGGACACACCATGGATAATGGGATTTCAAGTATCTCCACTCACTTCCAAAGTTAACTTCCAAGCATCAACCTCTACATCAACACAGCAGACGAAAAGACAAAAAACATTGTATATCCACAAGCTATGCAGAACGCCAGCAACACCACACACCAACAACTCCCCAGGACTTCAACATCCCACCCACCAGAACAACCCACAACAACACAGCCAGGGCCCCAACAACACCATAACTAACAACAATTCCAACCCTTACATACTCTGACTTTCTCGCATCTCCTAAATAGGGCACAGCAACGCATGCCGGGTACAGCTAGTATAGTATATATATATATAGACATTATAATATATTGAAATTATAATATAATATACCATTATATTATATTATTTATTATATTATAATATTATTATAAATTATTATGAAATAATAATAAAAACCACTAAATAAAATAAAATAATATTCAAGAAGACAAGGTGCGAAGAAGAAAGGAGGGAGGAAGGCAGAGGGAGGAGGAGCAGCAGGCTGTATTGCCATGGTCCTGCCTCAAAGCGGGTGCTGCCGCGGGCTGCACCAGGGCAGCGGCGGTTCCTTCCTGCCTTCTCCGGCGGCCCTCGTAGTGGTGATCCTGGGCTTTGGCTCTCTTGCATGGAGGGTCGCGCGTCGGTGGAGTGAGGGAGGGCCCGATGGTGGAGGCAGCACCAGCTCCGGGCTCTCTGCCTCCTCCTCCTGCCTCCGGCGTGGAGAGGCTCCGGATGCTGGCGGCGTGGCGGGAGGAGCCTTTGGATGACTTCCTGTAGCCCCGGATGAGTTTCCTGACTCCTACAGCTCCCAGAATGTCTCAGGCAGCTTTTCCAGAACTACAGGAAGTCGTCCAAAGGCTCCTCCCTGCCACGCCGCTGGCACTGACCCTCTCACGCTGTCCATCCGAAGCCTCTCCATGCCAGAGGCAGGAGGATGAGGCGGAGAGCCTGGGGCACTCCTAAGCTGCCGCGATGGGATGGCGGCAGCGGCACCCCTTCTTCTTGGTTGGCTCTGCCCCCGACGGCCTTCTCCCCGGGCCGGACAGAACCGGCCAGGAGGCTGCATCCAGCCCGCTTGCCATAGGTTACCCACCCCTGCTTTAGAAGCATACAGCCTTCTCCCCGGGCCGGACAGAACCGGCCAGGGGGCTGTGTCCGGCCCGCGGGCCATAGGTTGCCCGCCCCTGCTTTAGAAGCATACTCAGCTTCTTTTGCCTCGATACGAATAGCAAGAAACACAGTGAGCAACATGGGGAAATTATAGCCCCAAAACTCCACCCACTCAGCCCAAGTGAGCCAGGTTAATCAGCTATACTCAGAGCTTGCACCTAGCTGCAAAGCTACACAGACTAGGACCTTCTTACACCTAAGTATACAGTAATACAAACCTTATTTACTCGTGAGTATACCCAAGTAATCAAACACTCATTTGTTTTTCTTTACTTCGATTTTTACAAATCCCCACAATAGTTTCTTCCTTTTCTGTTGAAATTGTCCATGTGCTTCCTGTGGATTTCGGTGGCTTCTCTGTGTCGTCTGACAAAGCGGTTCTCCGAGTGACGATCTCACAGAGTGAATAATACTAACAGCCAATGAGTACCTCATCATTGTGTCTCGACCCATTCCACAAAGTTTTAGGAGTAGAAGAACGATTCCTTTCAAAGCCAGGACCGCCCAATTCCTGCCCGTTCCTTGCTGTTTCCTAGCTTTCCTTACAACATGGCTTTCCTTTCCTTTTGCACAAAATGTTCTTTGGTGACTTGGCCCTTGGCCACTTGTTATGATGCCCTTGCCAATGCAGCAGCCATGGACACCGAGCCAAAGGGGCACTTAGAGCCAGCCTCCCAAGCGCTCCGTCATCTCTTTTATTTATTGCTAATTAAATTACTACGGAAGGAGATTGCTGCCATTTCAGCGCCACTCGGTGCAAAAAGAGACCTATTTATTTATTTATTTATTTGCAGTATTTATATTCCGCCCTTCTCACCCCGCGGGGGACACGGGGTGGATCAAAATGCACACATACATGGCAAACATTCAATGCCGTTCAGACATACAACATATATAGACAGACACACAGAGGCTATTTAACTTTCCAGCTTCATGAGGGTATGCTTTTTCAATTTCGGCCACCGGGGGAGCTGTCGCTTCACCGTCCACTTGTGACACCAACGGAGTACTTCCTCATTCTCTTGCACCCTGCTGGAGAGTTTTATGGCCTCGTAAAATATCACTAGTTTCTCATCATCAGTTTCTCACTTGTTAATCGCCCTCCATTAAAATGCTCCATGCGATTTACATAAAATAATAGAATAATACACAATACCAAATGGACTGCATTAGACATTAAAAGCTCTGCTAAAAAGCCAGGTCTTGAGCTCCTGTGCAAAGGGTCGCAGGTCACGCATGGCCCTCAAGTGGGGAGGCAAGGAGTTCCACAAGACAGGGGCGGAGGTGGAGAAGGCCCTGCGTCTTGTGCTCTCGAGACGTACTTCCCTGGGGCCTGGAACATACAGTGAGTTTAGTTGGAGGAGTCGTGGTGACCACTGGCGGCAAAGAGGGGGGGGAAGGCCAACATACAAGGCGTTGCAATAATCCAGTCTAGATGTAACCGTCGCATGGATGATTGTAGCCAAGGCATCCTCTGAAAGGTAAGGTGCCAGCTGTCTCGCCTGCCGGAGATGGAAAAAGGCCCGCTTACTCACATGAGCGATCTGGGCCTCCATAGTCAACTGTGAATCCAGGACGACACCCAAGCTCTTAACAGTGGAAGATGGATGAAGGGGGGCACCATCGAAGTTGGGCAGGGAGGGCGCCGCTCAAGGTGGGTGGCCAGGCCACAACATCTCAGTCTTAGTAGGATTCACCTTCAGCCTCCTGGCACGCAGCCATCTCGATGCAGTCTCAAGACATAAGGTGATGTTGTCTGGTATTGAGGTGACTCCGGGCTCCAGCCGTAAAAGCAGCTGGGTGTCATCTGCGTATTGGTGGCACTCCAGACCAAAGCTCCGCACAAGGCTGGCAAGAGGTCTCACAGTGGTCAACAGTGTTGAAAATAGTTAAATTAGCCTCCCCACTTAAGTGGTACCTAAATTTCCTACTTGACAGGTGCAACTCTTTCGGGTTGCAAAGGTCAACAGCGAGCTAGACCTGCCAAAAGGTGGTCTGTGTCCAGAGTGTCCAAGAAGCAACTGGAATGCAATGGTAGGAATAACACTATAATAATAACAACACAATAACACTTTGTTTACATTCATCTCTATCTCCCCAAAGGGACTCTGAGCGGATTGCAACATACACAGGTAGGTAAACATTCAATGCATGTAATTCAGTGGAATAACAATGATACACAAATACACAAAACAAAGGGAAAGGCTTCCCCTTTCGTCTCAACTCTGGCCATGGGCAGGTGCTCTGGTTCCATTTCCTAACCAAGGAGCCTGTTGTCCATAGACGCCTCCTGGTCAGGTTGCTGGCAGGGCTGCATGGGTGCCTTTATTACCATTCATACTGGGCTGTGGCACAGCAAGTTCGTAGCCAGCTGCATTAAATCACTACTGACCAAGAGGTCATGAGTTCAAAGCCAGCCCAGGTTGGAGTGACCTCCTGACCATTAATAGTCTAGCTTGCTGCCGACCTAAGAAACTCAAAAGACAGTTGCATCTGTGAGGTAGGAAATTTAGGTACCGCTTTATGCAGGGAAGGTAATTTAACTAATTTACAAGGCCATAAAACCTTCCAGCAGCATGTGTAAGAATGAAGAAGTACTCCATCAAAGGACTTGATGTCACAAGTGGACGGTGACGCGGCGGCTCCCCCTGTGGCCAGAACCAAGCATACCCTCATGAAGCCAGAAAACCTGGAATGTTAAATTGCCTCTGTGTCTGTCTATATATGTTGTATGTCTAAATGGCATTGAATGTTTGCCATATATATGTGCATTGTAATCCACCCAGAATCCCCTGCAGGGTGATAAGGACAGAATAGAAATACTCTAAATAAATATAAATAAATATTCAGGTTTAGAATGCTCTTTGATTGTAGGTGAACTATACATCCCAGCAACTACAACAAGTAACAAGGTCTATTTCCCCCCAAACTCCACCAGTGTTCACATTTTGGGCATATTCAGTACTTGTGCCAAGTTTGGTCCAGATCTATCATTGTTTGAGTCCACAGTGCTCTCTGGATGTAGGAGAACTACAACTCCCAAACTCAAGGTCAATGCCCACCAAACCCTTGCAGTATTTTCTATTGGTCATGGGATTTCTGTATGGCATTCAATTCAATTCCATCGTTGGTGGAGTCCAGAATGTTCTTTGATTGTAGGTGAACTATAAATCCCAGCAACTTCAAATGGCAAAGTCAACCCACCCAGCCCAATCCCACCATTATTCGAATTTGGGCGTATCAGGTATTTGTGCCAAATTTGGTCCAGCGAATGAAAATACATCCTGCATCTCGGAGATTTACATCACGATTCATAACAGGAGCAAAATTACAGTTGTGAAGTAGCAAGGAAAATAATGTTATGGTTGGGGGTCACCACCACATGAGGAACTGTATGAAGGGGTTGCAGCATTGGGAAGGTTGGGAACCACTGCTCTATGACAAAGAGCCATTAGGACTTCCTCCTTCCTTTTGGTGATCGCGTTTAATACCTCCCTCGCTTTTTAGCGGTTTTGGCCACTGGACGCAGATGCTGTTGATAAGATAGTGGCTGCAACTAGGCCTACCACCTGCTCCCTCGACCCGTGCCCCTCCTGGCTTGTTAGATCTTGCCTGGAGGGGTTACGTGGGCCTCTGTTGAACATCGTAAACAGCTCCCTTGAGCAAGGAGTCTTTCCAGAGTGCTTAAAGAGGCGGTGGTAGCTCCATTACTGAAGAAACCGTCACTAGACCGGCGGTTCCCTTCAACTACCGACCAGTGTCGAACCTTTCGTACCTGGGAAGGTAGTTGAGAGGGCAATCAACGGAGCAGTTGCAGGCCTTCTTAGATGATGCAACATGGCTAGACCCCTTCCAGTCCGGCTTCCGTTCGGGGCACGGGACGGAGACGGTTCTGGTCTCCATCACAGACCAACTCCGCTGCCAGCTCAACCAAGGCGGGTCTGCGCTGCTCGTGTTATTGGACCTCACGGCAGCGTTTGACACGATCGACCACAATCTATTGATCCACCGCCTGGCCGTGGCTGGAGTGAGGGGACAGCCCTTAAATGGCTGACCTCCTTCCTCCACCAGCGGTCTCAGCGTGTGAGGAGGGGCGAGTGGTCTCGAGGGCTCCCCACTACTCTGTGGGGTCCCCAGGGCCATTCTCTCCCTCTGTTATTTAACATCTACATGCAGCCGCTTGCACAGCTGGTGCGGAGTTATGGGCTGGAGTGTCACCAGTACGCTGACGACACCCAGCTCATTCTGAGATGGAGGGCAGGCCGGGTTCTGTCCCTGATAATTTCCAACACTGCCTCGAAGCCGTTACTGGATGGCTGCGAGCCAGTAGGTTGAGGTGAATCCGGCGAAGACGGAGATCTTGTGGCTGGAGTCGCCCGGGTGATGTTAATGTCCAGCTTCCGAGCCTGGACGGTGCGGTGTTATGCCCATCGCCTTCCGTAAAGAGCCTGGGGGTCCATTTGGACTCCCAGCTGACCATGGAGGCCCAGGTCTCTGTGGTCAGCAAGATCGCTTTTTCATCTGCGACAGGCAAGGAGGCTGGCCCCTATCTCTCCCGAACGATCTGGCCACGGTGATCCAAGCCACAGTCATCTCAAGGCTGGATTACTGCAACACGCTCTACGTTGGCCTTCCTCTGTCGGTGACCGGAAGCTCAGGCTAGTGCAGAACACTGCCGCCCGGCTCCTGTCTGGCACGCCAGCTGGCGCCCACATAACACCTGTATTGCAGGATCTGCACTGGCTGCCAATTGAGCACCGGATCACCTTCAAAGTGTTGGTCCTCACCTTTAAGGCCTTAAACGGCCTGGGGCCAGCGTATTTGAGGGACCGTCTCACCCCATATTGCCCTCCGAGATCACTTCGGTCTGAGGACTCCAATCTCCTGGAGATACCTTCAGCTAAACTCGCAAGGCTGACTGCTACCCGCCGGAGGGCGTTCTCTGTCATAGCACCTACGCTGTGGAACGCCCTCCTGGCCGGAGCTCGGGCTATGAAGGACTTGCTCCCGTTTAGACGGGCCTGTAAAACATACCTGTTTAAGCAGGCCTTTGGTGAGTAAGTCCTGCCCATGCCCCGCCATCTATTCGTTCTTCTGAGGATGATGTGCTGTTCATTGTTTTAACTGTGTTATTAATTACTGTACTGCTGTTGTTTTTAATTGTTTTTAACTGCTTATTGCCTGTATTTTACTGTGCCCTTCGGCTCCTGTAAGCCGCCGCGAGCGGCATAGAAGCCCGAATAATAAATAAATAAATAAATAAATACTTACAGCTCACAGCTGTTGTGGAAGTGCTTAGGTAAACAGCGGGCTCGGCTGACAGTCAGGTGCTCACCCTGACCTAAGGCTTAGAACTGGCAATGTTTTGGTTGGTAGATCTTACTGCTTCTGGTGGTGATTTACCAGCTGTGCTATAGCCTGGCCCTATTTACTTCCAATCAATTCCTGGACTTGTTTTTAATTACCAGAGAAGCAGAAAACCCTTGTTCACACACATAAGTTGTGGAGAAAAACATAAGATAACGCAAGGCAATTCCTCGAATTTTAGTATAAAAATTGCTTTCTTACACCAAAACTCCACAAGAGAATTTTTCTGCAACCTCTCCCAACTTCAATCATGATTAAATAAGTAAAAAATTCATTCAAAGGTTGAGAATTCACGGTCAGTAAAACTAGTAGCCAGGAATCCCTGGTTGCTGCAGCAACGGAGGCCGGAATAGAACCTGCTTGACCAGCAGTCCGTTAGGAGTCCTTTGAGCCGGAAGGACGGAGGCCGATGGGGCCAGGCCGGGGTCACGATCCGCGGCCGGAGAGGGAGCCGTTTGCACCTGCCAAGTAGCCAAAAGGAGGGCCAGAGCTGCAGAGGCAAGGCTGCTACAGGCCGGTATATTCGATGATGCTTTGGGTAGATCCCAGGCACGGGCCAACTTTGGCCCTCCCTCCAAGTGCTTTGGACTCCAACTCCCACCATTCCCAGCAGCCTCAGGCCCCTTCCTTTTCCCTCTCAGCTGCTTGGTGGGACGCGGATATGGGTGCCATTGGTGGCACGCGGATACGGGGCACCATTGGTGGGACATGGATGCGGGTATAGGGGTCTATCTACTGCATGCCTGGACCAACTTGGGCCTTCTCTCAATGTGTTTTGGACTCCAACTCCCACCATTCCCAGCAGCCTCAGACCACTTCCTTTTCCCTCTCAGCCTCTTGGTGGGACGCAGATATGGGGTGCCATTGGTGGCACGCGGATAAGGGCATTGGGGTCCATCTACTGCAGGCCTGGGCCAACTTGGGCCCTCTATCAATGTGTTTTGGACTCCAACTCCCACCATTCCCAACAGCCTCAGGCCCCTTCCTTTTCCCTCTCAGCCGCTTGGTGGGACACAGATATGGGGTGCCATTGTTGGCACGCAGATACAGGGCGCCATTGTGGGACGCGGATAGGGCATTGGGGTCCATCTACTGCAGGCCTAGGCCAACTTGGGCCCTCTCTCAATGTATTTTGGACTCCAACTCCCACCATTCCCAGCAGCCTTAGACCCCTTCCTTTTCCCTCTCAGCGGCTTGGTGGGACGCAGATATGGGGTGCCATTGGTGGCACACAGATACGGGGCGCCATTGGTGGGACGCAGATATGGGGTGCCATTCGTGGCACGCGGATAAGGGCACTGGGGTCCATCTACTGCAGGCCTGGGCCAACTTGGGCCCTCTATCAATGTGTTTTGGACTTCAACTCCAGCCATTCCCAACAGCCTCTGGCCCCTTCCTTTTCCCTCTCAGCCGCTTGGTGGGACGCAGATATGGGGTGCAATTGGTGGCACGCAGATACAGGGCGCCATTGTGGGACGCGGATAGGGCATTGGGGTCCATCTACTGCAGGCCTAGGCCAACTTGGGCCCTCTCTCAATGTATTTTGGACTCCAACTCCCACCATTCCCAGCAGCCTTAGACCCCTTCCTTTTCCCTCTCAGCGGCTTGGTGGGATGCGGATACGGGGTGCCATTGGTGGGACGCAGATATGGGGTGCCATTGGTGGCACGCGGATAAGGGCACTGGGGTCCATCTACTGCAGGCCTGGGCCAACTTGGGCCCTCTATCAATGTGTTTTGGACTCCAACTCCAGCCATTCCCAGCAGCCTCAGGCCACTTCCTTTTCCTCTCAGCCGCTTGGTGGGACGCAGATATGGGGTGCCATTGGTGGCACACAGATACGGGGCGCCATTGGTGGGACGCGGATACGGGCATTGGGGTCCATCTACTGCAGGCCTGGGCCAACTTGGCTCCTCTCTCAATGTGTTCTGGACTCCAACTCCCACCATTCCCAGCAGCCTCAGACCACTTCCTTTTCCCTCTCAGCCTCTTGGTGGGATGCAGATATGGGGTGCCATTGGTGGCACGCGGATGAGGGCATTGGGGTCCATCTACTGCAGGCCTGGGCCAACTTGGGCCCTCTATCAGTGTGTTTTGGACTCCAACTCCCACCATTCCCAGCAGCCTCAGGCCACTTCCTTTTCCCTCTCAGCCGCTTGGTGGGATGCGGATATGGGGTGCCATTGGTGGCATGTGCATACGGGGCGCCTTTAGTGGGATGCGGATATGGGTATTGGAGTCCATCTACTGCAGTCCTGGGCCAACTTGGGCCCTCTCTCGATATGTTTTGGACTCCAACTCCCACCATTCCCAGCAGCCTCAGGCCCCTTCCTTTTCCCTCTCAGCCGCTTGGTGGGATGCAGATATGGGGTGCCATTGTTGGCACGCAGATACAGGGCGCCATTGTGGGACGCGGATAGGGCATTGGGGTCCATCTACTGCAGGCCTAGGCCAACTTGGGCCCTCTCTCAATGTATTTTGGACTCCAACTCCCACCATTTCCAGCAGCCTTAGACCCCTTCCTTTTCCCTCTCAGCGGCTTGGTGGGACGCGGATACAGGGCGCCATTGGTGGACGTGGATACGGGTATTGGGGCCCATGTACTGCAGGCCTGGGCCAACTTGGGCCCTCTCTCAATGTGTTTTGGGCTCCAACTCCCACCATTCCCAACAGCCTCAGCCCCCTTTCCTTTCCCTCTCAGCCGCTTAAGCGGCTGAGAGGGAAAAGCAAAGGGCCTGAGGCTGTTAGGAATGGTGGGAGTTGGAGTCCAAAGCCCCTGGCTGGCCCAAATTTACCCATGCCTGGTATAGCAGGAAGGGAGATCCGTTTGTGCTGGGCTCCTTGGCATGGCTCTTCCTTGAGTGTTTTGTGGGTCACCTCTTGGGATCGGGGCCCTTCCAAGTCCCAGAAATGGAAAACAAAGAATCTCTTGAGACTTTAGGTCTTTTTTGGACCTCGGGAAGTGAGCCAAAGCCGCTTCCTGGTTACTTCCTGTTTGGCCACTTTTGAAAAGGGGGAAATGATGGAGAGGGGAAACGGCCGGTCTAAATATAAAGTGTGTTTGCTCACCGTGCGCTGTGTCGTTTCCTCTTGGTGAAGCAGAACAAAGGAATAGAATCATAGAATCCTAGAGTTGGAAGAGACCTGGTGGGCCGTCATCCAGTCCAACCCCATTCTGCCCAGAAGCAGGACAATCGCATTCAAAGCACCCCCGACAGATGGCCATCCAACCTCTGCTTCAAAGCCTCCAAAGAGGGAGCCTCCACCACACTCCAGGGCAGAGAGTTCCACTGCTGAACAGCTCTCTCTTGCAGTTCCGCTTGCAGCCATGTACACTTGTCCATCCGGGGTGGTCCGGAGTTTTAATTGCACCCATTTTGAAGCTGGCCCAGAAATGCGGGTGATGGTAGGAAAGGGGACCTCTGCTGACCCCAAAGCACATGGGACACTTGGCTAGAATCGCATAAGCGCACAGGGTCTGCTGCTGAATGGGATGCCCCATTCAAACCCATGTTTGCCCCTCTCTGCAAACTGAAACTGAATCCTGACAAGACAGAGGTCCTCCTAGTCAGTCGAAAAGCCGAACAGGGCATAGGGTCACAGCCTGTGTTGGACGGGGTCACACTCCCCTTGAAGACGCCGGCTCGCAACTTGGCGTGGTCCTAGATTCATTGCTGAGCCTGGAACCCCAGGTGTCGGCGGAGGCCAGGGGAGCTTTTGCGCAGTTAAGACTCGTGCGCCAGCTGCGCCCGTACCTTGGGAAGTCTGATCTGGCTACGATCGTCCACGCTCTGGTCACATCCTGTATAGATTACTGCAACGCACTCTATGTGGGGCTGCCTTTGAAGACAGTTTGGAAACTCTAACGGGCGGCAGCCAGACTACTAACAGGAGCTACATACAGGGAGTGTACCACCCCCCTGCTGTGTCAGCTCCATTGGCTGCCTGTCCACTTCCGAGCTCATTTCAAAGTGCTGGTTCTGACCTACAAAGCTCTATACGGTTCTGGCCCAGCTTACTTGTCGGAGCGCATCTGCCCCTACGTCCCTCCCTGCAATTTAATATATTCCGGGGAGGCCTTGCTCTCGCTCCCGCCAGCATCTCATATGCGGCTGGCCGGGAGGGAGGACAGGACCTTCTCGGCTGTGGCCCCCCGCCTGTGGAACACGCTTCCAAGCAAAATACGCCCGTCCCCATCTCTCATGGCATTTAGAAAGAAGCTAAAATCTTGGTTTTGGGACCAGGCCTTTGCACAATAGGTTAAGCAACATCCCGACTGGAATGGATTAGTGATGGCGACAGATTTGAGGATATGGCTTATTGTTCTTATCAATTCGAAACTGTGGACGGAGGATTGTTCTGATTTAATTGCTGTTGATTCTTGTTTTAATCTTGCTGCTATTATTTAGCATTGTATTTATGGTTTATATTGTATTTATTGTGTCAGTGGATTGGATTGTTAGCCGCTCGGAGTCTTTCCTCGGGTGTTGAGAAGGTAAAAACGCTGTAAGAAAATAAATAAAATAAATAAAAAGAGGGAGGGAAGGTTGGCCACAGCAACGCGTGACGGGCACAGCTAGTTATAATTATATATTTTCTAATACATGTAATATTACTAATGTTACAGTATAATGGTATAGTGCAGGGGTGCTCACACTTTTTCAGCATGGGAGCTACTGATTAAAAAACCAAGTCCCAAAGATCACCTACCCAGAAATGTAAAACGTATAACTATTTTCTTATTTATTTATTTATTTATTTATATTATTCATTTTTATGTACCGCTCCTTCAGGCAGGCTCGGGGCAGTTTACATAAAATGAAGTTATAAAACATCAACATTTCAATTTAATAACAACAATATAAAACAGAGCATAAAAATACATCCAACCACCCCATTTCTCCCACACTGCCATATTACCAGACATATTATCAGCCAGAAAGTAAGAAGAGAGGCTTTTGAACTGCAAGGCCATTTAATACTCTGCAAGGTAAACAAAGGGGCATGCAAACATACATCCAACCACCCAATTTCTCCCACATTTCCATATTCCCCAACATATATTTCTCAAGGAACAAAGCAAGCAGAGAGGCTTTGGACCTAAAAGGCCATTTTTAAACATTAAAAATAAACAAAGAGACATGCCACAGAACAATCAAGCACCCACCCCAAAGTAAAAAGACCGACCTTTGAGATGCGGTAAGGAAATGACCCCAAAGCGTCCTTCTTCTCCTCCTCCGTCGTTGCTCCTATTTCCACGCCGCCAGCATGCGTGCCACCTCCAAGAACTCATGAGAAGTCCGAGAGGCAGAATGGGCGCTTCTGCGCATGCGCGCGGGGCCAGCCATGCATCGCGTCATCCAGGCCCGCCCCCCCTTTGGTCTCCTACGACTCTGAGTGGCTGGAGAAGGACGGAGGGAGGAGGAGGAATCCAAAAGAGGGGGCCCATTCTGCCTCTTGGACTCTGGAGCTTTTGGAGGCGGCGCGCGAGCAGGGAGCGGGGAGGAGCAACGACGGAGGACTTCTTTGCAGCATGCAGGGGCACGTGAAGAGGACCAACAGCAAAAAACCTGGTCAGGGGCCTAAAGATCACCAGGATGAGGCCCGAAGATTACCCTGGTGATCCCGATCACCATTCTGAGCACCCCTGGTATAGTGTGATATAGTAATATATAATACTAATATTGTGCTATGGTCACAATATAATATATCGTATTTAAATATTACTTGTAAGCCGCTCTGAGTCCCCTTCGGGGTGAGAAGGGCGGCATATAAGTGTCATAAATAAATAAATAATGAAGGAAAGGAAAACCTTGAGGTGCAGCTTTGCTGCGCAATGAATGCGCTTTCATTGCTTTGGTTCAAGAATGTGGATGCCTCAGCAAACTACAAATCCCAGGGTTGCATAGCATTGAGTCATCAGACATAAATTAGAGGTGAGGTTACTCAAATAGGAGCTCCAGATGCAGCTCCCCCTTTTGCTTTGCCTCAGCTCTGCGAACACTCCATTGCATGCGCACCCTGTTTTTGCAAGATCATATGGCCCCAAAATGTCAGCATTAGATTCGACTAAACTGGGTTTGTTTACCTGAATCTGTTGGGGGCAAGGGGACACCATATCCTCCCGCTCAGTCTGCAGATATCGGGCAAAGTCATGACTATTGTCAACCCTGGATGCGTTTTAGTTTTGGCCAGAACTTCTCCATGCCTATGTGGTTTAGAAGGTGTTGGCCGGCCTCAGCATCGTAGATTATAGAATCTTATCATTGTCGTGCAGCCGTCTGGGAGCCAGCTGCATAAGATCTCTACTGACCACAAAGTCATGGGTTCGAAGCCTGCCCGGGTCGGGGTGAGCGCTCGACCATTTGTGTAGCTCGTTGTCGACCTTTGCAACCCAAAAGACAGTTGCATCTGTCAAGTATGAAATTTAGGTACCATATTGTGGGGAGGCTAATTTAACTAATTTACGAGGCCATAAATCTCCAGGAAGTGTGTAAAAAGAGTGAAGGAGTGCGACAGCTCCCCCTGGTGGCCAGAAGCTGAAATGTTAAATTGCCTCTGAGTGTCTTGCTGTAGCAACCCAGTTCCCTTTCGTGCCTGGGGGGCAGGGGGCAGCACCGGGGGTCCCACTTGCATTAGGGCCAGCTGCAGTTGATGAGACATGGAGGAAGGGGCTGATGAGTTAGCTGGGCCTTCCTCTCCCACAGAGAGCTTGGCCTGGGATGATGAATGGCCTGACGGCTATGCTAGCTGAGAAGTTCAGGCTGACCCTGAGAGTGATGACTACGATAATTATGAGAAACCAGGTGGTTACGGGTCGCAGGAAAGGATCAGGGAAACAGTGGAGGATGAGCCCATGGAAGCTGAAAGGGAGTTCGGCTCTCATGAAGATAGCGACCCAGGTGCTGGGAGGCAAGGACGGAGCTTTGATAGGAGACGGAGCATTGAGTCCAGCAGGAGGGATTGGCACCGTAGCCTAGAGCGCCAGAGAAGCGCTAGATCCCGTAGCACAGATTGGCGCAGAAGCCTAGAGCGTCGGGGGCCTCCCCAAGGGGATTAAGTAACCCACGGATCCTCAGTAGCTCGGCCACTTCTATTCTAAGAGGAGTGAAGCGAGCGGAGTTCCAGGGAGCCAAGTTGCCGGCTCGAGCCTTGCCAAGGAGTTTCTTGGAGTTGTTCCTGAACTTTGCCTTGTTCTTTGCCACGGACCAAGTCCTTGATCCGCATAGTTTTGCGGAGCCTTTGCCACGTTGCCTTTGGATTTTACTTACAGACTCTTTACCTTTTGATTGAACTTTTTGATACTTTTTATGGACAATTTACCTTTTCACCTGTTTCTTATTATTCAATAAATAGTTAGCTGATTACCGTCTCTGTGTGTGTGATTAAGGGGCTGGGCCGAGACCCTGCATCGTGACAGTTGGCCGAGCTACTCCACGAACCCCTTTTCACACCACGGGACGCTCCAGGCGACGCAGACCGCGAGTCGGCGAGATGGCCCAGCTAACCGCTGCCCAAGTTGCGGAGCTGCAGCAGGAGGTGACGGAGCTGCGGGCCAGGGCTGGCCGACACCGCTACCTTGTCTGTTCCGGCTCGTTTTGGTGGTAACCCGGCTCAAGTCAACATCTTCATTGGACAATGTGAAATGTACCTGGAACTCCGGCCCACGGAGTTCGCCAGCGAACGAGCCAAGGTGGGCTTTGTATATGGCCTACTGGAGGGGACGGCGGCAGCATGGGCTAGTCTGCCTCCCCACAAGTGGCTACGGTGGCGGCGTTCCTAGAGGCTATCAAGACTACCTGGGGAGACCCGGTGAATGCAGAGCTGGCGGAGAGAGAGCTGGATCGTTTGTCTACGAGAGACATGCCCTTGTCCCAATACATCTCTCGGTTCCGTGTGTTGGCAGCTCAAGTGGCCTGGAATCCCGCTGCCTTGCGTTACCAATATATGAAGGGCCTGTCGCCGGAGATGCAACAGGAGATCCTGAGAGGGGCTACTCGGCCTGCCGACCTGGAGGAGGCGATCGTTTTGAGCATACGGGTGGAGGCTGGATTGCAGACCCGGAAACGATGGGACAAACCGGCGTTACGCAAGGAGACGGGGGCCAGCCGCTTTTCGTTTCGGCCGTTCGCGCCGGCGCCCCAGCCTTTAGATGAACCGGAGCCCATGCAGTTGGGGCACATGAGACCCAAAGTGGACGCCGCCGAGAAAGCCCGGCGCCAGCGGATGAACCTGTGCTGGTACTGTGGAGGATCCGGCCATTTTTCCAAGGAGTGCCCCCAGAAACCGTGCGGCAAGACCCCTCGGGCCTCGGCCGCGATTGAAGAGCCCCAAGAAGCTGAAGAGGCCATCCAGATGGGCGGGGGAAGGGGTCGGCCGAGTTTAAGTGGGTTCGCTAACTCGGCCACGGTCGCCAACCTTCCCCCAGAACCCCAAACTGGACAGTTATTTTTGGTGATGGTCGCCCTGTGGTCACAAGAGAAGGGCCCAATGATGGTACATGCCATGGTTGGCTCCTGGGCCACCAACAACTTCATCGATGCAGACTATGCCAAGTCTGCCGGATTACAGTTCCATGATCTCAAGGAGCCTAAGGGCATGCAAACCATCGACGGAAGACAACTAAAAGCCGGGGCCGTGACACAATACACTACCCCTACCAAGATGTGGACGAGCTCTCACAAAGAGGACATTTCCTTCCTGGTCACAAAGTTGTCAGATTTCCCGGTGATTCTGGGAATCGTTTGGCTGACGATCCGCAGATCTCCTGGGCCAAGAGGCAGTTACAGTTTTCCTCTGAACATTGCCAGGGACATTGCATGACGGCCCGGGCGTGCCAGGCCCAAGAGGTGGAACAAGCAGCTACTTTGCCCAAAAAGTATGCAGGATTTTGGGATGTTTTCAGCGAGAAGGAGGCGGAACGCTTGCCTCCCCACCGACCTAATGATTGTACCATTGAGTTGGAGCCCGGAGCCCCCATCCCACGTGGAAGACTCTACCCTCTCTCGGAACCCGAGCAAAAGGCTCTCCGGGAGTTTTTGGATGAGAATCTGCGTACAATTTACCTTTTCACCTGTTTCTTATTATTCAATAAATAGTTAGCTGATTACCGTCTCTGTGTGTGTGATTAAGGGGCTGGGCCGAGACCCTGCATCGTGACACTTGCCTTACATGTTTGTATGTCGAGGGCATTGAATGTTTGCCTGTATGTGTGCATTGTGATCCGCCCTGAGTCCCCTGCGGGGTGAGAAGGGCGGAATATACATGATGTAAATAAATAAATAAATAAATAAAGTACAATCCATTCATATTAGGTTTCTAACATTGGCAAGTTTATCGGCAGTGTGTTGTATTTTACTTGGCTCAGTACAAACATCTATGTCCTTTCTCCACAATCGGGGACAGCAAGTGGAAAGGGGAGGTATGGTTTCCGAGAGG
This sequence comes from Anolis apletophallus, assembly GCA_030556195.1. Classification (NCBI taxonomy): domain Eukaryota; kingdom Metazoa; phylum Chordata; class Lepidosauria; order Squamata; family Anolidae; genus Anolis; species Anolis apletophallus. The sequence goes on along the minus strand of JARBWK010000007.1, from coordinate 151,828,638 downwards.
GCTCCACTTACTTATGGGGTCCCTCAAGGTGCCCTTCTCTCCCCTTTATTATGTAACATCTATGTGCGACCACTTGCTGATCTGGTCCGAAGCTTTGGGCTGGAATGTTATCAGTACGCTGATGACACCCAGCCGGCTGAAGGTGAATCCGTCAAAGACGGAGATCTTGTGGCCTGGTCGCCCTAGACTGGATGAGTGCCGGTGGCCTACCCTGGATGGCGAGCAACTTAGCCCGTCATCCCTTGTTAAGAGCTTAGGTGTCCAATTGGACCCTTTGCTATCCATGGAGGCCCAGGTCTCCATGGTTAGCAAAACGTCGTTCTTCCATCTACAACAGGCTAGGCAACTGGCCCCCTACCTGTCCAGGGACGACCTGGCCACGGTGATCCAAGCGACGGTCATCTCAAGCCTGGACTACTGTAACGCCCTCTACGTCGGCCTTCCCTTGTCGACAATCCGGAAACTCAAGCTAGTGCAGAATGCCGCTGCTCGCTTGCTGGTGGGAACACCAGTGAGGGAGCACATCACTCCCATCCTCCGGCAACTGCACTGGCTTCCCATCGAGTACCGAATTGCCTTCAAGGTGCTGGTTTTAACCTTTAAGGCCTTACACGGTCTGTGTACCTAAGGGACCGCCTTACCCCGTATGTTCCCCCGAGATCGCTACGCTCGGAAGAGCAGAACCTGTTGGTTATTCCATCGTCCCGCTCCTGCCATTTGTCCAGTACGAGACAGCGAGCCTTCTCTGCTGCGGCTCCTGTGCTCTGGAACTCGCTTCCTGGCCACATTCGGGCGATCCCAGAACTTGTCCCCTTTCGAAGGGCGTGTAAGACTGCTCTTTTTAGGCTGGCGTTTAGCTAAATCCGAATGTAATCGGCGTGCTTACGCCTGAGCTAAGAACCGCAATCTTTGCTGTTACTATGGTCATGTATTATGTTTTTATTGTATGTTTTTATTGTATGTTTTTATTGTATGTTTTTATCATATGCTGTAATCCGCCCCGAGCCTGCAGGGAGGAGCGGAATATAAAATTGAATAATAATAAATAAATAAATAAAATGGAAGGCCAACCGGACTCCGTACCCTCTTGTTTCCAACAGTGCCTTAAAGCCGTTACTGGTTGGCTGCAGGCCAGTAGATTGAGGGTGAATCCAGCAAAGACGGAGATACTGTGGCTGGGCCACCCGGTGGGTAGGGAGGCCCGACTGCCTGGCTTGGATGGCAAGGCATTATGCCCGACATCCTCAGTTAAGAGCCTCGGGGTCGTCTTAGACCCGTTGCTGTCGATGGAAGAATAATGAGGTCTGTTCTAGTGAGTCTACAAATATATGTATTATATCACGAATATATCATAGTTATACAATCATGTTAACGAAACATTCATTATAATGCAATGCAAAACAATAGCGGTGGCTGGGCTCACACGAAAGTGAGCCAGGACGCCCAAGCTCCGGAGAGAATGTGTTGGAAAAGGCTCAGGCACAGTCCCGGACGCCTTCCCTGGGAAATGATAATAATGTTCAAAGAAAGTCCTCCACAAGTGTGGTCTCACAAATATGATCGATGTGCAGGGAAAGACGTCGTGGGGCCGACGAAAAGGCTCTGGTATGTACTTGCCTGTCTCTTCCGCATTATGTTGTTTAGATATTTCCCCTATGACCCTGGCTGTTCCCCTTTTCAAGTAGCGTTGTATGTATCTACTAAGTTGCTGTATTATTTGTATTGTAATGTATCCCTGCACATCGATCATATTTGTGAGACCACACTTGTGGAGGACTTTCTTTGAACATTATTATCATTTCCCAGGGAAGGCGTCCGGGACTGTGCCTGAGCCTTTTCCAACACATTCTCTCCGGAGCTTGGGCGTCCTGGCTCACTTTCGTGTGAGCCCAGCCACCGCTATTGTTTTGCATTGCATTATAATGAATGTTTCGTTAACATGATTGTATAACTATGATATATTCGTGATATAATACATATATTTGTAGACTCACTAGAACAGACCTCATTATTGTTTCAAGTACTACATATTGTGTATTTACTCATTTTGTTCAGCGTTTTCGCTGCTTTTCCCATTGTATATTGTGTATGTGGGATAGCCAGCCTTTTCCTGGCTGTCGATGGCAGCCCAGGTCTCCACCGTCAGCAAAACCGCTTTCTTCCATCTGCGGCAGGCTAGGCATCTGGCCCCCTACCTATCCAGAGATGACCTGGCCACGGTGCCCCAAGCCACGGTCATCTTGAGGCTAGACTACTGTAACGCCCTTTACATTGGCCTACCCTTGTTAGTGATCCGGAAACTTAAGCTCGTCCAGAATGCCGTGCCGAACTTCTCTTACTGGGACGCCAGTGAGATGTCACATAACACTCATCCTCCAGCAGCTCCACTGGCTTCCGGTCAAGCACCGGATCACCTTCAAGGTGATGGTGTTAACTTTCAAGGCCTTGCATGGTCTGGGGCCGCTGTATTTGAGGGACCGTCTCTTCCCCTACCAACCCCAGAGATCACTCCATTCCGAACAACAGAACCTCCTTGAAGTGCCGACTTTCAAAGCAATCCGGTGGTGGGTTTCCTAAAACAAAAAAACTTTGAAGGGTGGTCTGAAATTGAACTGTAAATACTTTAGAAATATCAGACGGAACAAGGATGTTAAATATAGTACATCGGTTATTAAAATTACACAATGATAGAGGTTTACTAGATAACACCACTTGAGATGTTATTGGTGGCAAGCCGAAGGCTGGAAGTACTCTGTATTGTCTAGTGATGTAACTAGTCTGTCTGTCTTGTTTTTCGTTATTAGTAGTATTATGTGTTAAACGTATATTATATGTTTGTTTTTAAATATTGTGAAAACTAATAAAGACTAATTTACCAAAAAAAAAAAAAAGAAGCAATCCGGCTCACATCGACCCGGCGCAGAGCCTTTTCAGTAGTGGCGCCGTCAATCTGGAACACCCTTCCAAGTGATGTGCGGGCCATGCAGGACCTATCCTCCTTTTGCAAGGCCTGCAAGACCCATCTTTTCCGGTTTGCATTTGACTGCTAAGCTGGAAAACCAGTTTTAATCCAGTTTAATATGTTGTTTTACCTCTGTTGTGTTTTTATATGACTGTAAGCCGCTCTGAGCCCTCGGGGAGTGGCAGCGTATAAGTCCAAATAATGAATAAATAAATAAAATGATGAGGTTCGTCCTCATTCTATTCTTTTTTTTAAAATATATATATCTTTATTGATTTTTTGTGCTCTGACGGAAGAACGTATATCCGTCGACAGTGCGGATGGTGGGGAGGGGTGGCTAGGAGGAGGTTGGGGGGGTGGGGTGGGGACTCAGGGGGTTGCACACGAGGGGGGGAACGATACATATAAAAGCCGACTTCCCAATACCCTCGAAGGGTTCATTTACATATTGTTTACTGTAGGTTCCCCTATTGATTACACAATTCTCTATGCCCGAACAAAGAGCGAGAGAAAAGAGAAAAAGCTATGTTAAGCAATAAGTTGAAATATTTATAGTAACTGTTAAACTTCCTTTATATTAATTAAAAAGTGCATTCCTTTATTCTGCATATATTCTCTGAAGCCGACCAGTCGGTTTTTCCTTCCTCTCATTCAGCTTCTGAGATAGTAAGTCCATTTGAATCATGTCCATAGATTTCCATAGCCAGTCTTCCAGACTTGTAGTGTCCTTCTGTTTCCATTGTTTCCCCAGCAGTAATCGGGCACCTGTATTTAATAGAAAAAGCATCCTGTCCTGGTTTTTATTTGTATTTGGTGCGGTGAAACCCAGTAAATATATTTGGGGATCCAGTTTGTATTTTACTCTAATAATTTTTTGTGTTTCCTTGTGTATTTCTTGCCAAAATTTTTGGATTTTTTTACACCCCCACCATTGATGTATAAATGTTCCAGGTTCCTTATTGCATTTCCAGCACTTGTTAAAAATGATTTTGTTGAATCTGGATATTTTATCTGGGCTTAGGTGCCACCTGTATTGTAACTTCAACCAGTTTTCTTTGACGTCAGTTGCCCCAGTGTACTTTAATTTTTTTTCCACACTTCCTCCCACTGACGCAACTGGATAGTGTGTTTCAGGTCTTTGGCCCATTTTATATGGCATTCCTTCACAGCCTCCTCTTCTGTTGCCCAAATCAGTAAATGTTTATATATTAAGCTAATGTTCTTTTCCTGCCTTTCTATTATTCGGTCCCAATGGTCTTTCTCCTCCATGAAGCCTAGTACTCGGTCTTTTTGGAATATTTGGTGTATCTGATAGTAATTAAGCCATGTCATATTGAAGCGGTAACTTGGAGTCCCAGAACTCCCAAGGCAATCTGGCTGCAAGTTGCGTGCGAGCACAGGGAAGAGATGACGCGACAATTTATACTGCGTTACAGGAAACCAGCTTTATTGCAACACATCAGCTGATGGGTCCGTCCACCCTGTGCGGAAACGCAGCCGCTGGCAGACAGAGCCCAGAACTTTCATAGCAAACAGGTTTTATACCAACAATGGAGTCGACATTTAGTCCCTCCCTTCTTCATGCGTTGTTACTGGCCAGTATTCATGAACCCATCTTACTCTATCCAATTAAACAAAGCATTCTAGCTTCTGGATCCTATTTGCTGATGACTGTGGCGTAGTGTGAATTTCTATCATTGTTCTATGTTATGGCTTTATGAGCAAAGTGTTCTCAAATTGTTACATTACTACTGAGCTTTCACCTGGTGGCCTGCCAAGTGAAAGCTCCATTTGCCATGCGCGTCCTCTAACCATTCACTTGCTTTGTAAACAAACGCACATGGGAACTACTAGGCCAATCAGGACCGTGTTCTTATCTAAAGGCACATGATGTTCTGTGGCTAATCACAGCCTGTGCTTGTGCACCAATCAGAGTGAGTTATTCTCGTCATTATTGCTGGCAAGCTATTCCTATACTCTGCTACTCCAACTCTAGTCTATTGCATCACCTCTCTCTGACATTTCTTCTGCTAAGATGTCAATTTCTCCTTTAATATTTGTGTTAATTTGTCTTAGGTCCTCTATTTTTTTAATGTCCCAATCTGTTTTCGCCGTCTTTCTTAAAATTTGTTTATATGTGAGCCATGGTCCACTTGTCAGCCCTTTCCTATGGAAGGCCTCCGTTGGGGAGATCCACAGGGGGGTCTTTCCATAGATCCTTTGTTTATACTTCTCCAAAGTTTTTATTAGGGAGGCTCTAATTATGTGATGGCTAAAGTTTTTTCCCACGGGTTTCTTGCTGTACCATAGATAACCATGCCAGCCATACCGTAAGTCGTGACCTTCCAATTGTAATAAATTCTGGTTCTTCAGTGTCATCCACTCTTTTATTGCGACCAGGTTGGCGGCTTCATAGTACAGTTTGAGGTCGGGTAATCCCATTCCTCCTCTATTTGTGTCGTCGGTTAATAATTTCATTTTTATTCTTGCTCTTTTGTTGATGGTGGAGTTCCACTTTTTAAAGAGGAATTCCGTTCTAATGATTGGTAATGTCCTCATTCTATTCTGAAAGGAGTAATGTTTTTCCCACCATGGGATGAGGAACAGATTTACATCCTGATCAGAAACCCTTTTGATATTTTGAATAATAGAGAGGTGTGGGATGCGTCAGCCGGAGTAGACGCACTCGAACTTCGCTCCCCAATGGCAAAGAAATAAAAGCTTTAAAAAGCTTTAAAAAGCCCAATGAGACCATAAATCTATCCATAAAACTATCCTCGACCTGGAACTGGACTGAAAGAGAAGCTGGGAGGCTGCAAGCGACGTGCCTGGAGCTATAAATCTCAGGAAGGATAAACAGACCAGTGGAGGAGGAAGCGAGGAAAAGCGAAAGTAAGTTGCTGTGATGGCGGAGCAAGCAGAGTGGAATAAAAAATTGGATAGAATAATTAAAGAACTTCAGGAGCTTAAGATAAGTACTGATTGCTTAAGAAAAGGAAACGATGAAATAAAAGAGGAAATTAAAGTGGTTAATACCCGTCTCGGACTCATCGAAGATAGGGTGGAGAAATATGAAGTAATGATGAATCAGTTTGCTGATGAATCTAGGAAACAGAAAGAGGAGATATGCAATTTAAAATATGCAAATCAACAACTCCTAGACAAAATTGCTGACCTGGCAGATCGTTCCAGACGTGCAAACATACGTTTGAGAGGAGGAGGAGGGGAAGATTTCCAGATCAAGGAGAGCCTGAAAGAGGACATTGTTATATGGTTACAGGCATTGACTCAGATTTCATCAGAGCAGATAGAGAGAGTGCATTGGGCTAATCGAGGGAAGAAAGCACCCAAGGACATTCTGATTAGATTTTCAAGAGAATCAGATAAGGAATTTGTTTTTCAAGACTTAAAAAAATTAAGGACTTGAACTTTGCTGGCAAAAAGTTTGGCCACTCATAGACTTATCACCAGAGACCCTTAGTAAAAGGGCTGGAATGAGGGAAATTACAAGAACTCTAGAACAGAAGGGCCAACGTTATTCCTGGGCATTTCCTGCAACATTAATTATCTTCAAAAATAATAAAACATACAAAGCTGTGGATTTGGAGAGTGGGAAGAAAATGCTCAGGCAACTAAAATTGGACGGAACGGCGGAATCAGAGGAAGAAGAAGAGGAAGAAGAAGAAGAGGCAGCAGCCCAGACTACTAAAGGGAGTAACGAAAGGAGTAAAAATGTCAAGGACATTCACAAGACAGCTGGAAAGATAACAGAGTTGGAGGCGACAAATGCAGAAGGAGGACTGACAGAGTTATGTGCACCTCAAACACTATTTGTTGTCGGACATGAGAAGGAAAAGGAAGGGAATAAGGGGCAAGAGAAAAGAGTTTCAAGTGAGCTGAAGATGCTGGATTTCAAGGACTGAAAGATGTGGAGAAACAGATTCGAGAATTGAAAAAACAGAAACTTAAAGAAGAGTCAAGAAGAATGGAAACAAGATCCAATATGGGGATATAGAAAGGAGCAGACTCAAAATAATTAAACTGTGATAAATGGGGTGCAAGAACTTGCAGGAGGGGAGCTGGGGAAGAGTAACGCAACCTCTTGGAGAGTCTGGGGATGGAAGGGGACAGATCGAACTCTCTTTCAGGTCTTCCTCTGAGAGGAGGAGGAGAAGACCGGACTCTGGGGGACTGGGGAGGGGGGGGAAGATGAGCAAACAGGGAAAAGAAACTACAGGGTAAAGGTAAACAATATCTTGTTATGGGGGAAATTGTAATCATGTCACATAACTGTAATGGCTTATCATCTCCACAACGAAGGGCAAAACTGATGAAAATGGTGAAAGATAATAAGGTTGACATACTTTTTTACAAGAATGTCACAAACGGCCAGGGGACAGTACCCCACTATTGAATGACAGGATTTGGAGCCAGATTTATGAATCTAGAGGTTCAAATAGAGCACGTGGTGTAGCTATTTTAATTAAAAGTACAATAGACTTTCAGGTAGAAAAATAAAAAGGGATTCAGAGGGGAGGTGGGTAATGATAAAAGGAAATATAGGAAAAATTAGAATAACCTTGGTTTGCATATATGCCCCAAACAAAAATCAAAAAGATATATAAAACAAGTATTTAGAAAGGTGGAGGAATTTGCACAAGGGAAGTGTACTGTGCGGGAGATTACAATCTGGAATTAGTAACAACAAGGCAAAATAACAACAGGAAGTTAAATATAAGGGAATACAACATGCAGGATCTATTAGAAGGGGAACCAGAGAACAATAGGGGACATATTATTCAGGAAGACATGATATATATAGCAAAATAGATTACATTCTTGGGAAAAATACAAACCAATCATTAATTCTAGAGGCAAAAACACTTCCAATACATTTGTCAGATCATGCACCACTAAGAGTAAAAGTAAAATTAGAAATAGAGAAAAAGAAAGAATCTGGAGATACAATACAATTTTAAACAGTAGAGAGCAAGAGTATGAAATAATTAGGAAAGAAATAATCAAGTATTTTGAGATTAACGACAATGGACAAGTAACTAAAGATATAATTTGGGATGCAAGCAAGGCCGTGATAAGAGGTCATTGTATAAGTCTAGAGGCAAACCTCAGAAAGAGATGGAGATACGAACAGGATAAGAGAATAAAAGAAATAGAAACTCTGCAGTACAAACATAAAATAACTAGGGATAAAATGATCTGGAGAGAATTAAAGGAGAAGAGAAAACAATTAGAAGCCTTGGAGGAAAGGAATATAATGAATAAGTACTTATATGTTAAGAGTTATTCCCAAAGTTGGAACATAAAATCAATGAAGAGGATGGCTTATTATTTGAAAAAGAAAATGAAAAAACCTGGATAAAGAGATTAAAAGATGAAAAAGGGAGAGAACAAGAGGAGCAAAGTAAGATCAGGGAGATAATGACAAAATATTACAAGGATTTATATAAGGAGGAGGGGGTAGCACAAGGGAACTTAAATATCAGAGAAAAAATTGCAGAGGAAGACAGAGAGTTGTTAAATCAACCAATAACACAAGAGGAAATATTAAACGTAATTAAAGGGTTAAAGGGGGCTAAGTCTCCAGGGCCAGATGGATTCCCAGCGGAATATTATAAAGCATATATTGAAGAATTGGTACCACATCTAACAGAGTTGTTTAATGAAATATACATTAAGCAAAAAGTCCCACAAACATGGAAAGTTTCAGAAATTATCACCATACCAAAAAGGGAAGAGATCTAACACAACCAGGGTCATATAGACCTATCAGTCTATGTAACCAGGATTATAAAATATTCACAAAAATTTTAGCAAAAAGATTGGAAACGATAATGCCAAAAATAATTAAAGAAGATCAATATGGATTTGTAAAGGGAAGAAAAATCGGGGATCAATAAAAATGTGGTAATTGCAATGAATCAGGCAAATTTGAATAAGGGAAAAATTGGAATACTCAAATTGGATGTCTATAAAGCTTTTGATAAGGTTAACCATAAATATCTGTTTAATGTATGCCAACAATTGAATATGGGGGAAAATTTTTGTAAAACATTGCAGCAACTGTATAGTAATTGTAAGGCAAGAGTAAGAGTGAACAACAGAAGGACAGGAGAGATACCTATTCTAAATGGCACAAAACAAGGGTGTCCATTATCCCCCACTTTATTTGTAATAGCAATAGAGATACTAGCCGAAAGTATCAGAAATAGCACCAAGTGGACAGGGTATAAAATAGAAAAGGAGGGAGGAAGAAAAGAAGAAATAAAGCTGAACCTGTTTGCAGATGATGCAATGATTATTACCAACCAACCATTAATTATGATAAAAGATATGATAAAAATATTGGAAGAATTTAGGAGCATATCAGGATTATTTGTTAACATTGAAAAGTCAGAGATATTATGTCTTAATACCCCCAAAAAGAACAATTGGAGATTAGAAAAATATCAGGATTAAAATTAGGATTAAAGAAGATAAAATATTTAGGAGTGTGGATATATAAAAATCTAAAGAGTATAGTTGAGGGAATTATAAACAAAAATGGAAAATAATAGAGAAACAACTTAAGAAGTGGGAAGGGAAAACGTTAGCAAGAGTGGATAGAATAAGGGTATTGAAAATGTTCGTAATACCAAAAGTATTATACCTATTCCAAACATTGCCAAATGCAGTAGAGAGGAAGACATTAAAGATATGGGATAGAAGAATAAAAACATGGGCAGTTGGAGGAAAAGACCCAGAATAAGGGACAAATGGTTAAATGCCAAAGAGGAAGAGGGAGGCTGGGGATCCCAAGTTTAGAAGTTTACCATGATGCATTTCAAATACAAAGATTGTTGGAAATACAATACATGGGGAAAAAATGGGTAAATATGGAAAAGATAATAAATAATATTAAAGGAAAAGAAATAATATTTACGGATTGGAAGAGGAGAGAGGAAACAGAATTTAAGGAACCCTTTAAAGGAACAGTAAAAGTGTGGAAAAAAGAAAGAAGAAGTTAAACCCAGGCAACGAAAGCAAGGTGGCAACTATATGGCAAATGAATTATAATAATGATGTAAGCATAGGTAGAACACTGAGATTAATCGAAAGTAGAGGGAAAAGGTTAGTGGAGGATTTGTACACAGAGGATGGAAACCCTGTTGAACAAAAAAGAAATTCAGAACTGGATTGGGTCAGGGAACTGGATCCAAAGCTGGGCCATAAGACAGGAAATTTTCAGACGAAGGGAAAAAATAAGAGAACGGGATAGTCCATTTGAGAAGGTGATTAGGAAATGTTTGAGAGGGGAGAAGAAAGTGGCAGGAGATCTGTACGAACAAATCATAACAGTAAAAGAAGAAATAATAGAGGAAATTTTCCAGACATGGAGATTGGACATGGAAATTGAGAGGGAAGACATCCAGAGGGAAATAAGTAATATAGCAAGAGAAAAGTATAATGCATTAAGGGAAGCCAGAAGGAAAATGTTACAAAAATGGTACAGAACTCCTGCACAACTTTCACGCTTTGTACCAGGGATGAAAGATAAGTGTTGGCACGGCTGTGAACAAAGAGGGGTGTTCAATCATATGATATGGGAATGTGATAGAGTGCAAGGTTACTGGAAAATGATTGAAGGAGAAATCAATAGAATGTTAGATTTACATATTGTAATAGTTAATAGAAATGTATTACATGCACGGATAATAGGAGTGAAGAATATGCAAAAAGAAAAATTGATTGATAAATTAATAGCGTGTGCACAGATAGTTTTAGTGAGGGGTTGGAAGGATAAAACAAAATGGACATTGACCAACTGGTATAATTATATAATTAATATGTTAAATGTGGAAATAACAAATTGTAAATGGAATAATATAGATAAAATTGAAAAGATAATAATAACAAAGAGGATGTGGGAACCAGTTAGAAATTATTTAGAAAATGTGTTAAGAGGTGGAGTAGAAAAATTAAGACTGAGACTGATATTTCAAATGTAACCTCTGTAGTTGGATGTATAAACTGTATGTACAAGGAGGGGAGGGTGGGAGAGGGGAAAAAACCAATAAATTTTAAAAAAAAAGAAAAAGATATTTTGAATAATAATAATAATAATAATAATAATAATAATAATATCCTAGTCCAGGCATGGGACAACTTGGGCCCTCCAGGTTTTTGGACTTCAACCCCCACAACTAGTCCTATTATATAAGGAGGATAAAAGAATCCCTCTTTCTCTCTCCTGTGGGACTCAGTCTGAGTATCTGCCTACGTACTGTATGCGGAGAAAGGAAAATTTAGGGATAATAGATTAATTATTGGTTTGTTTCATCCTTACCAACGTCTGGTATGTTGCGAGGAGAAAACAAAGAGGGTGAACGTTGTTATTATCAATATCTACAAAGAAGGTTCTGCCAGAAATATTAAAATTAATTGGGTATCGTTGATTACAAAAGTGTGATTCTAGCACTGAAACAGTGAGTAGGCCGAAGCCTGTTAGAGTCAGTGGGCCAAAGCTAGAGTCGTCCTGAGGAGAATGAGTAGGCCGAAGCCTTTTAGAGTCACTGGGCCAAAGATAGTGTCATCCTGAGGAGAGTGAGTAGGTCGAAGCCTGTTAGAGTTAGTGGGCCAAAGCTAGCATCGTCCTGAGGAGAGTGAGTAGGCCGAAACCTGTTAGAGTTAGTGAGCCAAAGCTAGTGTCGTCCTGAGGAGAGTGAGTAGGCCGAAACCTGTTAGAGTTAGTGAGCCAAAGCTAGCATCGTCCTGAGGAGAGTGAGTAGGCCGAAACCTGTTAGAGTTAGTGAGCCAAAGCTAGCATCGTCCTGAGGAGAGTGAGTAGGCCGAAACCTGTTAGAGTTAGTGAGCCAAAGCTAGTGTCGTCCTGAGGAGAGTGAGTAGGCCGAAGCCTGTGAGCGTCAGTGGGCCAAAGCTAGCGTCATACTAAGGAGAGTGAGTAGGCCAAAGCCTGTTAGAGTCAGTGAGTCAAAGCTAACGTTGTCCTGAGGAGAGTGAATAGACCGAAGCCCGTTAGAGTCTCTGGGCCAAAGCTAGTGTTGCCCTGAGGAGAGTGAGTAGGCCGAAGCCTGTTAGAGTCAGTGGGCCAAAGCTAGCGTTGCCCTGCGGAGAGTGACTAGGCCGAAGCCTGTTAGAGTCAGTGGGCCAAAACTAGTGTTGCCCTGCGGAGAGTGACTAGGCCGAAGCCTGTTAGAGTCAGTGGGCCAAAGCTAGTGTCCTGTGGAGTGTGAGTAGGCCGAAGCCTGTTAACAGTCCCTGGGCCGAAGCTAGTGTCGTCTTGAGGACAGCGAGTAGGCCGAAGGGTGTTAGAGTCAGTGGGCCGAAGCTAGTGTCCTGAGTAAAGCGAGTAGGCCGAAGCCTGTTAGAGTCAGTGGGCCAATGCTAGTGTCGTCCTGAGGAGAGTGAGTAGGCCGAAGCCTGTTAGAGGCAGTGGATCAATGCTAGTGTCGTCCTGAGGAGAGTGAATAGGCCGAAGCCTGTCAGAGACAGTGGGCCAAAGCTAGCGTCGTCCTGAGGAGAGTGAGTGATGCGCAGGTGTCATAGGTGTCTGGGAGGGCCTTCGCACAGTTAAAATTCGTGCGCCAACTGCAACCATACCTCGTGAAGTCTGACTTGACCATGGTGGTCCACGCCTTGGTTACCTCTAGAGTGGATTACTGCATTGCACTCTACGTGGGGCTACCCTTGAAGATGGCCTGGAAACTTCAAATTGTCCAGCGATCAGCAGCCAGATGAATAACTTATAGTAATTTGTTGTTTGGGCTTGACATCATGTGAGCCGCCCCAAGTCCCCATTGGGATTATTATTAGTAGTAGTAGTAGTTGTAGTAGGCCTGTGGTGAATGATGCATTTTAATGTTAATTGTATTTTAATGTATTTTAACTCTAGTTGTATTTTAATGTATTTTAGTCTTAACTGTTGTTTTTATTATATGTATATTGTGTGGCATCGAATCGTTGCCATTGTGAGGCCGCTCTGAGTCTCCCCTTGGGGGTTGAGAAGAAGCGGGGTATAAATGGTGGAAATAATAATAATCATGGTTCTAAATGGTTCTAAAGTACATACAAAACTAAAGTTCTAGTGGTGAAAACTAGGTGGCGCTGGTGCTTTGCTTCTACAGTGTTGCTAAAGTTCTGGTGGTGAACATTTCAGAAGTCCAACAAAACTTTCAAAACTTCATTATTATTTCATTATTGGTGATTTTTAAGACAGAACCAATTAGGAACTGCCATTTATAACGAAATTTTGAAAGTTTTGTTAGAGTTCTGAAATGTTCACCACCAGAACTTTAGCAACACTGTAGAAGCAAAGCACCAGCACCACCTAGTGTTCACCACCAGAACTTTAGTTTTGTAAGTACTTTAGAACCATTTAGAACCATGATTGCCCAGGCCTACTAATTATAGGTACCAACTCCTCTATTGTGCACATATTCTCAAGTGAGGGGTTAATTAGTACTATATATATACAGTATATATATCCATCCTGCTATCCATTCCCATCTGTCTGTCTGTCTATCTGTATATCTATACCCCAACCCACCCTATCTATCTGTCTGTCTGCCTGTCCATCCATCCCCTCCATCCATCTATCCACTATATTTCTTCAGTTCTAAGACACACCTCCCCCCTATATAAACAGCTCTAAAAACAGCGTGTGTCTTATAATCACAGGTGTATCTTATGTATTTTTGTTGTTGGTGACGATACTGAGGTTAGGGTGTCTCTTACATGTGATGGCATCTTACAGTAGATGAAATGCAGTGACATTCAATGAATTGTGGGGAGCAGGGTGTTGGCTAGGGAGGGGTCCTTCCGCCACCCACCTGACTCCCTCTTCTCTTCTCTTCTCTTCTCTCTCTCTCTCTCTCTCTCTCCCCCTCCAGCTCTGAGGTGGTGACGCACCCATGAGTGTGGCAGTCATGTCGCACGAGAAGAGCTTCCTGGTGTCGGGAGAGCCCTTTCCGGGGCAGCAGCCCCCTGCTCCACCGGGATATGCCCAGCCCCCCTACCCACCGCCAGCCCCTTATCCGCAGTCGGCCCCCTACCCGCAGCCAGGCCCTTACCCACAGCCCGCTGTCTATGGCCAGCCAGGATATCCACAGGGGCCCTACCCACCGCAGGCGGGCTATCCTCAACCGGGACCCTACCCTCAACAAGGGCCATACCCTCAACAGGGGCCCTACCCGCAGGGGCCCTACCCGCAGGGGCCCTACCCGCAGGGGCCCTACCCTCAGCAGCACCCCGGGGTCCCTATGGACCAGGACTGTAAGTATCCTCAATGACTTATGGGTGGGTGGGTTGGGGGGGGAGCCTAGGAAGATGGCAGGCAGTTCAGGGCAAGAGTAGCCCCATCGCCTTTGCTGGATCTTGTGGTTGAGGAGGGAGCCACTCTCCCAGAACAGCAGTGTGTGGCGCTCCAGGGTCCGGCTCAGTCTTCTCTCTTCTCTTGTCGCCTTCGGACTCCCAGATAGAGCGAGACACCCCATCTACGTGGTGCGGAAGCCGGTCAACACAACCACGCGCATCGGTGAGCGCCCCCTCCCAGGCATACTCCATTGCTGCTTTGTGGCAGGCAGGGCCAGAGAGAGAGAGAGAGAGGCAGGGCCTTGCTCCCACAGAGCCGTGTGGGGATTGCGCAGGTGCGGATCCTGGCCCTAACCAGGCCCCTCTTCTTCCCTCCTTCCCTCCGCAGCTCCATTGCACAGCAACTACCATGAGGACGGGCCGCCCTCCTACTATGACAACCAGGACTTCCCCCCCACGAATTGGGACGACAAGAGCATCCGCCAGGCCTTCATCCGCAAGGTAAGTAGTGCAGTGAGGTGGCCTGAGGCGGGCCTCATGAGGCTCCCGGCAGCAGTGGGCCATGCTCTTTCTCATTTGCACTTTCCACGCCACAGTTAACGAATTATCCAGCCCCTTGGTCCTTTCCGTAATACAGTTTTGCAGGTGTCGTTTTTTTTAGGATGGTGCCTTCTGCCTTGCCAGACCTCGATAGGCCTTAGTCAGACCCCAACCATACCGTTTATTCCATCCATTCATCACAGTTGTTGGGGCCCAACCACATCCTGCTCCAGTTTGTAGCCCTCGTCTCCAGGTATCTCCAGGGGGCTAAATAGTTAGGTTGCTGGGCCTTGTTGCTAACTTTCCAATATATAAATGTAGTTGGGTAGTTGTGAGTTTTATGGGCTGCCCGGCCATGTTCCAGAAGCATTCTCTCCTGATGTTTTGTCGGCGCTCCGCATGGCTACGGTGATAAAAGGACTGGTGAATTGCAGTCATAAAGCAATTAAGTAGTTCATTTACATTCTATACAGCAGCACATTGCAAACACGTCCCAGCATTTCCCAGCATTTCAATAGGATGACACAAGTCAGTTCAGATTTCAGGAAACAGGAACACATTATTACAGACCTTGCTAGGAACACTTGCACTTATGTGATCCCTTTAACTCAGGGGTGGGCAACCTACGGCCCGCGGCCCACATCTGGCCCGGTAGCCGATTCTGTCTGGCCCGGGACAGGGTGTCGGGGGCGGGGCCAAGAGGAAGGTGTGCCGCTGCCGCCATCCTATCGCGGCGTGGCGGCTTTGGAGTGGCCGGTGGCGTGGCAGGGAGGAGCCTTTGGATGACTTCCTGTAGTCCCGGATGAGCTGGCTGAGACACTCTGGGAGCCGTAGGAGTCAGGAAACTGTGGTTCCCAGAATGCCTCAGCCAGCTCATCCGGGGCTACAGGAAGTCATCCAAAGGCTCCTCCCTGCCACGCTGCCGGCAGACGGTCCCATGCTGGCCATCTGGAGCCTCTCCACGCCGGAGGCAGGAGGAGGAGGGGGAGTGCCCTGAGCTGGTGCTGCCTCCACCCTTCGGCCTTCCCTCACTTCACTGACGTGCAACCCTCCATGCAAGAGGGCCAAAGCCCAGGATCACCACCGCGAGGGCACTCCAGAGCCGCCGGAGAAGGCAAGAAGGAACCCCCACTGCCCTGGTGCAGCCCGCGGCAGCCCCCGCTTTGAGGCAGGACCATGGCAATACGGGGAACGGCTGGGAGCGAGAGCGAGCGGAGGCCTGCAGCCTCCAATCACCTGCTGCTCTGCTCTCCTCTGCTGCAGTGGCAGCTGGGTCCGCTTTGCCATCCTCTGGGCTGGATCCATTGGGCCATTCCATCTTGGTTCACACCTTGTCTTCTTGAATTTAATTTAATTTTAGTGGTTTTTATTATTTTATAATAATAATATTTATTTATTTCAGGATTTTACCCCGCTCTTCTCAACCCCCGAGGGGGGACTCAGAGCGGCTTTCAGTACGGCATAATTCGATGCCCACATCACAACAGCATAAAACCCCAAAACCCCACAACAATTAAAATACATTAAGATACATTAAAATACAGTTTCAACAGCATCATACACATTCATTCCAAGTTAAAACAATATTCAATCCATAAAAACATTGACCCTCTTCATCCATTTCCATTAAAATCCCCATCTAACATGCTGCCTAGTGCTGGTGTGCAAACGCCTGGTCCCAAAGCCAGGATTTTACCTTTTTCCTGAATGCCAGGAGGGATGAGGTGGACCGTACCTCAATAGGGAGCGCATTCCACAGGCGGGGAGCCACCACCGAGAAAGCCCTGTCCCTCGTCCCCACCAGCCGCATTTGAGAAGTCGGCGGGAGCGAGAGCAGGGCCTCCCCGGATGATCTTAGATTGCGAGGTGAGACGTAGCGGCTGATGCATTCGGACAAGTAAGCTGGGCCAGAATCGTATAGAGCTTTAAAGGTCAAAACCAGCACTTTGAATTGAGCTCGGAATTGGACAGGCAGCCAGTGGAGCTGGCACAACAGGGGGGTGGTGTGCTCCCTGTATGTAGCTCCTGTTAGTAATCTGGCTGCCGCCCGCTGGACTAATTGCAATTTCCGAACTGTCTTCAAAGGCAGCCCCATGTAGAGTGTGTTGCAGTAATCTAATAATTTTATTATAATAATATAATAAAGAATATAATATAATGTTATATTATATTATAATTTCAATATATTATAATGTCTCTATATATACTATACTATAATATAATAATTATGATATTAATACTAATATGAATATTTCTTGATATTGTCACCCCCCCTAGGGCCTTGGCTCACGGCCTCCCTGGATAAACCACACAATGACATGGGTACAACCGGGTTTTATTGTGCAGGAAACAATAGAAAGCTTGAAGGCATATATAGGGCCTTTAAAGTAGCAGGCAAGATCTACAGGTGGATATGATCCTGTAGTTCGGACCACAAGCCGGATGCCAGCAGCAAGAGGGGAGGCTTATAGCGGAGTCCCCTCCGGATCAGCAAACGTTGCGGCTCGGAAAGCACAGAGTTCAAAAGTAGAAAAGTCTCTTAGGAGTTGCGGCAAGCCAGGCGCGCTCGCGGACGCTGGTCTAGGCAGGCCGGTGGGGAGGGACTGACATACAGGATCCCAGGCCGGATGCTGTAGGGCCCCGGGAAAGTATCCCAGCCGAGGCAAGAGGGCTGGGATAGCTGGCTTTAAGGCAAGAGTCTCTTTCCCCAGGGATCCCTGCTGCAGCTTACTGCCAGGGACGATCAAAGTAGCAAGCAAAGAGTCTCTTTAGAATTCCAGCCGAAGCAATAGGCTGGGATGGTCTCTTCAATGGCACAGGTCTTTTAACGGGATACTTCACCGTAGCAGGAGACAGGGACAGCTGTAGCAGTCCACGGAAGGTGCTGCGGATTTCCTGCCGAGGCAAGGAGGCAGGAGACCGCGCTTTCAGTAACAGAGGGACCAGCAACCTTGCGGGGATCCCAGCGGGGACAAGGAGGTGGGAAGCAGTGCATTCAGCAGCAGAGGATCCAGCAACCTTGAGGGATTCCCTGCCGAGGCAAGGAGACAGGGACAGTGTCCCATTAGCGGAGAGTCCAAACGCTGTAACAGCTGCATGCTTCCTCCTCGGGTTACGACGGTGACCTGGGGTGCAGGCATAGCACAGCCGAACCGCTGGTGAGGCAGGAACAAGCTTCGGTGGAGCACAGCCGAACCAGCCGGAGTTGGCTGGCTGGCCCTCGCTGGAAGGGAAGGCCCGACCGGCCTCCCCCCTTAGTTCATCTTGGATGCGATGTTGGTAGAAGACAAAGGCTGAAGGGTGCACGGGGCAATTATAGCATTCTGAAAGTGCGTCGGACGTCAGAGCCCATGATGGACGATCTCTAGCATGTTGACATGATCTCAGGCCCCTCGGAATGCAGGTCTCATTACCGGGGGCCATCTGGCTGAAGGGAGGCATTCTCTCAGTCGCTTTCACTATCAACTGCCGGGGCAAACCGGCCTTGGAGGTTCTGTTATGATTGCCTCCCCTTAGGTTTACACAGGCCAGGTCAGAAGGGCTTGAGCACAGTTTATGAGCAGGGCAAACTGTTGTAGAATGTAAGTTTCGATTACCTTGGCTGGAGTGCCGCTCAGGCCCGGAGGCTGTCGGAGGCTGTTGCCGCTCAGGCCAAAATGCTGCCTGAAGCTGTTGGAGTGTGACAGATATATTAATATGTTAATATTAATTATGTGTAATATATAGTAAATATAGTAAGTAAATAAATAAATAATGTCGATTAGAATGTAGTTCCGACTTTAGGTGCGGCCCTCCATAATATTTTTTGGTTCTCGTGTGGCCCCTTGGAAAAAATAATTGCCCACCCCTGATTTAACTCTATACACACATAGCACACACATAGCACATAGCCAGCTTTAAAACACACACACTATTAAATCTCCCACTAAATTAAACGCAGCACCAACACTTTCGCCTGCATCTCTGGCTAAAGGCATCCTCAGAGGTTGTGAGGTCTGTTGAAAACTTGTCTGTTTGAAATCGGTGGCCACATTGATTAGCATTTAATAGCCTAGCAGTTTCAAGGTGTGGCTTCTTACTGCCTGGGGGAATCCTTCGATGGGAAGTGATTAGCTGGCCCTGATTGTTTCCTGTGTGGAATTCCCTGTTTTTGAGTGTATCCTCTTAACTAACTGTCCTGATTTTAGAGTTTCTTAAATACTGGTAGCCAGATTTTGTTCATTTTCATGATTTCTTCCTTTCTGTTGAAATTGTCCACATTCATAAAGAGGTATTCTTTTCAGTTGCCTCTCCCTTAAAGCATAGGGACATCGTTGGTTTACTTACAACCTTCATGTACTCAGCATACAGGGACTTTGCATATCAGTCCAGTGACAGA
The DNA here is from genome assembly GCA_030556195.1 of Anolis apletophallus. Lineage (NCBI taxonomy): Eukaryota > Metazoa > Chordata > Lepidosauria > Squamata > Anolidae > Anolis > Anolis apletophallus. The sequence continues at coordinate 151,809,430 of JARBWK010000007.1, read as the reverse complement.
GAGGTTTGAAGTGGTTTCTCTGTGCGGATAACATGGGGCATCTTTCTTATGAGATCCTAATGGCACCTGTCCCCTAAAATGGAGCCTGAGTCCTGAATAGTCCCAGATCCGATCATGTGGTCTGCAGCCCCTCCAACAACATAGAGTTCAGGAAAAACTACATACCAATATACACCTGTCCAATGTACAATAAGCAATCTGAATGATATACATAACAAAGAGCTCGTGTAGGAGGCTTGCAGAAGGTTGCTATTTCCCACAAATACTGTTTGGAGTGTTGGGCTGGGAAACTCTGCTTCAGGTTGAGGAAATACCTGGCAGCGTGTCGGGCATAACCGTGTGGCTATAAATAATTTGCAGCCGTGTTCCCGCCTTAAGCGCCTGTCCTTGTGCCCCGCAGGTGTTCCTGGTGCTGACCATCCAGCTCTCGGTCACCTTTGCCTTCGTGGCCATCTTCACCTTTGTGAAGGACGTGAAGGGCTTCGTGAAGAGGAATGTCTGGACGTACTACCTCTCCTATGCCATCTTCTTCATCTCCCTCATCGTCCTCAGCTGCTGCGGGGAGTTCCGACGCAAGCACCCCTGGAACCTGGTGGCCCTGGTAGGGTAGGGGGCAGGGAGGGGTGGTGAGGGTCTGCCCCATGATGGCTAAATGGGCAGCGAGGGTGGCAAATGGGGACAGCTACTAATGGGGCGCCCTGCCCCACGCTCTCTCCTCTCCCCGCAGTCCATCCTGACAGTGAGCCTCTCCTACATGGTGGGCATGATCGCCAGCTTCTACGACACAGATGCCGTCATCATGGCTGTGGGCATCACCACCGCCGTCTGCTTCACGGTCGTCATCTTCTCCCTGCAGGTGGGTCTCCCAAAGCCCCTGGTGGTGGCGTTTGTGGGGGATTGGCCTCGGGCAGGCCTCGGTGCTCCTTTGCTGATGGCCGTTCCGGCCTTGCCTTCTCTTTCCACAGACCAAGTACGACTTCACTTCCTGCCGGGGGGTGCTGATCGTCTGCCTGATGGTCCTCTTCATCTTTGCCATCCTTTGCATCTTCATCCGGAACCGCATCTTGCAGATCGTCTACGCCTCGCTGGGGGCCCTCCTCTTCACCTGTGTAAGTCTCCAATGGGCTGGTGTGTGTGTGGGGGGGGCATCTGTGCAGAGCCCCTCCAGCTCTGCTGTGCTTATTTTGGTGGAAAGGGGTGGGCAAAGAGTGGCTAAGGACAGGGGCGGCTCAAGCGGTACGCGAAGTACGCATTTGCGTAGGGCGCTGCGTCCTCAGGAGTGCCCACTCGGGAGCAGTGCAGTCCTGCATTTAGGTTGAGCTCTCTTTTCCCCTCCTCTCCCTCCCTGCACCATTTGGGTTCCTCTTGCCTGGCACCAAAGGGAGCTGCCTGCTTTAGGTGGCCCTTTGGCTTCGAAGTTTGGGTCTGGACACCTGGGGATCGGCAAGGGATCGTGGGGAAAAGGAGGGAGAGGATTTCGCCCGCCCCAGGCCAAGGGGCGAGAGGGACCTCCACTTCCAAAAAAGCCTCTCTTTTCCCCAGACGCGTGGTGCAACTACCCCACCTGCCCACTAGAGGGCACTTGGGGACAAAACTTGTCTTCTCAGCCTTTGAATAAATAGAATAACTTCATTGAGGTACATTGTGAAACGAAATTACTAGCACACATCGCAAAAGAGCACATGCATTCCTCCACACCCCCACCACCGCACAGTCCCCAATGCCACATCAATGGGAAGTCACATGTGGAGTTCCATAGAGTCAGGGCCGGCCTTCCCCATTAAGCGACCTACACGGTCGCGTAGGGCGACGTTCCCGGAGAGAGGCATCGCCACCTGGGAGGGGCCCCGCCCCGCTACCGTGTCGCCGCAGCCAGCCGGCGGCGCGGAGGAACGGGGGGGGGGGGGAGAGGGGACTCACGGGGTGGGCTCCCGGACCTGAGGAGGAGCAGGAGGAGGGGGGAGGCCACGAGGGTGGTCCCCATGGAGACACAGCGGCAGCAGCAGCGCCCCCGGAAGGGCCCGGAGCCAGGCGCATCTTCCTGACGTCACTTCCTCTTCGCCGCCTCTGCCGAGGAGGAGGAAGGAGAGGAAGGCCTCGCCGGCCGCGCGCTGCAAGGACGCCCGGAAGGAGAGACGCTGGAGGGAGGGAGGGAAGGAGGAAGAGGCCGCCGGAGCCGCCGGGGGGGGGGGGGTGCCAAAATAATTTTCGCTTACTCCCCCCGGAGAGCTCGGGCCGCCCCTGCATAGAGTTACAGCTCTAGAGGTGGATGCAAGGGGTGCAACTCCTTGATATGACCCTGTGGCCCCTCGACTCCCCTGTGACCCACACTGTACTCTGCCCAAAGCAAGCAGGCTGCATTGAATATTCTTTGTCCTGCCTCCCAAAGTAAGTTCTTGCCTCGTTCTGGAAGCAGGCCATTTATCTATTTGTGGCTTGCCACCTTGAGTCCCTACAGATCAGGCATGGGCAAACGTCGGCCCTCCAGAGGTTTCCCCCCTCAGCTCAAGCCGATGAGGGGGGAAAGGCCCGAGGCTGTTAGGAATGGTGAGAGTTGGAGTCCAAAGCACCTGGAGGGCCAAAGTTTGCCCATGCCTGCACCGGGACTGTGACGCAGCTGTCTCGGTGTCAGCTGCATTAAAGACATCACTACGGACTGAAAGGTCATGAGTTCGAAGCCAGCCTGGGTCGGAGTGAGCTTCCAGCCAATTGTGTAGCTTGTCGACCTTTGCAACCCAAAAGACAGTTGCATCTGTCAAGTTGGAAATTTAGGTACCACCTATGTGTGGGGAGGCTAACTTAACACATTTACGAGGCCATAAAAAAAATCTCCAGCAAAAAGCCAATCCTAAGACTTCTCATTTCCCTCCAAGCTGCTACTTAGCACGCCCCCTCCGGGAAATAGGAATCTCAGATGGATGCCTCCTGGCACTCCTCCAAAATGGCTGCCAAACTTTTGGGGCCTACTCCTTCAGGCTTTTCCTAGCCTAACAGGGAGGGGATTCGTTACAGTCGCCCTCCTCTGGACACATTCCAGTTTGGAGTCAATCTCTCTCGCCAATTGTCGTACCCAGAATTGGACACAGTGAGATTCCAGGTGTGGACTCGAGTGTCTTCACTCTTCGGTGTTTTGGATTTCAACTCCCACAATAGTTCGAAAGAGCCGGGAGGCTGTTGGGAATGATAGGAGCTGAAGTCCAAAATACATGGAGGACGGCTGAAGTTGGTCCAGGCCTGAGCTACCTGCAGGCTAGCCACCAAAACAACCACAAAGCCGTCAAAACAAACACACCACCTCACAAACAAACACCCGACCTGAAACAAGAAGCAATCCCCAAACACTCGCCTCTCTAGCACAGTGTTTCCCAACCTTTTTTGAGCCGCGGTACACTTTTTACATTTGAAAAATCCTGGGGCACACCGCCAACCAAAATGACGCAAAATGACACTCTAACACAGTAATACATAGAGTTAATATGTTTTTAAATGTATTTATACACTCAGTGTGAAACCTGGGCCTGTTTCGATGAACACAACATAGATATCCTGGCAGGAATGGAAGAAAGACGCAAATTTCCCACACAGAACTCCCATAACCAAGAGAAAATGCTATAAGAGTTTGGTGGGCATTGACCTTGAGTTTTGGAGTTGTAGTTCACCTATATCCAGAGAGCAATGTGGACTCAAACAATGTTGGATCAGGACCAAAGTTGGCATGAATACTCAATATGCCAAAATATGAACGCAGATGGACTTCATGGGAAATAGACCTTGACATTTGGGAGTTGTAGTTGCTGGGATTTATAGTTCCCCTACAATCAAAGAGCATTCTGAACTCCACCAATGATAGAACTGGGCCAAACGTCCCACACAGAACCCCCAGGAGGCAAGAGGAGGTCTCTACTTGGGGAAGAGGAGGTGGGCCTTCCAATGCATGGAGAGGGAGAGACCAAGTAGAAAACGGGTGGGAGGGGGCCTTTATCGAGGTAGGTTTCTTAGGGTTTTTATACTTCAACACACTAGACTCTCTCCCCCCCCCCCTTCCTGGAGGTTCCAATTTCCCACGGCACACCTGATGATCGCTCACGGCACACTAGTGTGCCCCGGCACACTGGTTGAGAAACACTGCTCTAGCACATCCCAAAAGGGAAGACTTTTCCCGCAAGCACAGCTCACCTCCCGCTCCCTCTTCGGCCTCTGCTGGACCTGCTGTGATGGGTTCTGGTGCGAGTCCACAGTCCGGCTCCTGACCCCCTTTTCTCCCCCTTGCAGTTCCTGGCGGTGGACACCCAGATGATCCTGGGCAACAAGCAGCTGGCCCTCAGCCCCGAGGAGTACATCTTTGCCGCCCTCAACCTCTACACAGACATTATCAACATCTTCCTCTACATCCTGGCCATCATCGGCCGGGCCAAGGAGTAGCGGGTGTGGATGGATGGAAGGGGAGGGGGGGGGGTCCTCTCTCTCTCTTCCTCAAAACAGCAGCGGCGGCGGCAGCAGCGACACCCTCGGACCCTCCCCTCATTTCTTTGTGGTCATCGTGCTCCCCCCTCCCTCTTTTAACCCTTCAAACCAGGATTTATACTCCTCCCCCCTCCCCCCTTTGGTTTTGTGTGAGTGTGAATGACAGGGACGAGCATGCACACGTGTGCGTGCGCGCGTATGTTTGCGTGTGTTGTTCCTGCCCACAGATGGACCTCCAGGTCTCTCTGCCCCCTCCCCTTTTTAAGCTGGCACTTTTCTCAGGAAAAGAAAGATGAAGAATTAATTGTGGGGGGGGGGGGAGGTCAGTCTTTCCTTGGGGAGTCAGGAAAATGGGGAGGGGGTGGTTGGCTATGGGGAGATTTAGTGGGGGCGGGGCTGTATATAGGCTGTGCTTGTCTGTCTCTTCTCTTCCCTCCCCTCCCTATCTCTCTCTCTCTCTCTTTTGTATTTTGATCTGGAGGTGTCCCGTTTCGTTTTGAGGGACCTCCTTGTCCCAGGCATGCCCCCCCACCATACACCACACATCGTCACCAGCCCCTCTCCTCACTTCCGTCTCCCTCCCTAACAAGAGACCAAGCCTTTGGGGGGGGGGCTCTTGTTTATATGCTATCTACCCCAATCCCCTCAATACCTCCCCATTTCTGGATTTTCTATTCCTGTCACTTGGGGGGGGGGGGCTCTGTCTGAGAGCGTTCAGGGCTTGCGGACCCCTTCCCATTTTCCAAATGAGTGGGGCCTCCCTCTTTGCCTCTCTCTAGACTCCAAGCGGGGGATGGGCAGAGCGGACCCTCAGTTGCTGTCTTGGCTGCAACCTTTTATACCGAGATGTGAAGATATTTCCTGACTCCTGATGTCATCCAGAGGGGGGGGGGGCAGGGGGGTGTAGGCCCTGCGCCCCTCCCCCCTCCCCTATACCCCCCCTTGATCCCTGACCCCCGACCCTTGTGGCTGGCTTTAGGGGGGCCCTGCACTACTGCATGCTGAGCAGCCACGACCGTGCCCCCGGGCGACCTTTGCACTAAAGCTGTATAACTAGGATGTCCTAATAAAAAGTGAGAATGTACCAGACACCCTCCTGTCTCCGTCTTTTGGGATTGGGGGAGGAATGGGAGGTGCCAACCGCCATATTTCATCGCACAATAGTCACACTTTTCCCAGTTTTTTCATCTAGAACAGTGTTTCCCAACCTTTTTTGAGCCGCGGCACATTTTTTACATTTACAAAATCCCGGGGCACACCACCAACCAAAATGACACAAAGTGACACTCTAACACAGTAATACATATAGTTAGTATGTTTTTAAATGTATTTATACACTCAGTGTGAAACCTGGGCCTGTTTCGATGAACACAACATAGATATCCTGGCAGGAATGGCAGAAAGACACACACGAAGGTCTTGCTCAACAGCTGAGAGTTATAGTTCTCCTGCAATCAAAGAGCATTCTGAACTCCACCAATGATGGATTGGAATCAAACTTCCCACACAGGACTACCATAACCAAGATAAAATACTATAAGAGTTTGGTGGGCATTGACCTTGAGTTTTGGAGTTGTAGTTCACCTATATCCAGAGAGCACTGTGGACTCAAACAATGTTGGATCAGGACCAAACTTGGCATGAATACTCAATATGCCCAAATGTGAACACAGATGGAGTTTGGGGAGAATAGACCTTGACATTTGGGAGTTACAGTTTCTGGGATTTATAGTTAACACACAACCAAAGAGCATCCTGAACTCTTGCAACAATGGAATTGAACCAAACTTGGCATATTGAACTCTCAATTTCCCACGGCACACCTGATGATCGCTCACGGCACACTAGTGTGCCACGGCACACTGGTTGAGAAACACTGATCTAGAAGGGGGTGCGACTACTACGTGATATTTGTTTGAAACTCTTTTGCCCCCTCCTTCCTCCGAAGACAAGGCAGCTTAAAACAAAATCTGAAACGGAGCTCTTTAGAAGAAGGAGGGAATATCCGGCGTCCAGAGACCCCCGTGTCATAGTTTTCAAGCTGCCTTTACAGAAAGAGGGAATGGAAGGGGAATCAGCCCCAAATGGCTCTGCGACCATTATGTGAAGAACACAAAAGTACTTAGTTTGTCACTCCAAAAATTGGGGTGCCGCCATTATGCAATGGTCAGTGCTATGCAAGGAAACAGGTTATCTATTTATTTATTTATTGTTCACTTTTATATACCGCTCCTCCCTGCAGGCTCGGGGCGGTTTACATAAAACAATATAAAAATACACCTAAAACAGTTCGATTATATAAAACACAAGAGTATGGATAAAATTATCAAGAGGCACCTAGATTGAAGGCCTGCTTAAAAAGGGTCGTCTTGCAGGCCCTCCGGAAGGGGGCTAATTCTGTGATAGCGCGAGCTCCATCTGGTAGCTCGTTCCATAATGTCGGCGCCACCACGGAGAAGGCTCTCTGTCTTGTTACTGAAAGGCGGCAGGAACTGACTGATGGAATCACCAGAAGATTTTGTTCTCATCGCAACGATCTCGGGGGAACGTATGGGGTGAGGCGGTCCCTCGGGTACACTGGCCCTAGTAGACCATGCAAGGCCTTGAAGGTCAAAACCAGCACCTTGAAAACAATCCGGTACTCTTTTGGTAGCCAGTGCAATTGCTGTAAGATTGGTGTAATGTGCTCTCTTGCTGATGCTCCCACCAACAATCGAGCAGGAGCATTTTGCACCAGCTTAAGTTTCCGGGTTGTCGACAAGGGAAGGCCGATGTAGAGGGTGTTACAGTAATCTAGCCTCGAGATGACTATCACCTGGATCACCGTAGCTAGGTCATTCCTGGACAGGTAAGGAGCCAGTCACCTAGCCTGTTGGAGATGGAAGAATGCAGACCTGCTAACCATGGAGATCTGAGTCTCCATCAACAGCAGTGGGTCTAATTGAACCCCCAGGCTTTTTACCAAAGACGACTGGCTTAACCGCTCGCCGTCCAGGGTAGGCAACCGGCACTCACCAAGACCAGGATGACCCAGCCATATTTATTTGTTTACTATTTTTATATGCCACCCTTCTCAACCCCGAAGGGGACTCAGAGTGGCTTACAGCAAACAACAATACTGCCAGAGTGGCTTACAGTGTACATATAACAATATTGCCGGAGCGGCTTACAACAAACTGAAAAAACAACAATTAACATTACAACATATCGCAATATTGTTAGCAATATTGCATGTAATACAAATATATAAATTATAATATTACGATATAATCATTGTATCACATTATCATTGGCAGTATTATACTGTGTTACAATACAACACCACCAATACCAAATGCATATACCACATACCATACCGTAATCATACTATTATTATTATTATTACATTACAATTACTATACTATAACATAATACAATATATTGACATTATATTATATCAAATTGCAATGCAATGTAACACTATATTATATTATATATTATATTATATTATCTTTAAAATAATAAATAACATTATTTAAACAAAATAAAATTACTTATTTAAATAAATAATTTTATAGAATCATTTTAAACAATTATTTTCAATTATAATGCAATGTAACACTACATTATATCATATATTATTACATTACACCATACTTTCTATAAAATAATACATAACATTATTTATTTAAACAAATAAAATTACTTATCTAAATAAATAATTCTATAGAATTATTTTAAACACAGCAAGAGGGGCTCTGAGCTGATGGAAAGTCAAGGAGGCAAGATGGAGCTGCCTTTCTTCCCCTTCTGCCTTGACTCTGTCCCATAGGATCTCCGTCTTCAATGGATTCACCTTCAACTGCCTGGCGTGCAGCCATCCAGTCATGGCTTCAAGGCATTGATGGAAACAATCGGGTACGGTGTCCGCCCTGCCATCCTGATACTAATTGGAAGACAAGCTCTGCCAAGACCATCAGGTCCAGCTTATACTTCGCTCACCTTGCAGACCATTGAGTGACCCAGAAGGTAGAAGAGCAACAGTGGAACCGGCTATTTTAAATCTGATCCTAAGCCAGTGTTTCCCAACCAGTTTTAAGCCGCGGCACACTTTTTACATTTGCAAAATCCTATGGCACACCACCAACCAAAATGACACTCTTAACACAGTAATACATATAGTTAATATGTTTTTAAATGTATTTCTACACTCAGTGTGAAACCTGGGCCTGAACACAACATAGATATCCTGGCAGGAATGGCAGAAAGACACAAACTTCCCACACAGAACTCCCATAACCAAGAGAAAATACTATAAGAGTTTGGTGGGCATTGACCTTGAGTTTTGGAGTTGTAGTTCACCTATATCCAGAGAGCACGGTGGACTCAAACAATGTTGGATCAGGACCAAACTTGGCATGAATACTCAACATGCCGAAATGTGAACACAGGTGGAGTTTGGGGAAAATAGACCTTGACATTTGGGAGTTACAGTTTCTGGGATTTATAGTTAATACACAAACAAAGAGCATCCTGAACTCTTGCAACAGTGGAATTGACATTGAACTCTCACTACCAACAGAAAGTACTGAAAGGATTTGCTTGGGAATTCACCTTGAGTTTGGAGGTTGTAGTTCACCTACATCCAGGGAGCAATGTGGACTCAAATAATGATGGATCTAGACCACACTTGGCATGAATACTCAATATGCCCAACTATGAACACACATGGAGTACCTTTATCGAGGTAGGTTTCTTAGGGTTTTCATACTTCAACACACTAGACTCTCCCCCCTCCCCTCCTGGAGGTTCCAATTTCCCACGGCACACCTGATGATCGCTCACGGCACGGCCCCGGCACACTGGTTGGGAAACAGTGTCCTAAGCAATGGGGCTGGCCTGGTCAATGGGGTGGATGTGGTGGGTTCCTAAGGTGTCTCACTAGAGTTTGTTATACAGCTGAAAGGGGAGAGAGTCGCCAGAGATGCATACGAGGCTTCAAGAAAGGTGACTTCCGGAAACCAGAAAATGTGTGATCCCATGGGCAGGAATATAAGAGAGAGAAGAGTTCAGGGTGGATGGGAGTTTCTGGGAAGTGAGGTCTTGGAGGCACAGCTTCACACAGGGCCCTTCCAGGCAGGCCGTATATCCGTGGATTGTCCTGTGGATTGTCCTGTGGAGTCCTGCAGGGGTCAGTATTGTCCCCCGTGTCGTTTAACATCTTCTACATCAGGGCTGTCCAACTGGCGGCCCGGGGGCCGTACACGGCCCCCGAGCCCCTCCCCTACGGCCCCCTAACCCCCTGCAAGACATCAGTTATTTTATTTTAAAAATTTGAAAACAAATTCTTTTAAAAATCATCCTCGGGGGCGCGCGGAGGGGCGGGTCTGGCGCGAGTGAGGAGGAGGTGGAGGGAAGCCACGTCAGATGCCCTAGGGGCGGGACTTCCCCCTACCTGTTCCTCGCTCACGCAGGGCCGCTCGCGGGCTTGCGCGCCAGGGCGGGATCGGCGAGGTGGCCTCCGCCGTCTCCCTAGCTCTTGCAGCGGCCACGCCTGAAGGAAGGTAAGCTTACAGCCCTGCTCTAGAACATGCAGAAGCTTCCGGACAGTTTGTACTGCCGGGGGCTTACCTTCCTTCAGGTGCGGCCGCTGCAAGAGCTAGGGAGACAGCGGAGGGCGGCTCGCTGATCCCCCGGCCCGCCTCCCGCCCTGGCGCGCATGCCCGGCATCTTGCGTGACTCGCCCCTTTTCGGCACCTGACGTCACCACGCCGAAAAGGGGCGGGTTGCGCAAGAGACCGGGCTTGCGCGCTAGGGCGGGATCGGCAAGCCGCCCTCCGCCGTCTCCCCAGGTTATGGTGGTGGACAGAGAAGCTTTTGCACAAGGAAGGTAAGCTCCCAGCAGTACAAACTGTCCTGAAGCTTCTGCATGTTCTAGAGCAGGGCTGTCCAACTGGCGGCCCGGGGGCCGTACACAGCCCCGCCCCCACGAGCGGCCCCGGTCCCGCTGCAGCCACGCCCCCGCGAGCAGCCACACCCTCCGCTCCGGCCCCCAAGGTGATCAGTCACCTGAATTCCGGCCCTTGGCCCGAAGAATTTGGACAGCCCTGTTCTACATGAAGCCCTTGGGTGAGATCAGCAGGAGTTTTGGAGTCTGATGCCATCTGTACGCAGATGACGTCCAACTCTATCACTCCTTTCTACCAAATGCTAAGAAGGCTGTCCCAAGTCCTGAACTGGTGCCTGGCCACTGTGACGGTCTGGATGAGGGTGAGCAACCTGAAGTTGAATCCAGACAAGACACAGGTCCTCCTGGTCAGTTGCAAGGCCAAACAGGGTATAGGGTCACAGCCAGTGCTGGATGGGGTCACACTCCCCCTGAAGGCACAGGTTCGTAGCTTGGGGGTCCTCCTGGACTCATCACTTAACCTGGAACCCCAGGTTATGGTGGTGGACAGAGAAGCTTTTGCACAATTAAAACTTGCGCGCCAGCTGCGCCTGTACCTTGGGAAACCAGACTTGGCCACGGTGGTACATGCTCTCGTTACATCCAGGATAGACTACTGCAACGCTCTCTACGTGGGGTTGCCTTTGAAGACTGCTTGGAAGCTTCAAATAGTCCAACGAGAGGCAGCCAGGTTAATAACAGGCGGCATATGGGGAGCACACAACTCCCATGTTATGCTAGCTCCACTGGCTGCCAGTTTACTACCAGGCACAAATCAAAGTGCTGGCTTTGGCCCATAAAGCCCTAAACAGCCCTGGCCCAATTTACCTGTCCGAACGCATCTCCCCTTGTAAACCATCGGGAGATTAAGATCTTCCGGGGAGGCCCTGCTCTCCGTCCCGCCATTGTCACAGGTGCGATTGTCACAGCAAACTGAGCCTGTAGTTGCTACAGGTAGTAACTCGGAGGAGGATTCTGTGTTGGACATGTCACTGGAAGAGGGAGGTTTGGGCAGAATGACTGCAGCTGGGAGGAAAAGGGCTGCAAGTGCTGAGAGTTTGGAAGAGGCAGAGCACAGGAGAAAGGTCCGACAAATACTTAGGGAGCCTACCAGTGATGATACTTTTGAGGGGTTTGATGTAGAGTTACCTTCAGAAGAGAGTGATACCGAGCTGGACTCAGCACTGGTGCAAGATGTCAGGGATGTGATAAATGCTGAGTCCAGCGAAAGCTCCTTTTTTGGCTTTTCGAGTGACCTTGCTTGGCCTAGTGGGGATGTTGAATCGGACTGGGGTTCTTTAACTGCTCAGCAAAGGTGGGAAGATTGGAGGAACACACCCAGGGCTGCAGCTGAGGGGAATGGGGCAGAGTTGGGTGGGGAGTCTAATGACTCTGATTTGTAAGGGTATTAAAGTAAGGCCTGGGGATTTGGGACTCTGCGGTCAGCCAAGGTGTTGCTGGTGGGTTGCTGGTTCTTGTATTTGGTGCTCTTGTTTCTTGTATCGCAGTTCCTGATTCCCAACAAGCTGTGAGTATTGGGCTGTTTTCCATGTTGGGTTCTGGGGGAGCTGCCATGGCAGCTCTAGCTGACAATGTTGTATGTTGGGGGTTTGGGGTTTTAATGTGTGTTTTTATGTTTAGTGACTACCGCGTTTCGTTTGGGCTTTTCCTGTGTTGCTGTGAGTGTCTGTCCCTTAATTGGTATTGTATATGGGTGGAGGGGAGTTGCTGTGGGATGCGGGGGCTTTGATGTGTTTGTATACTTAGCTCCTGGAATTGGAGAAGCACTCCTCCTTTCCTTTTCTGGACGGGTCTTCACATCGTAACAGACTTCAAGCCAAGGACTTCAAAAGACGGACGTCTTCATTGTTTTGGTTTACAGGGTTTTTTTTGTGGGTTCCTTTTATGCCGGACTGTGGCTGTGTTTCTGTTCAAAATAAACTGTAAATACTTTTACTAGCTTGGCGTGTCTTTGAGCCATCTGTGGGGGTTTCGACACCCGGCATTGAATGTGTGCCATATATACGCTGTGCTCCGTCCTGAGTCCCCTGAGTCGGGGTGAGAAGGGCGGAATATCAATGTTTTACATAAATAATAAATAAATAAATAGGATCTGATCCCTTGTTTTCTGCTTTAAACTGCATTATATGAGTCCGCAATGCCAGATAAGCTGGGATAAACAGAAAACCTGGGATAGAGGGCCTGTCTGGAAGGGAGCACAGTTCCAATGAGGAGGAGAAGCAGGAGATGCCTAAAGCGAAGAGAGTAGGGGTCTACTGAGCTGAGATTCGAAAGGGACGTGGACGAGAAACTGGGGAAGGAATTCAAATGAATAGCCAGCCTATGGAGGGAGAAAGTTAGAAAAGCCAAGGGCAGAAGGAGCTCAGGCTTGCTAAAGAGTTTGAAGTGAATAGAAAGGGCTTTTGGGATTGTACCTGTTGCAAAAGAAGGGACAAGGGTCATGCTGTTTGGGGACGGAGAAAAGGCAGCGTTACCCCACACCTTCACTGCCTCTGTCTTCTTCCTCCCAAAAGGTGAACAGGGCTCCCCTTGGAGAGGGGAACGCAGCACAGAATAACCAGGAAAGGGGCCGTGCAGGAATCTCTGGCCCATCTAGATTAATTCAGTCCTCCAGCGCCAGGTGAACGACATCCAAGAGCATTAAAAGAAATGGCAGAAGTCATTTCAGAACCATTGGCAACCAACCATATCTGAGAACAGACGTTCCAGCAGATTGGAGGAAAGCCAATGATGTCCCTAAATATTGTTCCCGTCTTCAAAAAAAAGGTGGGGGAAACGACCCAAACCATGACTGGCCAGTTAACCTACCAACCCCAGAGATCACTTTGCTCTGAAGATCAAAACCTGTTGGAAATTCCCAATTTCAAGACCTTCCGCTTGACATCTACCAGGCGCAGAGCCTTTTCGATCGTGGCTCCTTCCTTGTGGAATACATTACCGGCTGAAGTCCGAAGCCCTGTGAGACATGCCAACCTTTCAGAGGGCATGAAAAACGCAGCTATTCCGTGTGGCATTTGAGTTACGAAATTGGTTTTAATCTGGTTTTATACATTTATTATTGATTGCAGTGCTGTTTTGTAAACCGCTCCGAGCCCTCAGGGAGTGGCGGTGTATACATCCAAATAATAAATCTATTATATAAAGGGGTTCCCGTCATGGAACGACCGTCCCAAACAGAGAAACCTTACAACGCAGAAACACAATACTTGCCAACAGAAATAAGCCTCAAGCAAGGTAGGTTTGTAGCAAAGAAACTTTCCCCCCCAAAACCTAAAAGGCCCCCAAAACAACGAGTAAAAAAACTACATTTTCCAGCATCCTCAAGGGCTGCCAACGACTCTCCCAGCCTCTACATTCTGACAACATGATTGGCTGCCAATAAGGGCGGATTTGCATAACTCCTGTACTGGCCAGCCAACATGAACATTCCGACCCATAATAAACTGTCAGAGGAGGATAAGGCAAAGGGCTGAGGCACAAACACAAACACCCAATTCACTTCCCACAGAAAATTTACACCCCTACAAATCACAGACCACGCCCAAAATTGACAGTAAGGCTTCGTTAACTTAATTTCCCTGACTAGGCCTCACTTAATGGAATGCTGTTTACACTCTGAATTGACAGTAAGGCTTCATTAACTTGATTCTCCCGACTAGCCCTCAGCTCATGGGACATTGTGTATGGCCTGAATTGACAGTAAGGCTTCATTAACTTGCTGTTCCTGACTAGGCCTCAGCTCATGGGACATTGTGTATGGGCTGAATTTACAGTAACCTACCTTGGCACACAGAGCCCCTATTGAAGGGGAAATTGATGCTTTAACAGAAGAAACGCCAGGAGAAAGTGCTGCTTAGCATAGGCTCTGAAATAGTGGGGTCAGTTTGCCAGCAACAGTGACGAGAATAATCTACTCTGATTGGTCCATACAAGCACAGGCTGTGATTAGCCCAGAGAACATCATGTGCCTTAAGATAAGAAACAGCCGTGATTGGCTTAGCATCCACCATGTGCGTTTGTTTACAAAGATAGCAATTGGTTTAGGAGATGCGCATGGCAAATAAGGTTTCCACTTGGCAGGCTCCCAGTGGAAACCCGGTAGTAAAATGTATCGATTCAAGTACAGCCTGCACATTAGGTAGATAACATAAAGAGAAAGATGAAAAATTTACACTGCGCAACGTTTGTTAGCAAATAGGAGTGAGATGTTAGGAATGCTTTGTTTAATTGGGTAGAGTAATATGGGTTCATGAATGCTAGCCAGTAACAATGCATGAAGAAGGGAGGGACTGAAATATTGTCGCCATTGTTTGTATAAAATCTGTTTACTGGGAAAGATCGGGGTTCCGTCTTCCAGCGGCGTTGTTCCGCAAAGAGGGCAGGCCCATCAGCTGATGTCATGCAAATAAAGCTGGTTTCCTGAATCGCAGTAAAATTGTCGCGTCATTCCGTCCTTGTGCTCGCTAGAAACAGCAGCCTAAGACAAAAGGTATTGCCTTGGGAGTTCTGGGACTCCAGATTCTGCTACACTATGACCCACGCTACATTCTACTACAGTTTGGAGGAGGGTGGACCATGGATTATGGGACTTGAAGTACCTCCATGGATAATGGGATTTGTAGTACATCAAAACCCATCATTCCCCACAGACCACTGTGGCCCAGAACCAAGACCGATAAAGACCAAACTTGGCACACAATGCCCCCCATGACCCACACTCCATCCGACTGCAGTTCAGAGGAGGACACACCATGGATAATGGGATTTCAAGTACCTCCACTCACTTCCAAAGTTAACTTCCAAGCATCAACCTCTCCATCAACACAGCAGACGGAAAGACAAAAAACACTGTATATCCACAAGCTACGCTGAACGCCAGCAACACCACACACCAACAACTCCCCAGGACTTCAACATCCCACCCACCAGAACAACCCACGACGACACAGCCAGGGCCCCACCAAGACCATAAGTAACAACAATTCCAACCCTTACATACTCAGACTTTCTCGCATCTCCTAAATAGGGCACAGCAATGTGTGCCGGGTACAGCTAGTATATATAGATAATATAAATAAATAAATAAACCTGACATCGATCCCAGGAAACATTCTGGAGTAGATCATTGAAGAGACAATCTGTAAGCGCCGAGGAAGAAATGCCTTGCTCACAAAAAGTCAAAGTGGGATTCTCAAAAGAAGACATGCCAGGCTAATCTTTTCTATATTGGCATAAGGTTAGTAGCTGAGGATAATGCTATGCGTATCTTCGAATCATAGAATCCTAGAGTCGGAAGAGACCTGGTGGGCCATCATCCCGTCCAACCCCATTCTGCCAAGAAGCAGGACAATCGCGTTCAAAGCACCCCCGACAGATGGCCATCCAGCCTCTGCTTCAAAGCCTCCAAAGAAGGAGCCTCCACCACACTTCGGGGCAGAGAGTTCCACTGCTGAACGGCTCACAGTCAGGAAGTTATTCCTGATGTTCAGGTGGAATCTCCTTTCCTGTAGTTTGAAGCCATGTCTCCATTGCGTCCTATTCTCCAGGGCAGCAGAAATTAATATTGCTCCCTCCTCCTCCCTATGACTTCCATCTCGATTTTGGTGAGGCCTTCAACGAGATCCCCCATGATCTTGCAAACAAACTAGTCAAATGTGGGCTAGACAATGCTACTATGGGGTGGACTGAGAATTCATTAACCAGTTGACCCCAAAGGCGCTTCTGTCCAATGGCTCCTCGTCCTCCTTCCTCCTGGAGATGAGTGACCAGTGGGGCCCAAAGGAGGGTCTTGTCCTGGACGCCTTTCTCTATGACTTGGCTGAGGGAATAGAAGGCCCCCTGATCACTCTTGCAGAAGACGTCAGATTGGAGGGAACGATAACATCCCAGAGGACAGCATCAGGATCCAAGATCATCTCCACAGAGCATAGGAGCAGGGAGTAGTGCCCGAATAGGCTTGAACTGCAAAGTGGTGGTGGTGGTGGGAGTGTTGTTCTTAAGCAGTGTTTCTCAACCTTCCTAATGCCTCGACCCCTTAATACAATTCCTCATGTGGTGGTGACCCCCAAACCATAAAATTATTTTTGTTGCTACTTCACAACTGTACCTTTGCTACTGTTATGAATAGTAATGTTAATATCTGATAAGGTTGTATTTTCATTCACTGAACCAAATTAGGCACAAATACGCTCAAATGTGAATACTGCTAAGGTTGGGGAGGAGTGATGTTATCATTTGGGAGTTGCAGTTGCTGGGATTTATAGTTCACCTACAATCAAAAAGTATTCTGAACTCCACCAATGATGGAAGTGAACCAAACTTGGCACACAGAATTCCCATGACCAACAGAAAATGCTGGAAGGGTTTGGTGGGCATTGACCTTGAGTTTTGGAGTTGTAGTTCACCTGTGGACTCAACCAATGACGGATCTGGACCAAACTTGGCACACAAATCCCCCATGATGCACTTTACATCCTGGTGCAGTTTAGGGCAGGATGGGCCACAAATGATGGGATTTGCAGTACCTTTACACGATTCACTTCCCACAGACCACTGCAGCCCCTACAAATCGCAGACTAGGCCCAAACTTGGCACACAGAATTCCCATGATCAACAGAAAATGCTGGAAGGGTTTGGTGGGCATTGACCTTGAGTTTTGGAGTTGTAGTTCACCTACCTCCTGAGATCACTGTGAACTCAAACAATGATGGATTTGGACCAAATTTGGCATGAATCCTCAATATGCGCAAATGTGAACACTGGTGGAGTTTGGGGAAAATATACCTTAACATTTGGGAGTTGTACTTGCTGGGATTTATAGTTCACCCACAATCAAAGAACATTCTGAACCCCACCAACGATAAAATTGGGCCAAACTTCCCACACAGAACCCCACATGACCAAGACACAATACTGTGTTTTCCGATGGTCTTTGGTGACCCCTCTGACACCCACCTGTGACCCCTCCAGGGGTCCCGACCCCCAGGTTGAGAAACACTGTTCTTAAGCAAACGTTAAGGAGGACGTCCTGGTGGTACATGCGGCCCCAGAGTGGGTGGCGGGCACCCCTTCCACTCCAGGGAGGAGGGCTGCTCTTCAGGGCTGCTTCTTCTGTCCATTCTGGCATGGCATGGGGCTGGACCTGGTGCCTCAGGGAGCCCCTGGTTTGCCTTGTTTGGGGCGTAAGGTTGACAACAGTCCACATTCAAAGAAGAAAGCGTGTTCCTGGGAACGGCCATTGTGCAAAAACACACCTACTCTTCCCAAAGGATGACAGACACACTATTATTCTCAAAGGTGCTGGCACACCAAAACCATTCTCAAGCATTCAGGCTGATCTGATGTGCAGCAGGGAGTTCCGCAGTTGTTTCGTTGCCCGTTTGAGCCAAATAGGATGGAAAATGTGACAAACCGCGGCTGCCTGTCTTCCTTTCCCTTTGTTTGCCCTCTCACCAACTCTAACATTGTAACTCATCTCCCTGGAGAAAACCCCCAAAAACCGCAACTTCATCCCCTCCATAGAAATACATAGGGCTCCTTGCATGCTTCCTAAACAAAAAACAAAAAATAAACCTTTCAGGGGGCTGTGGGACATTGCAGGCTCCTCCCGGGACACACCCATGGCATCCCGGGTACGGGAAAGCTAAGCCCGAAAAAACTGCGGATACAGAAATCGCAAGATCTCGTGTATCTGCGAGATCACAGATCACCTCCATTTTGATCCCTGATTTTTCCTCCCAACTGAAGAAGCCTTTTTGGCACACCTGCACAACATAAGGACTGCACGCAGACAACCCCTCCCCACCCAAAGGGAGTGGCTCGGGAATAGTGTAGAGATGTACAAGAAAGTGTAACAAGGGCTTTGCACAATGTGTGCTACCAGATTATCACCTGCACTTGATGTATCCATGCCTGGACCTTGGAGCCTTTTCTCTCATGTACCCTTCAGAATTTGGATTGCTCCAAGACTGGGCCCTTGACTTGTGGACACGACCTCGCTGCTTGGCATTCTGGCCTTTGCCTTTGACTCTGGACTCTCGGCTTCCCCTTCCCCTTGTTTCTTTGGGTTCTGTTTCTAGCATGGACTCATTGGCTCCTTCCCAAGGGAGACCAGGGTGGCCCCACCCCTGATGGCTTTCTACAAGCAAGTTAAAGACTTTTTTTCCTGCAGAGTAGTGGAACTGCAGGCGCTCGGAGCTACGGCTGCAGGACCATGCATTGGTGCAATTGCTAAAAAAGGGCAGCAGTGTAGTTGTGAAAGTGCTCGTGCTGAAAGCTGCTTCTACCTTGTGTGGGAATCACCTGAAAAATCATCTCTCCAAACATGGGACATATCTACACCGAGTGGGTTAATCTGAGACATTGGTGCCACAGAGCTGCCCCTCAATCCAACACGAATCTACTGAATGACCCCCTCCTCCTTGCTCATTGCAAGGGTGTCCCCTTCTGACCGCAGCAGACACGACAGATCAAGGTCAGCTCTTGCAAGAAACCCTTTGGCTGGTGAGGAGCGGTGGCGGCAGCGACACAAGGATGATGAACCACCCCATTCCTTGCACCAATCAGCGCAGGAAAATGGTAACGGCGCATTTGGACAATGGAAGCCATTCTGTCAGAGAGTGGCAGAAGTATAATGTAATATCGCATCACGACACGGTCAGAAATGAAGCAGCTGAACTATAACTAAGGATTGGTGCCATATTGTTTTGGTGCATGGTTTTAAACTGTTTTTTATGTTTACTATTTTAACAATTTTATGTTATGTTTTAATAGTTTGTATAATTGAGGCATTGAATGTTTGCCTAAGTATAGGATGCACGCTGCTCCGAGTCCCCTGCGGGGTGACAAGAGTGGGATGTAAATGAAGCAAATAAACAAACAAACCAATAACAGATTGACCCTGGGCTGTAATACTTCTCAGTGTTATGAGGCCAAGGCTCACGAGAGCCCTGCTCTTTCTCTACAAGGGTCAATCCCATGTCATTCCAAACACACTTGCCTGGGAAGGAGCCCCAAACTAGCAAGGCTGACCCAATGTGGTCAGTCTGCCAAAAGCGGCTGAACAGACGTTGATTTTTAACAACTCCAAAGTGACAGGCCCGGATTAACCCCTTTTGGCGCACTAGGCCACACTTTGGAATTACGCTCCCAAACCAACCTCTACTGCACCCCCCCCCCCCCATTCCTTCTTTCCACTGCCCACGCTTTGCCCCCCCAAAAGGAAAAAGGAGCAAGGAGAATCCTGGCCTAATTCCAACCTTGCTTCTCCTTCTTTTTCCCCGCAGGCGCCGAACCCTTCTTCCTGCATTCACGTGACCTTTCGGCATGAAGGCTGCTGCGAGGCGGCAACTGCACCAGGATTCAAGCTGCTTCTGCTTCCTCCGCCATGTTCCTGGGTGCAGCGCATGCCCGGCAGCAGCCCCAGGGGCAGGGCTTCCCTCCGCCACCTCCTCCTTGTGCCCTCCTTCCTTGAGAAGGGGGCGGGGGTGATGGCCAGGGGGGGCACCATTCCCTCCTCCCCCACCCCCTCGCAGCGCTCTCCCCCTGCCCTCCCCCGAGAGAGAGAGAGTCATCTCCATGTCGCATGTTGCGGTTTTGTTTCAACAATTTTTTGGTCCGTGAACTGCGCCCCCCTTGGCTTGCGCCCTAGGCCATGGCCTAGGGTGGCCTTATGGGTAATCCGGGCCTGCAAAGTGACACACAAGAGACGGAGTGAGTGGCAGTAACTTTATTATCTGGATGCCCCTTCAACATGAGGCTTAAAACAAGAACAGTTAACAATGTAGAACTAAAACCAGAACGGAACAGCACAGAACGAAGAACAGAAAACGAAACCCACGCGGCCGGGAGGTGGGCTGCTGGTCTGAGCCTCTTCGAGGAGTTTCTCTTGCTGCGGCTTCGTGGAAGTGGATCTTTTCCGGGCGGGCCCTTCTGCTGCTGGGCCTCCCTCCAGGGCTGAAGAGGTGGTGAGCGGCGTGGGGCGGGCCTGGCTCCTTGCCCCTGGCTGGAAAGAGGCCGAGGAGGAGGGCAGGGGGCTACTTGGTTGCCCTCAAACGAAAACAGCCTCCTCCCTCCGTCCTTCTACAGGTGAGGCTCTGGATCAATGGTCAGGTTCCTTCTGGGGCTCCCTCCGGGAGCATCAGCGCCATCATCACCTCCTCCATCGTGCATCTCGGGGAGCGAGTCGCGTGCCAGAGCCCTGGGGGAGAGGATGCGGCCCCTGGCGGTGGGGCTGCACCGAAAGAAGCCTCCAACCCCTCCGCTTCCTGGGTCGAGGGAGAGGCGGGCGGCGGCCGGGTTCCAGAGCCAGGTGCGCCTGCGGGCCAGCTCCTGCCGGTAGAGCTGCTCCTGGAGGAGCAGGTGCCGCTGGGCCTGGAGCTGGGCCACGAAGGCCTTGAGGCCATGAGACCGCTTGATGAGGCCCACCAGGTTGTGGCGCAGGTGCTGGTTGTCGATCTTGACCTGCTTGACGTGCAGGATGAGGCAGCGCACGGCCTCCTTCTCGGCCAGCTTGGCCAGGGCCTGGACCTTCTGCCGCGCCTCCATCTCGTACTCGGCCGCCAGGTGCAGGTAGCGGCTCTTGAGCCGGTGCATCTGCTCCGCGTGGTGGACCTTCATGGCGAGCAGCTCCTTCTCCAGCTCCCGGATGCGGGCCAGCTGCACCTGCTGCAGCTCCTGCCAGGGCCGCAGGGCCTCCACCTCGTTGCAGAGCAGCAGCAGGCGCGCCTCCAGCCGCAGCAGCTTCTCCCGCACCTCGCGCTCCGTGACGGCGAACCGGGCGGCCAGCTCGGCCTTCTCCTTCTGGATCTGGGCCATGTCCCAGCGGTTCTGGTCATTCAGGGAGATGATGGCGTTCTGGCAGCGGAGGTTGCGGCGCGTGATGTAGGAGAGGTAGACCTTGCTGGAATCCCGCAGGCGCTGGGCCTCCTTGTCCAGGAAGTCGTTCTCCCACTGGAAGTGGCGCAGGCGCTCCGTGTAGCTGCGCACATGTTCCGTCAGGATGGCGAACTCCTTCTGCAGGTACTTCTCCTTCTCGCTGACGTAGGGGGCCGAGATCCGGAGGGCCTTCTCCTTCGCTGCCGCCGCCGCCCCGCCCTTCTTCTTCTTCTTGGGGACCTTCCCGAACTTGGGCAGCGGAGCCTTCAGCTTCTTCTTGGGAGGCATCTTTGGGGCTCCGCTAAGGCCGCAAAGGCGGCTGTGAATTGCGTGCGGCGGCCGGTGCTGCTGACTCAGGCGAGGAGGCTGTCGGAAATATGAAAAATTACAAAAGTGTGACTCAAGCACTGAAAGACTTAGGAGGCTGAAGCCTGTTAGGGTCAGTGGGCCAAACTTAGTGCCGTCCCGAGGAGAGAGAGAGGCTACTGGCAACCACAGCGGTGAACAGAGGCCTGGGGAAGCACCCGGGGGGCAGAGGCCCCACAGCGTTCCCTGAGGCCTAAGCACAAAAGGTACACAAGGTAGGCTTCGAGGTGAAGGCCCTCCTCACCCATTCGCTGTGGATGCCAGCAAACAATCACAATTACACTATGTAGCAAGATAAAATATCCTGTTCCTGGTTTGAAAGTGTCCTTTCCTGTTTAACGGCGCGGTCCTTCCTTGGAAAGGACTTGCTCGACTCCAGAAACTTTGCTTTCGTGACTGCCACAAACTAGGCTGCCATCGGTTAAGGGTCAATGGTGAGGGATCCATTGAAAGACTACTGCGAAACGCGCTTCATGGTGAGGTCTCTCCCACAAAAATGAAAGTTTCTGCAGTAACTGATGGCAGGGACGCACCAGGACTGTGGCGCAGCCGGCTGGGAGTCAGCTGTATTAAGATCACTACTGACCGAAAAGTCATGAGTTTGAGTCACGCTCTGGTCACATCCCGAATAGATTACTGCAATGCACTCTACATGGGGCTGCCTTTGAAGACAGTTCGGAAATTGCAATTAGTCCAACGGGTGGCAGCCAGATTACTAACTGGAGCGACATACAGGGAGCATACCACCCCCCAGTTGTGTCAGCTCCACTGGCTGCTTGTCCACTTCCGAGCTCAATTCAAAGTGCTGGTTTTGACCTTTAATGCTCTATACCAGAGCTGTCCAACAGGCGGCCCGTGGCCCATACACGGCCCCCCCAGCCTGTTGGACATGGCTCCCGCTACCCTCCTGAAAGTTTTTTTTAAAAAATATTTTTTAAAAAAAAAATTGCGGCCGAGGGGGGGAGGGGGAGGCGGGGCAGGGAGAAGGAAGGGAGCCAACTCCTCCTCCCTGCACCACCCCCTCCGTCCCTCTCTCCGCACCGCCCTTCCTAGGAAGGGGGAACCGCCAAAAGGAACAGTAGGCGGCGCCAAAGGCGGCGCATCAGAGGTCTGGGGTGACGCGCCGCCCTTGGCGCCGCCTACTGCTCCTTTTCGGTGGCTAGGAAGGGCGGGGGAGCTGCCGAAAAGGAGCAGTAGGCGGCGCCAAGGGCGGCGCGTCAGGCCTAGCGTGACGCGCCGCCCGTGCCGCCGCCTACTGCTAGGAAGGGCGGGGGAGCCGGCTGCCTTCTTCCTCCGTAGCCCCTCCTCCTCCCCGCTCGCGCCGCCGCTCGGGATCCGAGCAGCGGCGCGCCCGGGGGGAAAGAGAGGCTTCGGAGAAAGGAGGCGACCGGCTGCCTTCTTCCTCCGTAGCCCCTCCTCCTTCTTACCGCTCGCGCCGCCGCCCGGGATCCGAGCAGCGGCGCGCCCGGGGAGGAGGGGCTATGTGAGTGAGCGGCCCCGCCCCACCCCGCCCCCCATGAGCGGCCCCGCCCCCCCGATCACCTACAGCCCCCCAGGCGATCAGTGACACTTCTTCCGGCCCTTGGGCCGGAAGAAGTTGGACAGCCCTGCTCTATACGGTTCTGGCCCAGCTTACTTGTCCGAACGCATCTGCCTCTACGTCCCACCTCGTAATTTAAGATCATCCGGGGAGGCCCTGCTCTCGCACTCGCCAACTTCTCAAACGCAGTTGGTGGGGACGAGAGATAGGGCCTTCTCGGTGGTGGCTCCCTGTCTGTGGAACGCACTTCCAAGTGACATACGATCGACCCCATCCCTCCTGGCATTCAGGAAAAAGGTGAAATCTTGGCTATGGGACCAGGCGTTTGCACATTAGCACAATGCAGCACTTTGGATTGTTTGTAATAGCAAGTCGATGGATATGTCCCAATGCTCCTATTATGGACGGAACATTGTTTTTAATGTAGTGAATGTATATGATGTATTAATGTTAATTGTATTTTAATGTATTTTAATGCTTGATGTTTTTGATTTTATACTGTATTCATACTATGTTTTGGCATCGAATTGTTGCCGTTGTTAGGCCGCTCTGAGTCCCCCGTGCGCCCCGGGGGTTGAGAAGAGCGGGGTAGAAATGATGTAAATAAATAAATAATGATAAATTCGAAGCCAGCCTGGGTTGGAGTGAGCTTCCGGCCAATTTTGTGTAGACTGTTGTTGACCTTTGCAATCCGAAAGACAGTTGCATCTGTCAAGTAGGAAAGTTAGGTACTACCTATGTGTGGGGAGGCTAACTTAACAAATTTACGAGGCCATAAAAAATCTCCAGCAAAAAGCATGCGGGGAATGCGGAAAGTATTTCATCAGTGTCGCAGATGGACGGTGAAGCGACAGCTCCCCTGGTGGCCAGAAGCTGGAATGTTAAATAGCCTCTGGCTGTCTGTCTATATATGTTGTGTGTCTATGGCACTGAATGTTTGCCATGTATGTGTACGTTGTAATCCACCCTGAGTCCCCTGATTTGGGGGGGGGGGAAGGGTGGAATATAAATACTGCAAATAAATAAATAATAACTCTGTGTACAAATAGCATCGAACTCCAAAACTCCAGATGATCTCACCCAACGGCTTCATGTTAAACATAGGACACAGATATGTACATATAGACACACAGGCAGTCCCCAAGTTACAAACTGCTCTTTAGGTTTGTTCTTAAGTTGAATTTGTAAGTAAGTTGTAAGTAAATATGTGTATGTGTGTATATACAGTATATTACTAATAATACATAATACAATAAAATAATAATAAAATATAATAATAAAACAATTCTATATAAGATTCCTCTTCCTGTTGTCTCAGCCCCTGGGTTCTTAACTAGGAGTCATTTCTAAGTCGGATGTTTGTAACTCGGGGTCTACACATACTATATATCTATTTATCAATATATATACACTATATATTTATATATTGTTTGTTATATATATATATACATTACAAGCAATATATATAGTTTCTATACATTACAAACAATATATATAGTCTCTATACATTACAAGAAAGTTTCTATACATTACAAGCAATATATAGTTTCTATACATTACAAGCAATATATAGTTTCTATACATTACAAGCAATATAGTTTCTATACATTACAAGCAATAGTTTCTATACATTACAAGCAATATATATAGTTTCTATACATTACAAGCAATAGTTTCTATACATTACAAGCAATATATATAGTTTCTATACATTACAAGCAATAGTTTCTATACATTACAAGCAATAGTTTCTATACATTACAAGCAATAGTTTCTATACATTACAAGCAATATATATAGTTTCTATACATTACAAGCAATAGTTTCTATACATTACAAGCAATATATATATAGTTTCTATACATTACAAGCAATAGTTTCTATACATTACAAGCAATAGTTTCTATACATTACAAGCAATATATATAGTTTCTATACATTACAAGCAATAGTTTCTATACATTACAAGCAATATATATATAGTTTCTATACATTACAAGCAATAGTTTCTATACATTACAAGCAATAGTTTCTATACATTACAAGCAATAGTTTCTATACATTACAAGCAATATATATAAACTCTCTCTCTCTCTCTCTATATATATATATATATGTAACACAATACTAATAAGATATAATAAAAGATAACAACACTAGGGAAGTACAACGGTCGAAGTGCAACGGTCAGGCCCTGCCCAGGGTCTCCATGGCAACAGAGCCCGCCCTTCCCGCACGCGCCTTAGAGCCTCGTTGCTCTGAGGGCTCCGCTCTCCCGTCCCACACACTGTTCTGACGGGCAGCGACGGGAGCCAATGGGAGAGGAGAGCGCGCTCCAGGGGGCGGGAGCAAGAAGAGAGCGGTTCTGAAGTGCAAGGGGAAGATGCGATCTGCGGCGCCCGCGTTCTCGCGCCTTTCCCACACATTGTTCTGACGGGCAGCGACGGGAGCCAATGGGAGAGGAGAGCGGGCTCCAGGGGGCGGGAGCAAGAAGAGTGCAAGGGGAAGGCGCCTTCCCCAGGTTTTGAGCCACCTCCTGAGAGCAAGAGAAGGGGTCGGGGGGGGGGGAGCAACATGGGAGCAGCTTGTTTAATTCTTATCCATGGTGATTTTTTTAATCTCAAGGAACAAAGGAAAAGGAAGGCCTAACCCAATATATACAATATATCTTATTTATTTATTTATTTATTAACTTCGATTTAGTATACCGCTCACTCCGGAGCTCAGAGCGGTTTACAGAAGAAGCATAAACACCGTGAGTAATAAAACAGATTAAACAGTTAAAACACATTAAACATCAAAGCAGTTAAAACATATTAAAAACACTAGCCCTCAGCGAAGGCTGGGGGGACGAGATAAGAATCTGGGGGGGGATAGGCGGCATGGCACACAGTGTGGTTGAGTTAAGGGCCAAACGCCTTCCTAAAGAGCCAAGTCTTCAAGGCCTTGCGGAAGGGCAGAAGAGCGCGGATGGCGCGGATCTCCTCCGGGAGGCCGTTCCAGAGACTTGGGGCAGCTACAGAGAATGCCCTCCGCCGTGTAGTGGCCAGTCTGCAGGTTCCAAGGGAAGGCACCTCAAGGAGGTTAAGCTCCTCAGAGCGCAGTGATCTCGCGGGCACATAAGGGGTAAGTCGCTCCCTCAGGTACACTGGCCCCAAACCATAGATGGCCTTAAAGGTGAGAACTAACACCTTGAAGAGGACCCGGAATTCAATCGGAAGCCAGTGCAGCTCGCGCAGGAGTGGGGTCGCGCGGTCAGATCTTGCAGCACCCAGGAGGAGGCGGGCTGCGGCGTGCTGCACTAGCTTAAGCTTCCGGATCATCGACAAGGGAAGGCCAATGTAGAGCGCATTACAGTAATCGAGCCTCGAGATGACCGTGGCTTGGATCACCGTAGCAAGGTCGCGTTGGGAGAGGTAGGGAGCCAGGCGCTTAGCCAACCGTAGGTGGTAGAATGCTGTCCTGCAGGTGCAGCCAATCTGCTCCTCCATGGACAGGTGGGCGTCCAGCCGGACCCCCAGACTTTTTACCGATGGCTGAGGGCAGAGGGCCACACCATCGAAAGTTGGCAACTGGGTCTGTATACCTTTATAAAACGGAATGTTTGTATGTGTGTATGCGGGTATGCGGAGGGCGGGAGGGCAGCCACTTTCACAGGCCAGGAAGGATATGTGGCAGCATTATTTGCATAAACGACTCCCATTGGCCAGCCACGAACATTCCGAGACTAAAGTGCCAGAGGGAGGTAAGGAAAAGCCCTGAGGCAGTCAGGCATGGTGGGAGTTTAAGTCCAAAACACTTTGCAGCCCCCAGCCCCCAACAATGAGACAACAAAACCAGACTTGGCACACAGAACCCCCAAGACCCACTTTACGCCTTGGTGCAGTTTGAGGGAGGCTGGGCCATGGATAGGCCAGCATTCCAACATCCCAAATCTCAAAGGTGCCAGACAGAGTTCTTTGCAAAAAGGCTTCCTTCAGCTGATTTTAAAAACTAGGCCTCAGCCTGAATTGACAGTAAGGCTTCCTCAACTTGATTTTCGATACTAGGCCTCAGCTTGAATTCACAGTAAGGCTTCCTCAAGTTGATTCTCCTGACTAGGCCTCAGCCTGAATTGACAGAAAGGCTTACTTAACTTTATTTTCCTGACTGGGCCCCCAAAAATGACAGAACAAGATTACAGTTGGTACACAGACACCCCCCCCCCCCCACCCCACTCTACATTCTGGTGCAGTTTGAAGGACTTGCAGTACCTTCACTCACTCTGACCAGCACGGGTGACAGACCTGGACCAAACTTGGCACACATAACCCCCATGATGCCCTTTACGTCCTGGTGCAGTTTGAGAAAGATGAACCACGGATTTTGGGATTTGAAGTACTTCAAAGCGCTTTGTTTCCCAGAGACCACTGTGGCCCACAACAAAGACCGATAAATATCAAACTTGGCACACAGAGCCCCCATAACCCACTCTATGTCCTGGTGCAGTTTGGAGAAGAGCAGAGCATGGATGATGGGGCTTGAAGTACCTCCACTCACTTCCTCAGACCGCTGCGACCCTCATCCAATGACTGATCAAGACCAAACTTGGCACACAGAGCTCCCATTACCTACACTACATGCTGGTACAGTAGGATGGACCATGGATGATGGTACTTGAAGTACCTCCACTCCCTGAGACCACAGCGACACTCATCCAATTACCAATAAAGACAAAACTTGGCAAAGAGTGCCCCCATGGCCAACTCAACATTCTGGTGCAGTTTGTGGGAGGACGGATTATGGATGATGGGACTTGCAGTACCTTTACTCACTTCCTGAGACCGCTGCGACTCTCATCCAGTGACCGATCAAGACCAAACTTGGCACATAGAGCCAACATGACCCACTTTACACCCTGGTGCAGTTTTCAGGAGGATGGACCACGGATGATGGGACTTGAAGTACCTCCACTCACTTCCTGAGACTGCTGCGACCCTCATTCAATGACTGTTCAAGACCACATTTGCCACACAGAACCCCCTACATCCTGGTGCAATTTGGAGGAGGATGGACCATGGATTATGGTCCATGGTCCATAATCCTTCACTCACTTCCCGAAACCACTGCGAGCCAAATGAACAACTGATACGGACCAACCTTGGCACACAATGCCTTCCTCAAATAACCCGGGCACCGCCGGGTCCTCAGCTGAAGTTTGGAGGGGGACAGAACATGGATGATGTGTCTTGCAGTACCTTCCCTCACTTTCCAAGACTGCTACAAACCTAATCCTATGATTGATCAACACCAAACTTGCCACACAGAGCCCTCATGACCCACTCTACATCCTGGTGCAGTTCGGAGGAGGGTGGACCATGGATGATGGGACTTTAAGTACCTCTACTCACTTCCCAAGTCTGCTGCCACCCTCATCCAATTACTGATTGAGACCAAACTTGGCACACAGAACCCCCATGACTGCCTTCACGTCCTGGTGAGGTTCGGGGGACGACTGACAATGGATGATGGCATTTGTAGTATTTTCACACCCCTCTGTTCCCACAGACCACTGCGGCCCCCAACAAACACCGATAAAGACCACACTTGGCACACAGAGCCCCAGTGACCCACTCCACATCCTACTGAAGTTTGGAGGGGGACAGAACATGGATGATGGGACTTGCAGTACCTTCCCTCACTTCCCAATCCTGCTACTAACCTATTCCAATGACTGATCAACACCAAATCTGGCACACACAGCCCTCATGACCCACTCTACAGCCTGGTGCAGTTTACTGTGAGACAGACCACGGATGAAGGGACTTGAAGTACCTTCACTCACTTCCGAAAAACAATGCACCCCTCATCCATTCACCAATACAGACCAAACTTAGCACACAGAGCCCCATGACCCAATCTACATCCTATTACACTTTGGGGGGGCAGGGATGATGGGACTTGCACTACCTTCAGTAATTTCATGATACCACTGCAACTCCCAATAATGATGGATCAAGACCAAACTTGGCACACAGAGCCCCCATGACCCACTCTACATCCTGCTGCGCTTCTCAAATAACCCGGGCAGGGCCGGGTCCCCAAGCTAGTACAATATAAAATAATATACTACTAATACTACGATGCTGCCCTAGTCGCCCATTCAGAAGCAGCTCTGCAGCGCCTGACATCCTGCTTTGCAGCAGCTGCAGAGCTGTTTGGGCTGGAAGTCAGCCTGAAGGAAACGGAAGTCCTCTACCAGCCCGCACCACAGGAAGAACACCATCACCCCCACGTCAGCATAGGGGAATCTGTGCTTAAGTCTGTTCAGCAGTTCACCTCCCTGGGAAGCATCATCTCTTCAGACGCCAAGATTGATAAAGAGATAGATCACAGATTAGCAAAGGCATAGAGTGAATTCGGAAGGCTTCACAAAAGAGTCTGGAGCAACAACCTGAGGCAAAGCACCAAAATCAGTGTCTACAGAGCGATTGTACTGTCTATTCTACTCTATGGGTCTGAAACATGGGTCACCTATCGCCAACACCTACAACTCCTTGAATGCTTTCATCAGCGCTGTCTTCGCGCAATCCTAAATATACACTGGACTGACTATGTGATGAATGTTGCTGTCCTTCATCAAGCAGGGATCACCAGCGTTGAGACCATGCTATTGAGAACACAGCTGCGCTGGGCAGGGCACGAAGTCTCTAGGATGGAGGACCACCGCCTCCCAAAGATACTACTCTATGGTGAACTCGCCACGGGTCAGCGCAAGAGAGGCACCCCCAAAAAGAGATACAAGGACTCTCTGGAACAACATCTCAGGCTCGGCCCGATTGATCACCAACAATGGTCCACCCTGGCCTCACATCGGGAGGCATGAAGACGCACTATCCACAATGCTGCGGCTTCTTTCGAGAAGACATGCCGAATGGGTCTCGAAGAGAAACGACAACGCAGAACGAACTGCAACTTGGAAACAACATCACCCAAGGAGACTTTCTGCTGTGCTTTCTGCAACCGGACTTGCCTATCTCAGATTGGCCATTTTAGTCATCGAGCTTGTAAAAAGCGTGGGATGAGTCCTTCCTAAGAATCATTTACGAAGTAATGCTGAGAGACTACTACTACTACTAATATATTATAATTATATATTTTATATTGCATGTAATATTACAAGAAAAGAAAGTTTCCAAAAGTTTTTGAAAATCCTTCAAAGTGGCCAAAAGTTCATGAAAGCCCATCAGTATGAAGGAAACAGTTGGATGAGTCCATAGGATCCGTCCTGGGGATCCCTGCAGATGCGGGGGTCTGAGGTCTGTTCTTTTGGGGAAAGGAAACTACAAATCCCGCCTCGCCATGGGGCCAGAGTGGCCTGCTTGCTTCCCAGGGGTCCCAAGGGGTGACCACAGCAAGCTTCCCCAAGTCACGGGCTTCTGGACATCCATAAGATGGTGGCAGGATCGGTCGATGCAGTGATGAGCCATGGTTGACTATCAGTTGGTCTCCCTTTAAACCAGGCCTGGGCAAACTTTGGCCCTCCAGGTGTTTTGGAATACAACTCCCACAATTCCTAACAGCTGGTAGGCTGTTAGGAATTGTGGGAGTTGTATTCCAAAACACCTGAAGGGCTGAAGTTTGCCCAGGCCTGGTTTAAACTTATTGCTTTGTGATTTTAAAAGGTTATTCCCGGGGCGCAGGGGTCCAAAGAGCAAAAGTGAGATTGCAATTAGTGTTATTATTAGTGTAGGAAAGATATGGTACCAAAATGGAGGCGATCCATTGACCCGTGGATACCGGGGCCCGATGGGTTTCCGTATCCACGGTTCAGAAAAACACAGTTTTGGCCTCCCCAGGATTCTGTAAAAGCAGGGCTGTCCAAGTTCTACTGGCCCAGGGGCTTGAATTCCGGTCACTGATGACCTGGGGGGCCGTAGGGTCTGCCCCCACCCCTGGCTCCGCCCCCTCCCTGCCCCCGGCTCCACCCTCTCCCCCGGCACCCTCTCCCCTTATTTTTATTTAGTATTAAATATATTTAATTCCATCCTCCCCTCTCCCCTTATTTTAATTTAATATTAAATATATTTAATTCCATCCTCCCCTCTCCCCTTATTTTAATGTATCCCATCTCCCCTTATTTCATCTTTAAATAAATTAAATTTTATATTTAATACATGAGGGGAGATGGGGGGAGGGAATGAGGAGCCCCTGAGGAGCCCCCTGCTTCGGCCTACCTTTTCCAAAAGCGCAGGATCCCAGACGACGAGAGAGGCGACGACCGACTGAGTCGAAGAAGGTCCTAATCGCGTCTGTGGGCCTCAGCGATCCAGTAGTAGAGTAGCCGAAGAGTATCGCAAGAATACACAATCCACACGGGATTTCGCTGTCAACGCCAGCGTGATCTCGCGTTGACAGCGAAATCCCGTGTGGATTGCGTATTCTCGCGATACTTGCTCCGAACCCAGAAATAGGTTTTTTTTAAAAAAATTATTATTTATTTTATTTTTCATTAAAAAGCTTAGGGGGCCGTAGGGAAGGGACTGGGGGCCGTATACGGCCCCCGGGCCGCCAGTTGGGCAGCCTTGTATAAGAGCATCCCGGGCAAGACAGCCATGATCTGCAGCTCAGAAAAGGAAAGGTTCATGCTTTGTGAGAGTTGGAGACAGTAAAGGACACAATGTATCACTATCATGAGGGAAAAGTTACAATTAAATGACACTTTATTGGGGGATTTGTTACAATATTATTATTATTTACTTCATTTATATTCCGCTCTTCTCACCCCGACGGGGACTCAGAGCGAATTACAGTACATATACTTGCAGACAATCCTTGCAGTTCAACATATATAGACATATTTAGACCTATATTGACGAACATAGATGAACAGAGAGGCAAACTTCTGGCCACCAGAGGGAGCCGACACACTCCTCATCTCTCTCAGCGTTTTCCAGCGTCCCTTTTTGTTCTTTCCGCAATCCTCAGTGATTCCTGGAATTCTTATGACTTCATAAATCAGTCAAAATTTGCCTCCCCACTTAATGTGGTACCTTTATCTCCTACTTGACAAATGAACTGTCTTTCGGGCTGCAAAGGTCGACAGCAGACTACAATTAAGATCGAGTACCCATCTCGACCCGGGCAGGTCGAACTCATGACCTACTGGTCAGAGAGATCGTATGCAGCTGACACTTGGCCAGCTGCGCCACTTCCCGGTGCAATGTTAGGATCAGGGGAAGAAAGCAAAATGACGGATTGCTTGTTGAAGCTGCTGCTGTAGCCACACTCCCAGCGATGGCATCCAGGAACTGTGGAACTCCCTGCTGCAGGTCAGATCAACTTGAATGCAGGGGGCCCTTGGTTGTTCGCCCTCACTAAGAACACTGTGGAGTCTTGCGATCTAATACTTGGGCCTCCAAATACCATCTAGTCCAGCTCTCTAGTGCTATGCATGCAGGCATGCCCAACTCAAGCACTCCCAAAATATGCCCATCTGACCTCTATATAAAGGCTGAAGAACAGTGTGGAATCTTGGGATCTTAGAGTTGGAACGTTCCTCCAAAGGCCATCTAGTCCAGCCCCTTAATGCCATGCAGGCACACACAACACAAGCATTCTCATAAGATGCCCATCTGACCTCTATATAAAGGCCTAAGAACACTGTGGAGCATCCCGGGAGAGGCAGCAGTGACCTGTGGCTTGGAAAATAAAAAAGGAAAGGTTCATGCTTAGAGAGAGCTGGAGGCAGTAAAGCAGTGTTTCCCAACCAGTGTGCCGTGAGCGATCATCAGGTGTGCCGTGGGAAATGGGAACCTCCAATACCCTATCTTCCCCCTCCTGCCGAACACTTTTCCTTCTCCACTCGGGCTCCCTTCTTCCCAGCCTCGCTCTGCTCGCTTTGCTCTGGGGCGAGTCTGCGCAGTAGCGCCCGCACAGGTCACGCCTTCCTTCCTCCCCCCTCCCGAACACGCTCACGCTGCCCCCTCAGATCAAAAGCGAGCAGAGTGAGGCTGGGAAGAAGGGAACCCGAGTGGAGAAGAAAAAGTAAGTGTTCGGCAGGAGGGGGAAGAAAGGGCGCGAAGGGGGAGGAAGAGGTCTCTGTCGAAAGCTGGCATGGGCAAACTTGGACCTTCCAAGTGTTTTGGACTCCAACTCCCACCATTCCTAGCAACCTCAGGCCCTTTTCCTCCCCCCCCCCCTCAGCCACTTAAGCAGGAAAGGGCCTCAGGCTGTTAGGAATGGTGGGAGTTGGAGTCCAAAGCACCCAGAGGGCCAAAGTTTTCCCATGCCTGTTTTAGGGACCTTAAAATGGTGAGCCTCCTTCCAACATTGTGATTCTGGATAGAAAACAAACAACAACATAACATAACATTGTTTGAGTCCACAGTGCTCTCTGGGTGTAGGTGAACTACAACTTCCAAACTCAAGGTCAATCCCCAAGCAAACCCTTTCTGTACTTTCTGTTGGTAATGAGAGTTCAATATGCCAAGTTTGGTTCAATTCCATTGTTGCAAGAGTTCAGGATGCTCTTTGATTGTATGTTAACTATAAATCCCAGAAACTGTAACTCCCAAATGTCAAGGTCTATTTTCCCCAAACTCCATCTGTGTTCACATTTGGGCATATTGAGTATTCATGCCAAGTTTGGTCCTGATCCAACATTGTTTGAGTCCACAGTGCTCTCTGGATATAGGTGAACTACAACTCCAAAACCCATGGTCAATGCCCACCCAACTCTTACAGCATTTTCTCTTGGTTAAGGGAGTTCTGTGTGGGAAGTTTGTGTCTTTCTGCCATTCCTGTAAACACGCTATGAGAGCTAATAAAGAATTGATGCAATATTGTGTAAATCACTTATTTTATAAAAATAATCTATAGAGAATCAATAGGGTATCATATAGATATAGTGCAAAGTGCAAGTATATATTCAATTATACAACTTCATAGTGTTATCTCAACAAATTCACATTCGTGGTATTATTTCAATCACTCATAATATGAATATCACAGCATTAATGCATAATACATAAAGCAAGGTACTGGTGTAATTATAACGAAACCAACATAATAAACCTGTAATTCCACCATGGGGTGAATTCCATCCCTGGTTTTGTAGCATGCCTTGGGAAATCCCTGGATGTAAACAATGGGCTGCTTGCCCGCTAGAGGAGCAGACGTCGCTTGGCTAGAGTTCTGTGTGACTGCTTGGATGCTCTATGGAGAGGGGAAAGTTGCAATTAAGTGGTTCTTTATTGGGGGGTTAGTTACAATGTTAGGGTCTGGGGAAGAAAGCAAGTTAAAGATTGTTTTGTTGAAATGCTGCTGTAGCCACACTCCCAGCGATGCTTGGCCCAATTGGGACATCCAGGAACTGTGGAACTCCCTGCTGCAGGTCAGATCAGCATGGACACAGGGGGCTTTCCGTTGCACGCTAGGATGACCACGGAACAACAGACTGGTTCAAGATTGGGAAAGGCATACGATAGGACTGTCTACTCTCCCCCACCCTATTCAGCTTGTACGCAGAACACATCATGCGACGTGCAGGGCTTGACAAATCCAAGGCTGGATTAAAATTGCCGGAAGAAACAAGGAAGGCCGAGCAAAGTAGACGATTTTGAACGGTGGTGTTGAAGAACAATTCTGAGAGTGCCTTGGACCCCGAGAAGATCCAACCAGTCCATCCTTGAGGAAATAATGCCTGGCTGCTCACTGGAGGGAAAGCTATTAGACAGGGGCGATCTAAGGTAATTTTAAATGGTAAGCGAACATTATTTTGGCGCCCCCCCAAAACATTATTTTGGCCCCCCCCCCCCGCGCATGCCCAGAAGCTCCTGTGCGCAGGCGCAGAAGCCTGTAAACACAGCACTCCCTATTCGGCATGCAGGGAGGTTTGCTATGGCGCGGCGTCGGAGTGCACAAGGCCCAAAAGTGGAACATCGGCCAGACGCTGTCTGCCGGGCGGGGGAGTGCGCCCTTTACCCAGATGGCGCCCCATGCAGCGGCGTCCTTTACCTACCGGTAGGACCGCCCCTGCTATTAGAGGCAAAGATGAAGTACTTTGGCTACATTATGAGAAGACAGGAAAGCTTAGGGAAGTCAATGATGCTGGGGAAAATGGAAGGAAGAAGAAAGAGGGGCCGGCCAATGGCATGGCAAGGTGGGTGAATGGTATCCTTGAAGTGACTGGCTTGACTCTGAAGGAGACCCTGAGGGTGGTGACAGCCGACAGGGAGCTCTGGCCTGGGCTGGTCCATGAAGTCACCAAGAGTTGGAAGTGACTGAACAAATAAACAACAAAAACACACACCCTCCAGCTACAAACTACGGAGTGGAGGCAGACAGGCGTGCCCGTGCCATGTTCTGAGCCATCCCATGCTCAAGGGCAGCACTTTGCAGGTTCTTGCTTTGGGATTTTCTAATATATATGTAAATAAACGGAGGTGTGTACAATAGTAAATCATGGAAAGAGAGACATGTTATGCTTGATTTCATTCAATTTATCGCTTGCTTGATTTTATTTATTAACATGTTTCATGCTTGTGTTATTGGACCTCACGGCAGCGTTTGATACTGCTGATTACGATCTTTTGACCCACCGCCTTGCCGGGGCTGGAGTGAGGGGGACAGTCCTGAACTGGTTGTCCTCCTTCCTCCAGAACCGGTCACAGCAAGTGAGAAGGGGCGAGGTTGTCTCAGGGGGCACCCCCCTTCTTTGTGGGGTGCCTCAGGGGGGCAACCCTCTCCCCTTTATTGTTTAACATCTACGTCCGACCACTTGCTCAGTTGGTACGCAGCTTCGGGCTGGAGTGTCACCAATATGCGGATGGCACCCAGCTCATTCTGGGGATGGAGGGCCGACCCGACTCCGTACCCGATAATTTCCATCGTTGCCTTGAAGCTGTTACTGGATGGCTGCGAGCCAGTAGGTTGAAGGTGAATCCGGCTAAGACGGAGATTCTGTGGCTGGGTCGTCCGGGTACGGGAGAGATCCAGCTTCCAACCCTAGACGGTGCGACGCTAGGACCGTCGCCAACTGTTAAGAGCTTGGGAGTCACTCTTGACTCTCAACTGTCGATGGAGAAGCATATCTCCATCGTCAGCGGAGCAGCTTTCCACCATCTCCGGCAGGCGAGGAGGCTGGCCCCCTACCTGTCCCGTCACGACCTAGCCACAGTGGTCCAAGCCATGGTCATCTCAAGATTGGACTGCTGTAATGCTCTCTTCATTGGCCTTCCCTTGTCGGTGATCCGGAAGCTTAAGCTGGTGCAGAACGCTGCAGCCCGGCTGTTGGCAGGCATACCATCTTGCTGCCACATTACGCCGGTGCTGCGTGAACTGCACTGGCTTCCAATAGAGCACCGGATCACCTTCAAAGTGCTGGTTTTAACCTTCAAGGCCTTGAATGGTCTGGGGCCAGTGTACCTAAGGGACCGCCTCTCCCTATACAGTCCCGCAAGACCACTGCGATCTGAGTCCCTGAACCTTCTTGCGGTGCCTTGCGGTGTAAAACCCTTCACCTGACCTCAACACGGAGGAGAGCCTTTAGCGTCATCGCTGCAGTACACCGGAACGCTCTTCCTCCTGCAACTCGTGCACTGTCCAATCTACTAGCCTTCCAAAAGGCTTGTAAGACTTTCCTGTTTGTACAGGCATTTGGTCAGTAGATAACCCTGGCCTCTACTGTACAGCCACAGGCCGTGAGAGTAACTCTGGTGCCCGTACACTACTGTATAGTTTTAAATTGGATGTTAAGCTGTTATTTTGTGTTTTTAACTGTATTTTTATGACGTTTTTACCATTTGTAAGTCGCCCTGAGCCTGACGGGAGTGGCGACGAATAAATCGAAATAAATAAATAATAAATAAAACTTCTACATGCACTTGAGGATTCAATTTATTGCAAAACAAATGAACAGGAACAGCATACATCAAAGTTAATTCAACCAAGGTTGTGGGTTTTCACTTCAACTTAGGAGAAGTGAAGCAGGCAAATCCCTCCTGGTGCTTGCAGGTCCATCCATCTGCCTGCCATAGAGACCTGGAAGCGGTCAAGCAACAGGCTGGCCTTGGCTTCCTCCTTTCTGTCAGCGTCACCCCTGAAGCTAAGATGGAGACTTAGTGACCATGTTCTTGGAAGAAGTGACCAGGAGCCATACAAGGCTGGCTACCCGACTCCCGAAACAGGGCCACTTGCTTCAATGGCTCCTTTAATGTCGCGAGACCAGCGGTTCCCAAACTGTG
Source organism: Anolis apletophallus (assembly GCA_030556195.1). Lineage (NCBI taxonomy): Eukaryota > Metazoa > Chordata > Lepidosauria > Squamata > Anolidae > Anolis > Anolis apletophallus. The sequence goes on along the minus strand of JARBWK010000007.1, from coordinate 151,772,013 downwards.
CTCCACTGGATCCTTGGGACTCCATGAGTGATTGTGAGGGGCTTTGCAGCGCTAGGCTGCTTCCCGCCTCCTCCTCTTTCCTTCTGGGAAATGCAGGGAAATTACAGCTTGGAGCTGCCAGGCCATTCTCCACCTTTCCCTAGCGCTCATTATGATATCGAGCAAGAATTTGGGGGCCTTGCCGTGAAGGCAGAGACCGGCCAGACCCACCAAAGAGGATCCGAGATAGCCCTGGCGAGATAGCAAGCAGCCAATCCAATTTTCCCTGATTTTCCCCAAATAAAGTCTCACCAAGTTGAAGAAACGCCACTGAGTTGTTTATTTCATTCCAGCTGGAGCGGATGTCAAGCCGCAATCATTGGCCGAAAAGCTAACATACCGTACAATGCAAAACATTACATTTTTATAGAAATACAGAGCTGTCAAAGTTCGAACTCCCTGCCTCCGCCCCTTTGCTGGCTTCGCGCTGACTGGTTGGAGTCATCAGCTGGGAGGGAGGCACAGCCAGCTTTGCCGCACCTTAGCCAATCAGGAAGCCAGCGCCGCTTCGGGCTCTCGACCAATGAGAGCGGAGGAGACGGTCCAAGCGGGAAACAATGTACCAGGAGGAAACGATGAGTGGAATAAATGACTCAATGTTTGTCCAAGAGCTGGCGATTACTCCAAGAGTACTCAAGCTAGCTTTTGTATTGTCCCAAATGAAGGAAATAAACACTTTGGTCTGGCATGGATGCCAGACCCCAGTAGACCCCAGACCCCTGGATATTGATCTATTGATGGTATTTTGTCTTTGGTTTCGGCCAAGGGAATGAAAACAATGAGTGAGTCAGATGGAAAATCCAAAACCTATCAAAGGCAGGATGTTCCCCTTTGTGAGGAATGACAAAATCACCATGGGGCACGTCCTCCAGATGTGCATGCTCCGAGGTCTGGAGGCCCGTGCCCAAGGGACATATCCTTCAAATGGGCCAAGTCTGAGGTTTGAAGGGACGTCCATTGTTATTGTCCATGCAAGTGTTCTTGTTAAGTCCTTTCTTTGTTTAGGGATTTACTAACCCAGGAAATTCCTGAGCCTTGGTATGCTGGGGTCACAAAAAGATGGCATTTCATATTTTCATATAGGGGCCCAGGGAAGGGGAAAGCCTATAGGGAATACATTCATATTGGAAGGAAATAGGAACCATATCATCTCATACCAGCCCATCCCACCCACCAGAGTCCATTGGAATTCATAAATCATGAGAAGTGTCCATGGGATTTGAAAAGAAAAAGTTCCCAAAAAAGTTTCTGAAAAGTCCTTCAAAATTAGGCAAAAGTCCCATAAAGTTCAAGAAAGTCCATAAGTGTGGGTTACAGGGGCATTGCCACGTGGGGCCATGAGGTCATGGGAAGAGCTTTAGGTTCCCACATGGGGGAGAGATAGGGGATTATCTGACCATTCCAACTTTGAATTCCTTGGTTTTGAACTATCTTTTACAAAGTCCTGGGGGGGCAATGGATTGGGGGGGAGGGGAGCAAGAAAGGCTATCCTAGGTAAAAGGTCTCCACCTTGTGCACCCCCCCCCCCCCCCAATGTCCTGGTGCCCAGTGGCTTTTGGGGTGGGGTCTCTTTGCCCTTGTATCTCCTCCTCTTTTGTTGTTGGAAGGAATATAATCATGGGATCCTAAAGTGAAAAGGGACCCCAAGGGCTATCCAGTCTATCTGTCCTAACAATCAAAGTGCGGCCCAATACTATCAAGGACTATCAATGATCTTCGGAGAGTCTGCAGCCACACATGCCTCCTTCTCGCTGCCCTGGTGCTCTCGCAAAGAGGCAAGATGCACCAGAAACACATACAATCAGTCCCCAAATTACAAACAAGATAGGTTCTGTAGGCTTGTTCTTATGTTTAATTAGTATCCCCAGGACTCTGTAAAAGATAGTTTTACCAAGGACACCAGGATGGAATTATCCCATAATCCCCCATGTCTCTCCCTCATGTGGGAATCTAAGGCTCTTCCCATGGCCCCACATGGCAATGCCCCTGTGACCTACACTTTATGAACTTTCTTGAACTTTTATGGACTTTTCCCTACTTTTGAAGGACTTTCAGAAACTTTTTGGAAACTTTCTCCTTTCAAACCCCATGGACCCTCCTCATGATTTATGAATTCCAATGGACTCTGGTGGGTGGGATGGGCTGATATGAGATAATCTGGTTCCTATTTTCCTCCTATATGAATGTATTCCCTACATGCTTTCCCCTTCCCTGTGTTCCTATATGAAAATATGAAATGCCACCTTTTCGTGACCCCAGCAACCCAGGCCCAGGGAATCTCTCATTTCCTGGGCTAGTTAATCTCCTAACACAAAGGATTTATCAAAAGCATTTGCATGGACAATACCAGTGGACATATTCCTTCAAACCTCGGAGCATGGCCCATTTGAAGGAAATGTTCCTTGGGCACGCACCTTCAGATCTCGGAGCATGGCCATCTGAAAGACGTGCCCCATGCTGATTTTGTCATTCCTCACAAAGGGGAACATCCTGCCTTCGGGAAGTTTTAGATTTCCTTTCTGACTCACTCATTGTTTCATCCCCTTGGCTGAAACTAAAGACAAGATACCATCAATAGATCCATATCCAGGATTAAAAGGACTACTGGGGTCTGGCATCCGCGCCAGACCAAAATGTTTATTTCCTTCACTTGGGGCAATACAGAAAGCTACCTTGCGGACTCTTGGAGTAATCGCCAGCCCTTGGACAAACATTAAGTCATGCAATCCTCTCATCATTTCCTCCTGGTTCATTGTTTCCCGCTTGAACCGCCTCCTTCGCTCTCATTGGCCGAGAGACCGAAGTGGCGCTGACTTCCTGATTGGCTGAGGCACGGCTAAGGCGGCCGCGCCTCCCAGCCAGCTGATGACTCTATCCAATTAACTTGTAGCCGGCAAGGGGGCGGAGGGCGGGGAATTTGAACTTTGACAGCTCTGTTTTTCTATAAGAATGTAATGTTTTGCCTTGTACGGTATGTCAGCTTTGGGCAAATGTTTGCAGCTTGACATCCGCTCCAGCTGGAACGAAATAAACAACTCGATGGCATTTCTTCAACTTGGTGACATTTTATTTGGGGAATTCAGGGAAAATTCAATTGGTTGCTTCCTATCTCACCAGGGCTATATCGGATCCTCTTTGGTGGGTCTGACTAGTCTCTGCCTTCACAGCGAGACCCCCAAATTCCTGCTCGATATCATTTTGGGGAGAAGATTATGTTCAGTGGGAGGTTGGGCCGGTTGGGCCCTGTTGCCTATTCCAACACTTTGAATGTATTATTCGAAGAGGCTAGACCAGGCATGAGCCAACTTCAGCCCTCCCTCCAGGTGTTTGGGACTACAACTCTCACCTTTCCTAACAGCCTCAGGCCCCTTCTTTCCCCCCCTTAGTCGCTTAAACAGAAAGGAAAGGAAAGAAAGGAAGGGGCCTGAGGCTGTTAGGGAATGGTGGGAGCTGAAGTCCAAAACACCCGGAGTGCCGAAGTTTGCTCATGCCTGGGCCAGACCAAGGCACCAGGGATTTGGTCCTGCACATCAGCATGACATGTCTCCACCTGGAGAAGCCACCCATGATTGGCATAGTGTTCCCAATGACACAAGTGGTAGCCAAGGGACACTGTTGATGTTCATTCAAGCCATGCCAGCCTCCCAAGGTGTCCTTCCTGTGGCCCACTGTCCAGTTCCATCCTCCACCATGACGTCACAATGGACCAGTGTGTCACAGCCCAGCCCAGCCTCATTACAGTCAGCCAGCCTGCCACCAAGCTAGCCAGCCAGCCAGCCAGCCAGCCCTTCTGCCGGGCAGTGGCAAGACAGGGGCATTCATGGCATCCAGGGCCCCTGCCTGAACCCTGCATGATTCTCCTTTGGGGGAACCCCTCCTGCCAGCAGCAGCAGCCTTCTGGGGATGGCCAGTGGCGGTGGTGGTGGCAGTGGCTTCAATGACCTCAGGACGGAGATTGAGGCCCTTGTGGCTGAAAACGAAGAGCTCAAGCAGTTGCTCTACCTTCTGAAGGAGAACTACGAGCTCAAGTACGCTCTCCGGCAGCACGGCAGTGATAGCACCCAGGCATCGTCCTCGGATGCTGGAGCCAACGGTAATGGCATAAGTAGGAGAGAGGTGGTTGGCTGGCCAGGCACAGGAGAGGGGCAGGCAAGGGAGAGGGGGTCATAGGTGGCTTCTCACAGGTTGCTTCTTCTGTGGTGGTGGTTGCTGTTGTGCTGGCATGCATTCAGGTTAAGCCTACTTATGGCGAACCCTTAGCTGGGGTTTCTTGGCAAGATATGTGAACCAGAGGAGGTCTGCCACCATTGCCTTCTTCTGAGGCTGAGAGCTTGACTCGCCTCAATGGGTTTCCATGACAAAGCAGGGATTCGAACGCTGTCCAGCATTCAAAGCACTAAGCCGCATTGGCTGCAGACAAATAGAGCTCGCTCAGCAAGACTTCTTAGTCCTATTTCTTTAGAGATGGCTCACCACTGCTTTCTTCTGTGGCAATTTCAACAGGCCCGGATTACCCATAAGGCCACCCTAGGCTATGGCCTAGGGGCGCAAGCCAAGGGGGGCGCACTTCACACGGACCAAAAAAAATGTTGAAAGAAAACCACAACGCGCGGCATGGAGATGACTCTCTCTCTTGGGGGAGGGCAGGGGGGGAGAGCACTGCGAGGAGGCAGGGGAGGAGGGAATGTCGCCCCCCCCATCGCCATTGCCCCCACCCCCTTGTCAAGGAATGAGGGCACGAGGAGGAGGCTGAGGGAAGCCCCAGGGGCTGCTGCCGGGCATGCGCGGCACCCAGGAACATGGCGGAGGAGGCAGAGGTGCTTGCACCCTCCTGCTGCGCATGCTTGTGACAGTGGCCCCGGGGGCAGGGCTTCCCCCTACCTCCTCCTCCTCGCACCCTCCTTCCTTGACTCAAAGAAGGAGGGCGTGCCACGAGGAGGAGGCGGCGGAGGGAAGCCCCACCCCCCAGGGCTGCTGTCAGGCATGCGCAGCAGGAGGGCGCAAGCACCTCTGCCTTCTCCGCCATGTTCCTGGGTGCCGCGCATGCCCAGCAGCGGCCCCTGGGGCTCCCCCCTCTTCCTCCTCCTCGCGCCTTCCTTCTTTGACTCAAGGAAGGAGGGCGCGCGGCGGCGCGAGAAGGAGGTGGGGGGGGATGCGGTAGAGGTTGGTTTGGGGGCGTAATTCCAAAGTGTGGCCTAGGGCGCCAAAAGGGGTTAATCCGGGCCTGTATTTCAATTCCTTGTTATGTGCCTTCAAGCTGATTCCAGCATGCCAAGTATTTTCATCGCATTTGCTGTGCTTTTCTTTTAAGAGAAGACGGAGGCAAAGAAGATATTGAGCAGTTTCTACCTTTTCCCTGTTCAGTCACTGTCGTCCTCACCACTGTCGTCGTCTTTATTTCTCACTTGCCTCTCCCCATGAATAGCCTTTGACCATCTTCCTTAGGCGGCGGCAGCAGCAGCAGCCCTGTTTCATTGTCCTTCCCTCTGCTTGAAACGTAGTCCAAAAAATAGCCATTTGTTGTCATTTCTAACCTTTCGAGCAAGCCTGAGCCCTGCTTTAGCTTTTCTGTCTTTTCCAAGTATTGGCAATTTATTTGAATTCCTCTTAGATGCTTCCTCCCTCCTTCCATTTCTTCTTTTTATTCTTCTTATTGTTGTTGGAGCAGGGAATGATGTGAGTCGCAATCCTCTGCTCTGCACAGCAGAAGTTGTGCGTGGACGGACTTAGTATGCTTCGGCAGACTGGAAACACGCAGCTGTTTCCCCCCACATAGGCGATGATGCTGGCAAAATAAACAGGCGGCCTTTCTTGCCAAAAATGGCAGGCAACTTTGTCTTTTATTGTTCCGTTTCTTGCAAAAACGTTAAAACAAAAACATCCAGCATCTTGCTTCAACAAAACAGGCTTCAACTTCAGCTTCAGTAATGGCAAAAAGTAAACAGGAGATGAGAGCAAAACACAAACGACACTTTGCCCTGCTTCTCCTTCTGCCCAGAAGCTACTTACTGTCCAAGCAAAACAGGGACGTCTTTTACAGCTATTCAGCCAGAAGCAGATTCCCATAACGGCTTCTTCCAGCTCTCTCCCAGGAAGCATTTTCAGCTCTCATGCTCTGAAATGTGCCACAAGCCTAATCTCTTGGCTTTTATTCACGAACGAAGATTCAGGAAGGACTCGTCCCACGCTTTCTACAAGTGCCTTGACGACTAGTTGGATGTGTCCTTTGAGCCTGTGCAATGGATTTTTCTGGCGGAGCGCAGCGTGCACAGAACTGGCCTCACCCTTCAAACCAAAGGTTTGCCTACCGGGGCCTAGCAAGCTGGGACGGTGGCAGCGAGATCCTCAGGTCGCAGGTTTGGTTGGAGTTTCATTCTCTTAGAGCAGGGGTGCCCACACTTTTTCATCATGCGAGCTACTATATGAACAATCAAGTTTAAAAGATCACCTGTTGTGCATGTGAGCATGCGTGCGCACACACGCGCGCATGCTCCTACTGCAGCCTTCCGTCCGCGCGGGGGCTTCTTACTTGCCCGCCCACGAACTCGCCGCCGCGCGCACCCGAGAAGGGGATCCTCCTTGCCTGCGCAGGCGCTCTCTTAATGTCTTCGTTGCCTTCCTCCTTCCTGCTGCGTGCTTTCGCGAAGCAAGAAGACCCCATCCCGTCCTGCTGCTTGCGTGCACAGCAGGCCCCTCCCACGCATGCAGCAGGAGGGTATTTATAGGCCAGATATGGCTTTGGCGGCAGCTCGGAAGGCGCAGGGCTGGGAAGAGGGGCCGCCTGGCTGCTGCCTGGGCCGGGAAACTCAAGTGAGAGAGGGACCCACGTGAGGCTTGCTTGGCTTTGCCCCACTTTGCCCGGCCTCCTTTCTCTCTTTCTCTCTCCCTCTGTCCTTCCAGCGCCCGCCTGCCTGCCTGCCAAAAGGATCCGAAAAAGTTCTCCAGATTTCTTTCTTCTCTCCTTGGCTCTCTCTCTCACACACACACACACACACATTCCCTACATCCCTCCCACAGCCTCGCATCCTATCTGTGTACGTACCTTCACCTTGCCTCTGCCCCCCCCCCCCCAGCAGCAACCAATGGGCGGTCATGTCACCACACCGTGCGTGGCAAGATGAGCGCCAGGGCCCGCCCACTAAAGCCTCATTTTGGCAAAAGAAGCCCCGCAAAGGCGGCGGCGGGAGTGCACGTGCGCGCGCATGGCAGGAGCGCGCCATCTGGCTGGTGAGGCCCAAAGATCACCTGGAAGAGGGCCGAAGATCAGCTAGGTGCTCCCGATCACCGTAATGAGCACCCCTGTCTTAGATGGTTGACCTTACAGGGTTAGACGAGCACCACCTGCCTGGGTTTGAATTTAGAGTTTTCCTTCTCCTAGGATGGTTGCCAAAAGGCTAGAGAGCCCATCCTGCCCTTTGACGCTCTTTGTCAGACCCTTCGGTTGTGACCTGTCTGGCATGGGAGGCCCTACCGGGGACTATTATGCCACCGCCAGCATGCTATGCTATGCTGGCACAAGCCTAATATGAGTAGCATAAACCCAGAAGCATTCTCAGCTTCTCTTGCTTCCACATGAGCAGCGTAACTCCACCGGCAACAAAACACAATAAGCAACATGGGGAAATTATAGCTCCCAAACTCCACCCACTCAATTAGCCCGAGTGGGCCTGGTTAATTAACTGTACTCAGGGCTTGCACCTAGCTGTAAAGCTACACATAGGAATTTCTTACACTCAAGTATACAGCAACACAAATCTCATTTACTCCTTTTTGCCTCTGAGAGCATCAACAGGTGGACATCCTTTTGAGCCCAGTCACATCGTTGGCTACAGCGCTATCCCTAGTCGTCCCCTGCTCTCTCCCAGGAGCGTCTATCATGTGGCACTAACTCTAGTTTAATTTTGGACTCTCACTATAGGGCTTTTGTGACAAAAGGCATTCATGAAGGGTCTCCCATGCCTCCTTCTCTGCCATACTAATAAGCATCAGTCATGCTGCCATTCACATGGCCTCTGAGATACCCTCTGCCAAACACCTGCTGCCCAGCTGTTTGGGATATTAGTCCTCATTGGCCTATCTGTCCTGGCAGACCTCACCAGCAGCTCTGCAACCGTCAGCAAGCCTCTGCTTCACAACTGCTTGCAATCTCTTGCCACCATGGAACGATGACGGCATTGGTCCTTTGCATCCTATCACAATGTCTACAGGGCTGGAGGCATACTTTAATAAATAATAACAGTAGTAGTTGGCAGTAGTAATAAGAACAAATATGTGAAAAAACTGGCTTAAGCACTTATGAAGTGTTTCCACCCCAATACTGAAATTGGTAGAATACTCTAGCATAGGGTTGCTGTACGTTTTTCAGACTGTATAGCCTTATTCCAGAAGCATTCTCTCCTGACGTCGCGCCTGCATCTATGGCAGGCATCCTCAGAGGTTGTGAGGACCGGACCTCACAACCTCTGAGGATGCTTGCCATAGATGCAGGCAAAACGTCAGGAGAGAATGCTTCTGGAACATGGCTATACAGCCCAAAAGGCCTACAACAACCCAGTGGTTCTGGTAATATAAGCCTTTGACAATACATTACTCTAGCATAGTCTTTCCAGAACTGTGTTGACTGTGATGATGGAACAAGATGAACATAATTTTAGTCCACAATATGGAGGTCACTAGGTTGGGAGAAACTCCTATAGCCAAATACCACTGTGACTACAGCTACCCCCCGTCCCCCGTCCCGGCCCCCCCCCACACACCATGACCAGCTAAATACTAAGAGGTCCAAGAGAACTCGCAAGGACACATTTGTCTACTATTTTCCTGGCACCATCCATCATTTCAGTCTCCAATCAGGGCGAGAATCCAGAAATAAATGGGTCCAGAAAACCAGCGTCTTCCAGGAACAACTTAGCCTAATGCCCACCGTTGTGCGAGTCTTTGACTCTCTCAATTATTTATTTACTTAGGTTATTTCTATCCCACCTTTCTCCACAATGTGGACCCAAGGCAGCTTACAAACAGAATACAAACAGTAAAATCCTTCAACCAGGAGAACAAAACAGATACACCCATGATAATCCAACAATCAACAAAACCCCACAAAACCCCACATTTCAGTTAAGACCACTACCTCCCCCCACAAGTATCCCTCTTCCATCCTGATCATAAAATCCCCAACTCATGCCTTGGTTCAATAACTCTAAAAGATACACTAAAAGGGAATCTTATAAAAAAATTATATCAACAAAATATGTATTAAGTTAAGATAATTCAGAAATTTTGTCTTGTCTTGCAGACATGTAGGAGTCCACAACTGTGAGCAGATTTTCGTAGTATTTCCCCAAGCCGGACCGCAACCTAGCACACAACATCTCCTGAGCTTTTAACTTCTCTTTTTCGGCATTGTCATTTAGCTCCCGAAACACATCGTTTCTGCCTGAGTTCTTGTCATCTTTCCCCAGAGAGCACTTCTCTTTTCCTGTAACTTGCTGCAACCCTCTGCTATTGCCTGCTTGCGTTGCTCGGCATTTTCACGCATTCTCTCGAGTTTGATTTTGAGAGTGTTGACTTTTTCCCTTTTAAGAGTAACCATCCTTTTCCAGGACATTTCATTGGTCTTGCCATTCTTTAATGCGCTCTTGCTATTCTCTATCTGATCCTCTAGTACAGTGTTTCTCAACCTTTTTTGAGCCGCGGCACATTTTTTTACATTTACAAAATCCTGGGGCACACCACCAACCAAAATGACACAAAATGACACTCTAACACAGTCATACATATAGTTAATATGTTTTTAAATGTATTTATACACTCAGTGTGAAACCTGGGGCTGTTTCGATGAACACAACATAGATATCCTGGCAGGAATGGCAGAAAGACACACACGAAGGTCTTGCTCAACAGCTGGGAGTTATGGAGCGCACTCTGAACTCCACCAATGATGGAATGGAATCAAACTTCCTACACAGAACTACCATAACCAAAAGAAAATACTATAAGAGTTTGGTGGGCATTGACCTTGAGTTTTGGAGTTGTAGTTCACCTATATCCAGAGAGCACTGTGGAGGGGAGGGAGGAAGACGTGGGGCGAGTCTGCGCAGTAGCGCCCGCACGGGTCACGTCTTCCTCTCTCCCCCTCCTGCAGAAGTGACAGCGTGAGCAAAGCGAGGCAAAGGGAGCAGAGCGAGGCTGGGAAGAAGGGAGCCCGAGTGGAGAAGAAAAAGTGTTCGGCAGGAGGGGGAAGAAAGGGTATTGGAGGTTCCAATTTCCCACGGCACACCTGATGATCGCTCATGGCACACTAGTGTGCCACGGCACACTGGTTGGGAAACACTGCTCTATTATTCGAATCTCCGTCAATATACATAGTTGAGATTTTTTCTGCATTTGTTGCTTATATTTGCATTTTCTTTGGGTACGACTGGAGCTCCTGTGGGTATGACGGAAAGAGCTCTACAAGGTCTCTGTAAGCTTCATACTTCTCAGTTACCTCTTGCTTCTCTCTCTTGAGTTTCTGAAGTGTCTGTTTCAAAGATCCGGCTCTTCTGGAGATTCTGTTATCTTTGACTTCAGTTGTTGTTCTTCTTCTTTTAGATTACATCTGGTCAATTTTAGCTCATTTACTTTTTTAGTCCGTCCCCCTCCTGAAATTTCTGTTATCTTTTGGTGGATCTCTTCTTGCAAATTACTCGCTTTCTGTCGATAATCTTGGCTGAGTTTTTGCTGCAGCTCCTGAATATCTTGAGAGAGAGTTCCTTGAATTCCCTTTTCTTGATCTGGAGGAACAGTATCGGATTTCTGCAGCTTTATTGTTGCTTCCTTGACCGCCATCTCAAGTCGCTGCCCTTTCTCCATCGCTGATTTGTATGTGTTCTTGATACTCAAGTAAACATCCAGACGTGATTCACGGAAAGAAAGAAAATTAATTATGCCACTCAAAAAACGAGCTGTCCTCTTTGCTTTTGGATTTAAGACATCGGCAAACTGGAAGCCCCGTGGTCCCTCAAAGGACCACAAACACAACAGTCAAATAACGGAGCCTCTGACCGTACCTGACAGAAATGTCCCAATGACACCAAGGTGTGTTCTTTTTCTGGGCAGGCAGGCATTCCATGAGAAACCTATCCTGCTCTCAGCTTCATATTTAGCAAGCAGCAAGTATGACGAAAACCCTTGGCTCATAGCAAGGATGAGGGAAATCCTCCTCATAGATATGGAGGACAAAAGGGCACTTAGGACAACGTCCGAGCAGCAGTTTTGGTGCACTGGGTAGGCAACCACAAAGTCTGCGGAGTGATGATACCTGCTCCAATCCATTCCAGGTGGGTTAGTGTGAAGATCAAAAGCAGGGTGGTAGACTGAAAACTGCTCTCCCGCAATAGTAGATGGCTCCCATGAACTGCGCCTTTGGCATTTTTAGGACTAGGAGAGACTGCCACTTACTTAGGAGCCATCTTGACCAGCACAGTGGCTCTCTTCCCCCACTTGTGAGGCTCACAGCCACCAAAGGGCTCGGCAAATGGGCTTATGTCCTCACTGGTGTCTAGAAGAAGGAAGGTTAAGTGGCAGAAGCATGGTCAATGCTGCAAACCGCCCCAGCCTCCAATCTGCCAACCCCACAGTGGGGCGCCACTTCCCGCTGAGGTTGTCTTTTAACCAGGAGGTACTGCAAGTTCTCCGGTTCTGAGAAATATGGCTGCCTTTTAAGTAAAAATGCAAATATGGGGGTGGGGTGGGCTTTGGGGGCTACCTACAACTTACAGACTATGCTCCCCCCCCCCAAATAGCTAAACACAGCATTGTGGTGTGGTGGCCCAAGGTGCACACCACCTGTTCCTCCCCTCCTGTGTGTTTTTGGGACTGTAGGTAGAGGTGGCTACTGCAGCTCATAAGCTTAATGGGACCCCCCCCTCTCTCTTTCTCTCCCCCCCTTTCTGTGTCCTTTGCAGCCATCATGCCTTCCAACGCCAACTATTCCGTTTCCAGACTACCCAGATTCAGACCCCGGGGTTACTGCTTTGAGTGCCCCATCCCTTGGCACCCCCATTCCATTATCCAGACACCAAGTAGCTCCCTTGTACCCGTGGGCCCTGGCACACCCCTTAGGTACCCCTATCGTCCTCCCAATGCCACAGAGCTCCTCGCACTGCCTTGGTACGATGATGGCTCTAGATCAGGGGATACCACTAGCACATTTGATTACTCTATGCCAAGCATGACTACATGCTCATCGCTGCCTACATACTTAACGATGCCTACATACTCATCGCAGCCTACAAGCGTATGGGATAGCACACTTAGCTCTGGCCAATATGACACGACCACTTATGACACCAGCACATTACCAACCGATACCACGATTAGCTCTGGGTCATTTGTGCCAACCATGAGCACTGGGTCATTTGTGCCAACCATGAGCTCTGGGTCATTTGTGCCAACCATGAGCTCTGGGTCATTTGTGCCAACCATGAGCTCTGGGTCATTTGTGCCAACCATGAGCACTGGGTCATTTATTCCAACCATGAGCTCTGGGTCATTTGTGCCAACCATGAGCTCTGGGTCATTTGTGCCAACCATGAGCACTGGGTCATTTCTGCCAACCATGAGCTCTGGGTCATTTTTGCCAACCATGACCACTGGGTCATTTCTGCCAACATTCACAAGCTCTGGGTCATATCCGACAACAACATTCTCGAGCTCTGGGACATATCCGACAACAACATTCACGAGCTCTGGGACATATCCGACAACAACATTCACGAGCTCTGGGTCATATCCGACAACAACATTCACGAGCTCTGGGTCATTTCAGCCAATGAGCTCTCTGGAAAGCTCAGAACCGCCTTCTCAGTTGTCCACATCTATGGCGTATTGGCCACCCCCGGGACAATACGATGTCACGGGTAGCTCTGGGCAAGACAGCTCATATAGCCCTTTTCCTTATCAGCCATACCAGTCACAAGGGGGTGGGACGCTTGGCTCGATGTCTGCGCAGCCACTCCTGACACCATGCGACACCACTATGGCAGGCTCAGATATAGATAGTACCTGTTGTAGCTTTGGTACAGAGGTGATTGCTGAAGCTATTGACGCTTACCCAGTTGCAACGAGCACACCACAGAGTGGTGGCCCTTTTTTCTATGACAGTTTGCCACTTGCACACAGCTCACCACAAAGGGTTTTTAACCTTTGCAGACCACAAATGAGCCCGATTGAATGTTTTGCTCCAGCTGGTGCGGTTCTTGACAACAACCCATTCCTCCAGCGGACCCCACCACCAAGGGGTCCTGCTATTAACCTTCTTGCTGCTGGCATACTCCCATCGACTATAACAATGAGGGGCAGGCGTGGGGCTCCCGTTGCTCCTCCAGCACCAGCCGCTGTGCCCCTTCAACTCACGGCCCTTCCAGTTGGGCCACCTTCATGGAACGCCGTACCCTCCATCGCCACACCACCCGTAGGGACAAGGACCATGCTTGCCGGCCCAAGGAACATGCCCATCTGCCTCCCAAATCCGGCTCCTTTTGTCCTGCAGCCCCCACCTCCAGGAAGGAGGCCCAGGGCCCCCCAGCAACCCATGCCAGTTCCAACAATCCCAGTCTGCCCTCCTGCTGACCCACAGAGACCTCTCGTCGTGAGGCCAAAGGAACGCATGTACGTTCCCACCGCAGTGAGGACGAGTGACGGCAAGCCAAAAGGTAAGAGAGACCAGAAACGCTCATGCACCCCAGCACGCATCCTAGCAACTGTGGGAAATGGGTATTAGTAATTTCCTGAATTATTATGGGACGATCCTAACCAGTGCAACAGAGTATGTTTTCCCATTCACATGACCAAAGCCAAGGAAGCAGCCATTGGCCTTGAGGCCCCAAAGAGTAGTGAGTGGGAAAGCCAAGGGCCGGGGGAATCAATGGCTGAGCTCAGGGGCTGTAGCCAGTGAGCAAGTGGGCAGTCCTTGGGGAGAAGAAGCAGGCTAAGACCCCTCCCCAAGACAGCAAGGAGCTAGAGAAGGGGCGGGCAGGGGGGAGGCTAGCTGCTGAGCCTAGGGTGGTTGAAGGAAGGGCTAGAGAAGCAGGGAGGCAACTTTGGGCTCCAGAACATTGGTTTTAATTCCCGCACATTTTTAAAAAGGGTGTCATTTGAAGCCAAGGTACATAACTCAGGTACATAACTGTGCTTATTGGTGCATGCCACTCAAACAGCGGCAGTAGAAACATTTGCAGAACTGCTTACCACACAGGCCCATGAAATAGAGAAACTGCATGACTGTTCACAGAATTAATTCTAATTACGTCAGAAGGAACAAAGTCCCGAGAGATGTAGTTGCAACCTTGGTTAAAAGAAGCTTGAGAAACTCAATCTGCAAATGACAGCAAAAAGATCCCATTAAAATAAAGGACAAAAGAATCATTGTAGTAAGAGATTTACCTCCACAAATTATTCAGAATAGAAAGAAATGGCCTGTTTCCCCTAAAATAAAACATACCCGTAAAATAAGCCATAGCAGGATTTCTAAGCATTTGCGCAATATAAGCCATACCCTGAAAACAAGACATAATGATAGACGTGGCTATGCAGCGTACAAGGCACAAAAAGGTCCGAGGGTAAAGAGAAAGGAGAATGTCTAAATAGCTCTAGAACAATAAGAGTCTAAACCAGCAGTGTATCAATCGAAGAAAATTTGGTAATATCTACTATAAATATGCCCCATATAGTACACAAAGAGTATTCAATATCGTGAGAACATTCTCCCAAAGCAGCATGTAGAATATGCCAATAGATAGTAGCAATAGAGAAGCACAACTCAAGAGGAACTTGCCCAGCGTCCACAAACGGAGTCCTTTCCTAAATGAAGTGGAGATACGGTGTAAAAAAGTATGTTTCTGGGAAGAGTCCGAGCCAACTGGCTATTCATCCAATGAAATAAAGTACACTGAATTTGTAATCCGCAGTCTATCGATATAGACCGTAATGAAGTGGTACGTCGGTACAAAAAGGAACACCCTTTGTTGCGGTGTTCTTCAATAGCAGAGGATCCCGCAAACGCCGAAGTTGGCTGGAGGTATTGTCAGCATATACTGGAAAGGTAGACGACACCGTATGGGATAGTACATAAAATTTGTAATCCAAGTCGGTGGTAAATTCAAACAGCTGGGTAGCGAAATGGCAGGTATAGCCCGCGACGGTACGAAGATGATAGCCAGGACCGTTTCGCCATTAGTTTGGCTTTTTCAAAGCGGAGAACCTGAGGTAGCCCAAGCACACAGCAAGTTGTGGTTCATTACATAGATCAACAGGTATTTCACAAGTACCAAGAAAGGTGACCCAAAGGTCCTCACACTGTCTTACTTGTTGTATGCAGCATACAAGGTCAGCTCCCCCTGTGAGGTCCTGGTCATTCTGTGCATGCTGCAAGCTGAGCCATAGAGCAGTGGTCCTCAACCTGTGGGACCCCAGGTGTTTGGGCCTACAACTCCCAGAAATCCCAGCCAGTTTACCAGCTGTTAGGATTTCTGGGAGTTGAAGGCCAAAATATCTGGGGACCCCCAGGTTGAAAACCACTGCCCTAAGAGGGAGAAATAGAAAGTGAAAGTAAAAGTCTCTTCAGTGAAGTAAGGAGCAGGACGCTCTGCTTCCCCCTGTGTGTCCTCAGGGGGAAGAAGTAAAGCTGTGGCTGCCATTTTACTCAGCACGGTGGGTCTCTCCCCCCCCCCCCAGCAGCAAGCAACAACACTCTGTGGGTCTCTGTCACCCCACAGAAACACCAGGGGATAGGCGAAAAGCTTCCAAAAGCAGTCCGCTACTGCTAGATCACCCCATAAATTCAGATTGTTGTACCATACTTAATGAAATAAGACACTTCCTGAAAATAAGCCATAGTGCAGTGTTTCTCAACCTTCCTAATGCCACAACTCCTTAATACAGTTCCTCATGTAGTGGTGACCCCCAACCATAACATTATTTTCATTGCCACTTTGTAACTGTTATTTTGCTACTGTTAGGAATCGTAATGTAAATATCCAACATGCAGGATGTATTTTAATTCACTGGACCAAATTTTGTGGGGTTGGGAGGGGATTGATTTTGTCATTTGAGAGTTGTCGTTGCTGGGATTAATCGTTCACCTACAATCAAAGAGCATTCTGAACCCCATCAACTATAGCATTGGGCCAAACGTCCCTCAAGAACCCCCACGACCAAGAGAAAATACAGTACTGTGTTTTCTGATGGTCTTTGGAGACCCCTCTGACACTCCCTCGTGACACCCCCCCCCCAGGGGTCCTGACCCCAGGTTGAGAAACACTGCCATTGTGTGTCTTCTTGAGGAGAAA
The DNA here is from genome assembly GCA_030556195.1 of Anolis apletophallus. Classification (NCBI taxonomy): domain Eukaryota; kingdom Metazoa; phylum Chordata; class Lepidosauria; order Squamata; family Anolidae; genus Anolis; species Anolis apletophallus. The sequence goes on along the minus strand of JARBWK010000007.1, from coordinate 151,755,643 downwards.
TAAATATAAGACAGTGTCTTATTTTCAGGGAAACAGGATATGACTTTTTTTAACTAATAAACTAAAAAAGAAAGGTTACAGATTTCATTGGAGACTACCAGAAGGACTTCTAGTGACCTACAAAGGACAAGGATGTTTATTAAATTTGGTGATAAAGGCCCAAAATAAATTATGAAAGTAACAAAGATTGTTTAGAATCACAAGAAATGACATCACAACATAAAGAAGATGAGCAACCAAAGGGACAACAAGAGATAATACTATGAAGACTTTCTCAATAACTGGTACAATTACTAAAAGAAAAAGCAGAAAACCTTGAAGAACTAGAAACAGGAGCCCATCTGACAAAAATCCTGATCAAAGGGCCAGAAATGACTGGCAGAAATGCTTTCAACACCATTATGAAGAAAGTAAAAATAATCTCAATCAACAGAAATGGTCTGAATTCTCCAAATAAATGACGTAAAGCGGTACACTACTTGAAACATTTTCGAGCAGACGTGATGGAAGTCCAAGAAACGCATATTAAAGAAACAGATATAAAATATCTTGATACAAAAGAAAAATGGGAAAAGAATTTATAACACCCAATAGAAATAAGAAAAATGGATTAGTATCATACATCAAAGAAACCGGGAGTCCTCAACCAAGTAAAGATCAAGAAGGAAGCTATGAAATGGTGCTAATACAAGTAGCAGGGGGAAAATGTATAGTCAACGTCTATGCTCCAAATGCAGATAAAGCAAAACTTTTCAGAATAAATATCAAGAATTGGAAGTCAAATAAGTATACTTATGTACCTGAGTTGCTGCTCTTTCCCTCTAGGGCAGGCAGAGGCAAACTTCGGCTGTTAGGAATTGTGGGAGTTTAAGTCCAAAATACCCCGAGGGCCAAAGTTTGCCCATGCCTGCTCTAGGAATGCCACCTTGAGTAAACACCATCCTATCAGCCTGGCCAAAGTGGATTCTTCTCCCTTCTGGCTCCTAGTTTACAGGTCTCCCTTCAACATCCAATACCATTTTTAACCCAACATGCAAATTGAACTGATATTTCAAATAAACGTTTAATGTAAGATAAAGTGGAAGGGTCACAATCCCTACCCTCAATATTCCAGGTTCGCATTTGCAGGGTTGGCGTCCCATCACGCCTGATAAGAGAGTGTGCCCCCCATTATGAACTGGTTTGACGTGCTAGGAAAGATGGGGCTGCACACTTTTATTTTTCTGTTTGGAAATTATGTGTTTTTATCTTTACGTTGACCTAGGCCCCCCCAGAACTGCTTCAAATGCCCACAGATTGAATCTAAGGATCCCAGGCTTTAAGCTTTTTTCAGGCATCCTCAAATTCACAAGTTTAAAAGTTTGACCAACCCAAACTTTCTGCCATCTCACACTTTGTGCTTGCTTCCAGCTTAACTCCACTTAGCCAGGCTTTCCCTGGCCTTTCAAATCCAACACCCGAGGCAATGCATAAGCACACCAGGGACAAAAGGAGGTAAGTCCTCCACTATTTCTGGTTTTACATTTGTGTAAGCTGAACAGAAGCTTTGCAAGAAAAGTGGTTGTCAAAACCAAGCTCTAATATTCAGAACCACCGCAGAGCAAAGGGTTTAAAAAAGTTAATCTGTTTAAATGACACTCTGCAGCATAACTCACTTTTGCAAGCCTATGGCTTCCGGAAATACGTCTCTAGAGTGCGGGAAACGTACTACCGATATCTCTCCCGCCCTTCCAAAACCTGCAATATCCCTCCAAGTCTCGCAAATGTGAGAGTCCATGTTGCAAGGGTTGTGTTGTAAGTAAGCACAATCTGTGGGATGCGTTAGCACAGGGGCTTTCCCTTACCAGCTACATGCTTGCTGGGACATGTAGAAAGAGAATGCAGGCAAGAGTTTAGCGCAGGCTGTGAGGCAATCCTAAGAGCATCAAATACTGGGATTGGGCATCCAGTCCAATATCCACATCGATAATAATAATAATAATAATCTTTATTTATATTCCACCTTTCTCCCTGCCGGGAATCAGAGCAGATTACAGTATATATAAACAAATACAGGAAAACATTCAATGCCTTGTTACAATACAATGAGACACACATACACACATAAAGGCAAAGGCTTCTTCTTTCATTTCTGGCTCTGGGGGAGGAATTCTTCACCATTTCCAAGTCGAGGAGCCTGTGTTGTCACCTACCGGTCGTGTGAAAGGCATGACTGCTTGGAGTGTTCTTACACCTTTTCCGCTGAAGCAGTACCTACTTATCGACTCACATTTGCATGTTATTGAACTGCTAGGTTGGGCAGGAATCATAAGACTCGTAGAGTTGGAAGAGACCTCGTAGGCCGTCCAGTCCAAACCCCTGCCGAGAAGCAGGGAAACCACTTCTTGGCAGGGGGTTGAACTGGATGCTAGGCCTAACACCAGGAGCTCACCGTGTCCTGCGGATTTGAACTGCCAAACCTCAGGTCAGCAGTTCAGCTGCACAAGAGTTCAACCCGTTGTGCAACCGCTTCCCCATTCTGACTGACAACAGCAGTATTGCTCATATATAGACAGGGGCGGTCTAAGGTAATTTTAAATGGTAAGCGAACATTATTTTGGCGCCTCCCCAAAACATTGTTTTGGCACACACACCCCCCAAAACATTATTTTGGCGCTCCCCCCTCCACGCATGCCCAGAAGCTCCTGTGTGCAGGCGCAGAAGCCTGTAAACACAGCACTCCCTATTCAGCACGCAGGGAGGTTTGCTACAGCGCAGCGCACAAGGCCCAAAAGTGAAACATCGGCCGGGCGCTGTCTGGCGGGCGGGGGAATGCGCCCTTTACCCAGATAGCGCCCCACGCAGTGGCGTCCTTTGCCTACCGGTAGGACCCTGTATATAGATAGATAGGTGTTGAAATTTGCCAAAATTGTAAGCTGCTCTGAGTCCCCCTCGGAGTGAGAGAGAGTGGAATAGAAATGTAGTAAAATAACCCCAGCTCTCCAGAAGTCTTGTTGCAGCAGGGGAATCTCCCATCCAAGAATGAAGCTCCTTTAAACTCCCAAAATCAGGCTACACTGGTTGCACGCCGGGTGTTATGGTGTGCTAAGGAGGGACAGATCAGAAATAACAGGGAGGAAAGTCAACCAAAGGTTTGGGGGGTGGGGGAGGCTGTCCTGGGCCCCATCTTGCCGCCAAAGGTAGTGGTCCTTAACTAGGTTGAAACGCCATGCTCCCCACTGGGAGGGGATACAGTCCAGGTGCAATGCACCAGTCCCGAGTGTGAGGCAGGGTGCGAGGGCATCCCCTTTGTTGTGCCTGACGGTGGATCTCCTTACAGAAAAGTCCAAGCAGGAACGGATCATCGGTGAGATTGCCTTCCAACTCGATCGCCGCATCCTTGCCAATATCTTCCCCAACCGGACCCGGCTATATGGTTTCACTGTCAGCAACGTACCTGATAAAGTCGCCCAGGTGAGCATGTGTGCAAATGTACGAGACAGAAGATTCCTCCCCCCCCCCCCCTTTCAAAATTAGGCTGGCTTGTCGAAGTACACTTCTCTAAAACTGCAGCATGGATTTTGGCCTTTCTGAGAGGAAGGGCAGGCGGAACACTGGAGAGTCTGCAATAATAATAATAATAACTACAACTTTATTTCTATTCTGCTTTATCTAACCGGAATGACTCAGAGCGGATTACAGTACACATATACTATACAAAGTAAGTAAGTATAGAATCATAGAATCCTAGAGTTGGAAGAGACCTTGTGGGCCATCTATTCCAACACCATTCCACCAAGGAGGAAAATCGCAACACCCCGCCTCCCCCGACAGATGGCCACCAAGCCTCTGCTTAAAACCCTCCGGGCAGAGAGTTCCACTGCTGAACAGCTCTCACAGTCAGGAAGTTCTTCCTCATGTTCAGGTGGAATCTCCTTTCCTGACGTTTGAAGCCATTGTTCTGCATCCTAGTCTCCAGGGCAGCAGAAAACAAGCCTGCTCCCATCTTCCTATGACTTCCCCTCACCCCTTGAGCCACGACCTTCATCATGTCTCCTCCCGGCCTTCTCTTTTTCAGACCCAACATGCCCAGCTCTTTCAGCTGCTCCTCATAGGGTTTGTTCTCCAGACCCTGGATCCTTTGAGTCGCCCTCCTCTGGACACATTCCAGTTTAGAGTCAACATCTGGGGAAGATCATCTGGAGTTTCGGAAAACGGTGTTATCTGTATGCAGATGACGTCCAAATCTGTCACTATCTTATTCCACTAGTTACTAAGGAGGCTGTCCAGGCCTTGAACCGATGCTTGGCCACTGTGTCAGACTGGATGAGGGCTAACTAATTGAAATTGAATTCAGACAAGACAGAGGTCCTCCTGGTCAGTTGAAAGACTGAACAGGGCATAGGGTTTGTTGGATGGGGTTACACTCCCCCTGAAGACGCAGGTTTGCAGCCAGTGGAGCTGACACCACTGCAAAGGCGTTCTCGGACTCACTTTCTCAACATCTCTATCCCCAAACCAGGGGTCCAAGCCACTGCCTGGCCTCACTGATGCCTTTTACCCTTCTTCCACCAGGGCCAAGCTAACACTATGCAGAAAATGACAGCAGAAGAATCCGCCGCTGCCTTAGAGCGCTACAACAACATCATGGAGCGCCTGAAGCCCCTGGGTTATGACTCTGAGACCCACCCCAGGTTGATGGAGCACATCATCAACACATTCGGCATTCTCCGAGATCGGCCAGATAGCAGCGACCAAGACTCCTCTTCTTACAACAACGTTGGGTACCTAAGGACCGTGATCAATGAGACTGCACCACCGGACATGCGCAACGTCTGCATGCTGCTGCTCAACTGCCTCCATCAGCTCTCGCAGGAGGATGGGAAACCCCTGTTCCTCTGGTGAACCACCCCCCTTCCTCCCCCCCTCCAGGAGGGTCTCTCCCTATCAATGCAATAAAACACCTGGAAATGGCTGGCTAAAGCACCCTGTTTCTGTCTCTTTCTGTGGTCCCACAATCAGCATCCCTGTCCACTGGCCCTGCCTGGCCTGCTTCCCACACAGTACTCCACAGCTCCCGAAAGCTTGCAATGCACCTGTTCTGACTTCCAAGATATTTATTTATTTATTTATTTCATTCGGCTTCTATGCCACCACTCCCGGTGGGCTCGGGGCGGCTCACAGCACCAAAGAATACAAGATAGAAACAACAATACAAGATAAAAACAGGGGTAAGATACATTAAAATGACATTAAAAATATCAATAGCAACACTTAAAAACGACCTAGGACAGGAGCTCGGATCCACAGGGGGGTGCGACCCGTAAGGCCTACACCTGGAAGGCCAGCTTGAAAAGGTGGGTCTTGCACGCCCGCCGGAAGGGGAGCAGGTCGTGGATGGCGCGCGTGTCCGCCGGAAGGGCATTCCAAAGGGTCGGTGCAATCACCGAAAAGGCCCTTCGGCGGGTGGCTGTCAATTTGGCAGTTTTTGCGGAAGGGACGGCCAAGAGGTTGGTGTCCTCCAAGCGGAGGGATCTCATAGGGCAATATGGGGTGAGACGGTCCCTCAGATACGCTGGCCCCAGGCCGTGCAAGGCCTTAAAGGTAAGAACCAACACTTTGAAGGGCACGGAGTTGTGAGGTGCAGCTGGGGAATCAGCAAGGATTCACAGAAGCACGGAATTGGAAGAGACCCTAACACTAACCCTGTCTGTGTTGTAGCTCAGCAAGCGGGTGAGGATTTTTCTAATTTCTCTGACATGTCAGAAGACGAGAGATTTGATGGGTTTCAAAGTGAAAAGTCTGCAAGTGTTAGGAGAGAATTGCAGCCAGATGAGGCTGATGTTTTGGATTCCACAAGGGAAAGTGGAAGTTTCCAGGTCCCTTGGGAAACTGCCTGGTGGGGAGTTTTCACGAGAAGGTAGATTAGACTTGAGAACAGAGGGAGTGAAAAATAAGACTAATTAGACACTCCTGAGAGACTCCATGAGCAGACCTTGAAGCCCAGGTGCATTCGACATGATATCATGGCTATTTGGTCAGGTTTAAATTAAGGAGTGCTGGCTTCAGGCTTTTCAAAGGAGACGTTGCCCTAGGAAGGGCTCTCCTGTCTCTGCTCTCAAGTTCATGATTTGAGTATTCCTGCCGATGTTTCCTTGGAAGATTTACCTTGGAAAAGTCTCGCTTTCTGGTCAATGGATTTATGTTTGAAGTACTGCTGTGGTTTTTAATGAGAACTACTGACTCCAGTGTGGTGCTGGGTGAAAAGGTGTTCTCCGTGCTAGAGTTCAACAGTCCTGTAATAATAATAATAATAGTAATAATAATAATAATCGGCCTTCCTTTGTTGGTGATCCGGAAGCTTAAGCTGGTGCAGAACGCTGCAGCTCGGCTGGTGGCAGGCCTTCCATCTCGCTGCCACATCACGCCTGTTCTGCGCGAACTGCACTGGCTTCCAATAGAGCACCGGATCTCCTTCAAGGTGCTGGTTTTGACCTTTAAGGCCTTGAATGGTCTGGGGCCAGTGTACCAAAGGGACCGCCTCTCCCAATACAGTCCCTCACGACCACTGCGATCTGAGTCCCTGAACCTCCTTGTGGTACCCAGTTGCCAATCCATCCACTTGTCTTCAACGCGGAAGAGGGCTTTTAGTGCCATCGCGCCAGTTTTATGGAACGCTCTTCCATTCCATTGGTCCGTTGTTTTATAGTGTTTTTATAATTTTAAGCACATGTAAGTCGCCCTGAACCTGTCGGAAGAGGCGACTAACAAATCGAAATAATAAATAATAAACTTTATTTATACCCCGCCCCATCTCCCCAATGGGGAATCGGGGCGGCTCACACGAGGCCAAGCCCAAACAACAAATTACAATAAAATCAAAACACCAGCAATGAACACAATAAAAAGATACATACATATAAATAAAAACAATATACGACTAGATATCTAAAATCACAAATACAGGATGGGCTGCAAGCACATATATAAAATGTTAAAATGTTAAAACTCAGGGTGGGATACTCGAAATAGCATCCTTTACAGGGAAAGCATCCTTTAGGGGGTTAGGGGGTATGGACAAGAACGGGGACATTGAGAAGAGCAATGATAGAAATTAAATAACTACTCTCCGAAAGCACAGCAGAAGAGCCAAGTTTTCAGGTATTTTTTAAAGGTCTCCAGAGTGGGGGCTTTCCTAATTTCTCCTAATTTCCGCCTAATCTCTCTGTAGCTGGTGTTGGGAGATAAAAGTTTAAATGTGATCTTGTTCTACTCCTTATTTGGACACTCTGCTTAGCCAGGTGCAACCAAGAGCGAGAAAGAACGAGCTTCTTCCAACTCCTGTGCTTCAGGCTTTGGCCAGCCTTGTTTGCCCTGGCAGCCACTGGAGTGGAGGATGTCAGCCCAAAGGGGGAAATGGGGTGTATCTGTGTTCCTCGACTGTTTTTGGGAGAGAGTTTAGCTAGCAAAGACACTTCACCTTAGGGTTGCCATTTTTTGATATAAGAAATAAGGGACATTTACGGGATTTTTCACAAAAATAAGGGACACTTCATTAAAAACTTGAAACTCAAACATTAGGTAGAAATAGTTTTATTAACAGAATAAGATAATGATTGAAACTCACAAAAGAAACTGACTTATACCCTCTTAACATGACATGGTATGTTTCTGCATGCTTTGTCATGCAGAAAAAACATTATTACAACTACCTAATTTTCTCCATCTGTATTTAGTACTTGACTTTGCTGACTTTAAAAGTGCACTGCCTAAACATTAAAATAAAATATATTTTATAAGACAGTACATCTTCATGATTATTATGTCAATAGTTAATGGTATAGTATAGTATGGGATACACAGCATTGTATAGTATTGGGATGCACAGCTAGGCCTATATTAAGAGTAACTCTCAAGCAACCAGAAACTACCTTTATCCAACATGATCCAACATTCCCCTTGGGTAATGGTTAATTAGTCTACTGTACTTTGAAAAAGTCCTGTATCGCCTCTTCCTTTCAATGGGATGCAGGCTGCCCTGCGAGTTGGAATCCCCGGGCAGGCATTGCCATGGAAACCACAGCGCGCACCTTCCTCTGGTCAACCCCCTGTCCTGCTAGTCAATAATAAGGGACAGGGCCTGAAAATAAGGGACACAAATATTAGGGCCAAAATAAGGGACGTCCCTTAGAATAAGGGACATATGGGAACCCTACTTCACCTGCGGCCACCAGGAACCCTTGCCTTGAATAAAGGATGGTGGTGCCTCAATCCCCGTGGCAACCAAGGCCGGAATAGAACCTGCCCTGGTCAGAGTTCCGTTGGGAGTCCTGCGACCAGGACGGAGGCAGATGGGGCCAGGCCTAGGTCCTGATCCATGGCCTGGGAGGGAGGCACCTGCCAAGTAGCCAGAAGGAGAGCCAGAGCTCCCGAGGTAAGGATGTGGACGTGGGGGAGGGGGGAGGCCAGGTCCACTCCCTTTTCCAGCATTGGGTGGAGTGATGGTGCTTTGGGTGCAGAGGGACTTGGGTTTGTCCTGGATTCCATACTAGGATTTTGATGGTTCTTGGGGTTTTCTTGGTCATCTCTTGGGATTCTGCTGCAATTTTAGTGGCAATGATTTTAGGGCCATTTTCTATTTATGCCAGAGAAAGCGAGTCTCGATCATGAGCAAACTAAAAGGATCCATTCCAGTTCTATTTCCCTTCCCACATCTGGCCAAATTTATTTGTTTGTTTATTTATTTCACGATATTTATATGCCGCCCTTCTCAACCCCGAAGGGGACTCGGGGAGGGTTACAGCAAACTGGAAATACAAGAAACTACATTACTGCCATAGCACAATATCAGTACTACACTTCACATTGCAAGCTGGGAGGTGGGCAACTCAAATGAGCAAAGGTCTGGGGAGCATGAATCATCCCTCTGAGGAGCGTCTTAAAGAGCTGGGTCTGTTTAGCCTGCAGAAGAGAAGGTGGAGAGGAGGCATGAGAGGAGTTATGTATCAATATGCACTGGGAATGTGGCACAGCTGGCTAAGTGTCAGCTGCATAAGATCTCTCTGAGCAGTAGGTCATGAGTTCGAGGACTGCCCAGGTCGAGGTGGGTGCTCGACCTTTAAGTGTAGCCTGCTGTCGACCTTTGCAGCCTGAAAGACAGTTGCATCTGTCAAGTAGGAGATAAAGGTACCACATTAAGTGGGGAGGCAAATTTTGACTGAATTATGAGGCCATTAAAGAACTGCAGGAGCGCTGAGGAATGTGGAAGGAACAACAAGGGATGCTGGGGACGCTGAGAGGTGAGGAGTGCGTTAGCTCCCCCTGGTGGCCAGAGTTTGCCTCTGTTCGTCTATATGTGTGTAATGTATGTCTGCTAAGTATGTGTACCTGTAATCCGCTCTGAGTCCCCTTCGGGGTGAGAAGAGCGAAATATAAATAAAGTTAATAAAAGGGTGTCATGAGGAGGGAGCAGGCCTCCTTTCTGCTGCCCTGGAGACTAGGACTCAACGGAGCCATGGCTTTGAACAGCTGGAAAGAAAGGAGATTCCACCTGAACATGCGGAAGAACTTCCTGATGATGAGAGAGAGCTGTTCACCAGTGGAACTCCCTCTGTGCCCCAGAATGTGGCGGGAGGCTCCTTCTATGGAGACCTTTAAACAGAGGCTGGATGGCCATCTGTTGGGGTGCTTTGAATGCGATTTTCCTGCTATGATTCTAAAGGAACACCAAGGTGTCTCTCTGTTGCTTAAACATGAGAGCTGTGTGTCAATATCTGAAAGAGCTGGGCATGTCTAGAAGAGGAGAAGGCTGAGAGGAGACTGGGTGAGGGCCGTGGATCAAGGTGTGAGGGGAAGTCATAGGGAGCAAGGAGCAAGCTTGTTTTCTGATGCAATGGAACAATGGCTACAAACTACAGGAAGGGAAGGAGATTCCACCGGAACATGAGGAAGAACTTCCTGACTGTGAGGAGAGCGGTTCAGCAGTGGAACTCTCTCTCTGCCTTCCGGTGGAGGCTCCTTCTTTGGAGGCTTTGAAGCAAAGGCTGGGTGGCCATCTGTCAGGAGTGCTTTGATTGACAGTCCCCCCCCCCCCAACCGTATATATTTCCCCGTTTGTATGAAGGTCTTTTTTTTTTACTACCCCGTTCCTTTGTGAGTTTCTACCTCATAAATAATATGCTCCATGTGAATCTCACCCTGAATGTATAGTATGTAATCTTGCACGTGCGGCCCGCCCATTGTTATGTAAGCCGCCCCGAGTCCCCGTTGGGGAGATCATGGTGGGGAATTAAAGTTTATTATTATTATTGGACTGGATGGCCTATATACCAGGGGTGGGCAATTATTTTTTCCAAGGGGCCACACAAGAGCCAAAAAATATTATGGAGGGCCCCACCTAAAGGCAGAACTGCATTCTAACCCACATTATTTATTTATTTACTTACTATATTTACTATATATTACACATCATTAATATTAACATATTAATATATCAATAAATATTCATATATTATTAGTATAATATCATAATTGTAATATTATAGTATATATATAGGCATTATAATATATTGAAATTATAATATAATATAACTATATTATATTATTATAATAAAATTATTATACAACTAGCTGTACCCATGCACGCGTTGCTGTGCCATGTCTCTCTCTCTCCCTCTGTCTCTCTCTCTCTGTCTATCTCTCTCTCTGTGTGTCTCTCTCTGTATCTCTCTCTCTATTTCTCTCTCTCTCTGTCTCTCTCTCTATTTCTCTCTATCTCTCTCTCTATTTCTCTCTCTTTCACTCTGTCTCTATCTCACTCTGTCTCTCTCTCTATTTCTCTCTTTCTCACTCACTGTCTCTCTCTATCTGTACCTCTCTCTCTCTCTGTATCTCTATCTCTCACTCTGTCTCTGTCTCTCTCTATTTCTCTCACTCGGTCTCTCTCTCTCTCTTTCTCTCTATCTCTCTCTCTATTTCTCTCTCACTCTGTCTCTCTCTATATCTTACTCTGTCTCTCTCTCTCTCTATTTCTCTCTTTCTCACTCACTCTGTCTCTATCTGTATCTCTCTCTCTCTGTATCTCTCTCTCTCTCTCTCTCTCTCTCTCTATTTCTCTCTCTCTCATTCTGTCTCTCACTCTGTCTCTCTCTCTGTATCTCTCACTATCTCTGGTGTTTGGGGGTGTTGCGAGGTACCTAGGGCCGTTTTTTTTTGGCTCTGTAGGTACCTTGTGGTATGGTTCATTGTGTTGCTGAGTTTCGTGCTTCTGAGATCTATAGTTTAGCTGTCTATTTGCCGGGTACCACGACGTGAAGATATATATATATATAGATAATAATAAAAACCACTAAAAAAATAATAAATTCAAGAAGACAAGGTGCGAACCAAGATGAAGGCTGACATACTGAAGAGAGGAAGGATCCCAAGATGGAATGGCCCAATGGCCCCAGCCCAGAGGATGGCAAAGCGGACCCAGCCGCCGCTGCAGCAGAGGAGAGCAGAGCAGCAGGCCATCAGAGGCTGCAGGCCTCCGCCTGCTCTTGCCCCAGCCGTTCCCCAGCTGATCGCCCTGCGGGGCCAAGAGGAAGGGGTGCTGCTGCTGCCATCCGATCGCGAGCTCTGTGGGGCCTGTGTTGGCAGACAGGCCGGAGGAGCGGTAGCTTTGGAGTGCCTCCATCCCTGGAGGCGATCCAGGCCTGCAGGGGGAGCACTCGGCAATCTGAGGCGGCTCATTGCCGTGGCGACCCGGAAGACGATCAAGTCTTCCGGGTCGCCATGCCGATCAGCCCCAGCAGGTCACTAAATTCCCACTGCAGGCGCGGATCGCCTCCAGGGATGGCAGGCACTCCAAAGCCGCCGCTCCTCCGCCTGTCTGCCAACACAGGCCCCACAGAGCCCGCGATCGGATGGCGGCAGCGGCACCCCTTCCTCTTGGCCCCGTCCCCGACGCCCTTCTCCCGGGCCGCACAGAACCGGCTGCTGGACCACATTCGGCCCGCGGGCCGTAGTTTGCCCACCCCTGGCCTATAGTGTCTCTTCCAACTCTATTATTATTTTTATTATTATTATTGGACTGGGTGGCCTATAGGCTCTCTTCCAACTCTATTATTATTATTACTGTTATTATTATTGGACTGGGTGGCCTATTGGCGCTCTTCCAACTGTATTATTATTATTATTACTATAATTATTATTATTGGACTGGGTGGCCTATAGGCTCTTTTCCAACTCTATTGTTATTATTATTATTACTATTATTATTGGACTGGGTGGCCTATAGGCTCTCTTCCAACTCTATTATTATTACTGTTATTATTATTATTGGACTGGGTGGCCTATAGGGTCTCTTCCAACTTTATTATTATTAATATTATTATTGGACTGGGTGGCCTATAGGCTCTCTTCCAACTCTATTATTATTACTACTACTATTATTATTATTGGACTGGGTGGCCTATAGACTCTCTTCCAACTGTATTATTATTATTATTATTGTTGGACTGGGTGGCCTATAGGGTCTCTTCCAACTTTATTATTATTAATATTATTATTGGACTGGGTGGCCTATAGGCTCTCTTCCAACTCTATTATTATTACTACTACTACTACTATTATTGGACTGGGTGGCCTATAGACTCTCTTCCAACTGTATTATTATTATTATTATTATTGGACTGGGTGGCCTATAGGCTCTCTTCCAACTCTAGTATTATTATTACTGTTATTATTATTGGACTGGGTGGCCTATTGGCGCTCTTCCAACTGTATTATTATTATTATTACTATAATTATTATTATTGGACTGGGTGGCCTATAGGCTCTCTTCCAACAGTATTAGAAGACAAAGACGGAGATCTTGTGGCCTGGTCGCCCTGGGCTGGATGAGTGCCGGTTGCCTATCCTGAATGGCGAGCAACTTAGCCCATCATTCCTCGTTAAGAGTCTAGGTGTTCATCTGGACCCTTTGCTGTCCATGGAGACCCAGGTCTCCATGGTCAGCAAAGTATCATTTTTCCATCTCCGACAGGCTAGGCGATTGGCACCCTACCTGTCCAGGGAAGACCTGGCCACGGTGATCCAAGCGACGGTCATCTTGAGGCTGGACTACTGTAACGCCCTCTACGTGGGCCTTCCTTTGTCGACAATTCAGAAACTCAAGCTAGTGCAGAATGCCGCTGCTCGCTTGCTGGTGGGAGCACCGGTAAGAGAGCACATTACTCCCACCCTACGGCAACTGCACTGGCTTCCTATAGAGTTCCGAATTGCCTTCAAGGTGTTGGTTTTGACCTTTAAGGCCTTATGCGGTCTAGGGCCTGTGTACCTGAGGGACCGCCTTACCCAGTATGTTCCCCCGAGATCACTGAGCTCAGTGGAGCAGAATCTGTTAGAAATTCCATCAATCCGCTCCTGCCACCTGTCCACAACCAGGCAGCGTGCCTTTTCTGTTGCGGCCCCTACATTGTGGAATTCTCTTCCACCCAACACCCGTGCGATCCGAGAGCTTGTTCCCTTTAGGAGAGCGTGCAAGACTGCCCTCTTCGTACTCGCTTTTGGCTAATCCCGGAAATTTATTGTATGACCATGTGTTGAGTTTTAGAATTTGTAACCCTTGTGGTTTTTTAACGTTGTTGTATGTTTTTGTTTTCATCAAATGTTGCTGTGATCCGCCCCGAGCCTGCAGGGAGGAGCGGAATATAAAACCGAATAAATAAATAAATAAATAAATATTATTATTATTATTATTGGACTGGGTGGCCTAGACGGTCTCTTCCAACTCTATTATTATTATTGTTGGACTGGGTGGCCTATAAAGGGTCTCTTCCAACTCTTATTATTATTATTATTGGACTGGGTGGCCTATAGGCTCTCTTCCAACTCTATTATTATTATTATTACTATTATTATTGGACTGGGTGGCCTAGACGGTCCCTTCCAACTCTATTATTATTATTATTATTATTATTATTACTATTATTATTGGACTGGGTGGCCTAGACGGTCCCTTCCAACTCTATTATTATTATTATTTCTATTATTATTGGACTGGGTGGCCTAGACGGTCCCTTCCAACTCTATTATTACTATTATTATTGGACTGGGTGGCCTAGACGGTCCCTTCCAACTCTATTATTATTATATTACTATTATTATTGGACTGGGTGGCCTAGACGGTCTCTTCCAACTCTATTATTATTATTATTACTATTATTATTGGACTGGGTGGCCTATAAGGTCTCTTCCAACTGTATTATTATTATTACTATTATTATTATTGGACTGGGTAGCCTATAAAGGGTCTCTTCCAACTCTATTATTATTAATATTATTGGACTGGGTGGCCTATAAAGGGTCTCTTCCAACTCTATTATTATTACTATTATTATTATTGGACTGGGTGGCCTAGACGGTCCCTTCCAACTCTATTATTATTATTACTATTATTATTGGACTGGGTGGCCTATAAGGTCTCTTCCAACTGTATTATTATTATTATTACTATTATTGTTATTGGACTGGGTGGCCTAGACGGTCCCTTCCAACTCTATTATTATTACTATTATTATTACTATTATTATTATTATTACTATTATTATTACTATTATTATTGGACTGGGTGGCCTAGATGGTCTCTTCCAACTCTATTATTATTACTATTATTATTACTATTATTATTGGACTGGGTGGCCTAGACGGTCCCTTCCAACTCTATTATTATTACTATTATTATTACTATTATTATTGGACTGGGTGGCCTAGACGGTCCCTTCCAACTCTATTATTATTTTTATTACTATTATTATTGGACTGGGTGGCCTAGACGGTCCCTTCCAACTCTATTAATATTATTATTACTATTATTATTGGACTGGGTGGCCTATAAAGGGTCTCTTCCAACTCTATTATTATTATTATTATTATTACTATATTATTGGGTCTCTTCCAACTCTATTAATTTATTATTATTGTGTGTTATTACTATTATTATTGGACTGGGTGGCCTAGATGGTCCCTTCAACTCTATTATTATTATTACTATTATTATTATTGGACTGGGTGGCCTAGACAGTCCCTTCCAACTCTATTAATATTATTATTATTACTGGCCTAGACGGTCCCTTCCAACTCTATTATTACTATTACTATTATTATTACTATTATTATTGGACTGGGTGGCCTAGACGGTCCCTTCCAACTCTATTATTATTACTATTATTATTATTGGACTGGGTGGCCTATAAAGGGTCTCTTCCAACTCTATTAATATTATTATTATTATTACTATTATTATTGGACTGGGTGGCCTAGACGGTCCCTTCCAACTCTATTATTATTATTACTATTATTATTATTATTGGACTGGGTGGCCTAGACGGTCCCTTCCAACTCTATTAATATTATTATTATTATTACTATTATTATTATTGGACTGGGTGGCCTATAAAGGGTCTCTTCCAACTCTATTAATATTATTATTATTATTTATTATTGGACTTAGACGGTCCCTTCCAACTCTATTATTATTATTATTACTATTAATATTATTATTATTATTACTATTATTATTGTGGCCTAGACGGTCCCTTCCAACTCTATTATTATTATTACTATTATTATTATTGGACTGGGTGGCCTAGACGGTCCCTTCCAACTCTATTATTATTACTATTATTATTATTGGACTGGGTGGCCTAGACGGTCCCTTCCAACTCTATTATTATTACTATTATTATTATTGGACTGGGTGGCCTATAAAGGGTCTCTTCCAACTCTATTATTATTATTATTACTTATTATTGGACTGGGTGGCCTAGACGGGTCTTCCAACTCTATTAT